>OW799234.1:56724792-57330105 GCA_941918925.1 Phyto melanocephala
CGTAATGAGTTCACATGTTTAACAAAAAAATTGGTAACAAGAAAGTGTTTTTTTTTAACTGCCCTTAATGTAATTACTTATGTTATCTTTACAATATCTGAGTTCTCATCTAAGTTTAACAACTTATTAACGACCAGGTATACAATTAGGGTGATCGATTCGGTTTTACAACCGGTGGAAAAACCGGTTCTTTACTCTTTCAGCTGGCGGTTTTTTCCAAATGTTAATTTTTCGAATGTCGAATATACCGGTTTTTTACTAACAGAAGCCGGTTTTTTTTATTTTTAGTTTTTTGTTCATTTATCAAACGTACCATAGTATATTTATTACTCAAAAAATTTCCAAAAATCAGAAATTTTATTAAATACTCTTCCATAATAATGTAAGAAATTTATTTGTTGTTTCAAAAACAAATGTAAAATAAGAAAAATAAATAGGCTTAAATATTATTTGTTGTAAATGTAGAGCAGATATTTTATACGTTGTTGCGCTTATAATTTGCTGTGATAATCAGCTGTTCAGTTAAGTTTTTTGACCAAATTATTGTACTTTGCAATACTTTTTGACTTGTACTAAAGACTACCCATAGCCTAACTAATATCTCTGATAACATATGACTTGTATACTAAAATAGTTTGGCACACAGAGGGTCATTATTACAACTTGCCTATAAAGTTAATGTTAAAAAAAGGTAACTTTGACTACCGTGAGCTGTGAAGTATTTTTCATTATTATAACCTCCCTGTAACAAAGTTTTTTTTTTTTTTTTTTTTTTTTTTTTTAATATGGCAGTACCAGAGCAAATACCGATTTCAATGGCATTTTTAAATTTATAAACCTAACCTTAAAAGTTAAAGTTAATTTAAGCATAAACCATACTTTTCGGTTACTTTTAGGTAAATAACGGCATTTTATAATAACGCCATTGAATGTGTATCACCTAAAAATGCAATTAAACCATAGAACAAACTAGTTTATAACTATATATGTATGTATTTCTGTCATGGGTATAAGAAAAAAATATATTTTATGTATTCGTCCTGTTAACCGGTTTTTTCTAAATTTTTTAAAGAGCAACCGGTTTTTTTTTAATTCTAAATTTTAAACTATTTGAAAACCGGTTTCTTAAAAATGTCGAATAATCGATCACCCTATATACAATCTTTTTAATTACGCATAGCAAGTATATTTAAGTCAAATCTCATAAGTCTTAAAATGTAATATCTCAACTCAGATGAGAAACTAAATGGTGTAAAGAAAGGCAGATTTAGCAACACTATGTTCTATTCTACTCAATGTTTTTGCTACTTTCACCCTTTTTTTCATTTCTGTTTTGTTATTTTACGAAGCGTAATAATGTTCTCGCACCTAAAGTTCTAAAGTTCACACTACAAGTTTAATTAAATCTGGCTTCAACTTACAGTATCTCTAATAAATTTATTAAAAATTAAATTTAATTCTCATAAAAGCTTTTTAATATTTGTTAAAATATATATTTGACACACTGTATATCAGCTGTTTTTGTTCGTATGAAGAACCAAAAAAAATTTACAACAATAGAAATTATATTACTTTCTGTAAATGAATAGTTGAAAAGTAGTTGAAAATTAGGGATATACTTTGCTTTCGTTTTGTTTGTTTAATTTCACTTGTGAAACTATTTTTTTATTCAGCGTCATTTAACATTATAAGCTATTTTTAATCTTTTAAGTGTTTAAGTACTAAAATTTAGTACACCGAAAACAAGGTTGTATTTCATAAAATCTACTTAAAAAACCAAAACAAAAAAGGTTTTAAAATGGTTTTAACGAAATGATTTTGTATGGTAATACCAGATTTTAATGATTGGTTTCAACGAATTTAGTACTTAAACCTTAAGTGTGAAAACACAATAATATTAAAACCATAATTGTATTAAAACCTTAACTATAATGTTTTGCTGTTTATGCTTACACTGTAATATAGTGATTGAAAATAGTGTTAAATGTGTTAAATGTAAAATGAAAACACAATAATATTAAAACCATAATTGTATTAAAACCTTAACTATAATGTTTTGCTGTTTATGCTTACACTGTAATATAGTGATTGAAAATAGTGTTAAATGTGTTAAATGTAACACATAACTTTTAAAACATTTTATGCATATCTTAGTCAGATATATAGATATCTATATATATAAAAGTGAAACTCTGTGTGTGTGTGTGTGTGTGTGTGTGTTAGCTATAGACTCCGAAACTGTAAAACCGATCGGACTCAAACTTTGGCAAGTTGTTGTACACATACCAGGGAGTGTTTATGGGTGGAAAAAAGTGGGCGGGGCCACGCCCATAAAAATTAGTTATCAGTTTTAGCTACTTGCACTTGACCGATTTTTCTGAAACTTTGCACACACATCGAGCTGTCATGACTAAATAATTTTGTGATAAGAAAAGTGGGCGGGGCCACGCCCCTAAGAAAGTTTTAATTTTGAGGTACTTGCACTGGACCGATTTTTCTGAAACTTTGCACACATACTAAGCTGTCATAACCATATAATTTCGTGATTAGAAAAGTGGGCAGGGCCACGCCCATAAAAAAAGGTTATAATTTTGAGGTACTTGCACCAGACCGATTTTTCTGAAACTTTGCACACATATCGAGCTGTTATGACTAAATAATTTCGTGGTTAGAAAGGTGGGCAATGCCACGCCCATAAAAAAAGGTTATAATTTCGAGGTACTTGCACCAGACCGATTTTTCTGAAACTTTGCACACATATCGAGATGTCATGACTAAATAATTTCGTGATTAGAAAAGTGGGCACTGCCACGCCCATAAAAAAAGGTATCATTTTGAGGTACTTGCACTTGATATTCAATTAAAATTCAGAATGCATTTCGATTCATTAAGGGGCGTAGCGACGCGCGCCGGGTTTGGCTAGTTTATATATATAAAAGTGAAACTCTGTGTGTGTGTGTGTTAGCTATATACTCCGAAACTGTAAAACCGATCGGACTCAAACTTTGGCAAGTTGTTGTACACCTTCCAGGACGTGTTTATGGGTAGAAAAAAGTGGGCGGGGCACGCCCATAAAAAATTAGTTGTCATTTTTAGCTACTTGCACTTGAGCGATTTTTCTGAAACTTTGCACACATATCGAGCTGTCATGACTATGGGCCGCGCCCATAAAAAAAAGTTATAATTTTGAGGTACTTGCACTGGACCGATTCTTTTGAAACTTTGCACACATATTGAGCTGTCATGACTTTACAATTTCATGATTAGAAAAGTGGGCAGAGCCACGCCCATAAAAAAAAGTTATAATTTTGAGGAACTTGCACTGGACCGATTTTTCTGAAACTGTGCACACATATTGAGCTGTCATGGCTTTACAATTTCCTGATTAGAAAAGTGGGCAGTGCCACGCCCATTAAAAAAAGTTATAATTTTTAGCTCTTTGCACTTGATATTCAATTTAAATTAAGAATGCATTTTTATTCATTAAGGGGCGAGCAACGCGCGCCGGGCTTTTCTAGTTTATATATAAAATTCGATTCGTGGTGTTCCTCAAAAATTTAATTACATAAAAGAGGGAAACATTTATTGCTACTATCAATGAATAACAAGTAAAATTAAATAAAATTAAGTTGACTTTTAACACTCATCAGATTTCTTAAATTAGCACTTTTATATAAAACTAAAAATAACATAACTTAATTAAAAAATTATTATTAATGTGGTTTTATTTTATGTTAGTAAAAGTAATTTAATTTAACTTTTTTATTATTTTAAAATATATTTAAATATCGTCGTTTCTCAAACAAATTCAGTTATGTGTTTTTTTTACTAAGTTTTCAGGAGAGCAGAAAAAGCATTTTATTTTGCAATTTCATAAGTATTAAACTTAAACATACCGTTTGTTGCTTATTTTTGAACAAATCAAGATATCCTTAAACGGTTTAGTGAATGGATATATGTTTGGCAATATAGGTTCAAAACAGAGCAATAAAAAATTTTTAAAAATTGTCACATAACCGATCCTGTCGGAGCAGCGACAATATGTACTTTTAGCTAGTAAAGACTGAGGTAATACACTACAAACTTTCTTATTTGTCATATTTTCTTATTTTTACTATTACACTTTAACTTTTTTTAACAGTTATATGAGTATAAACATATGTGTTTATTATTATAATTTTATAATGAAAACATTTTGTTTTTTATTAAATAAGAGATATCTTTAAGACGGAAATTTATTATTTTTTTTAATTGTGGGAATACTAATATTTATTTATTTATAGATGTTAGTAAAACATGCAAACATTTTATTAAAGTATTGACGTAAACGTAAACACAAATTTTTAGGTATATCCTACATTCATACATATATACTTAGATACATATGTATGTAAAATCGTGTAGGTACATATATAATTTGTAACCTAATCATACTATAATTATAAAAACAATTACATACTTGCACTATAAATCTGTGGTAATGGATAAAAACTGCTTATATCAGACTTTTTTGTGGTTTTTTGAAAAAGTACTTATAATTTTGATATTTACTTTTATAAATTGATTCTTTTTTAGAAAAATCCTGTTTTATTTTGGTCCTATATACCGAGTTATATTTTATATATATTTTTTTGAATATGTTACATATTATATATTTTTTATTTTATACAAAATTTTCTAAAATAATTTGAATTTCTCTTAAAGGCTAAACGCGCTACATCTCAATTTTAGCTTAATCGACATAAGCAGTTTTTTTTTTTTTTTTGGTTACAGAAATAAAGTTTGTTGTGGGATTAAAACATTATTTGTTAATGTTTTAAATTAATAAGATATGATGTGTGTTAGATATAATAATTGTTTTTTTTTTAAATATTTAAGGATTTTTTTGGATTTTAAGGATTTTCGAGATTTTTCAGATGTAATAGAAAACAGACATAATAATAAAACACTTTTTTTTAACTTTCATAAAAATAAAACAAATTCAACTTCAACATTAAGACAATAGGTAATTGTTATAATATTTAAAAAAAAAACTACTGCAAAACTACAGTTTAATGATAAGAAAAACTATTATTTTACTTTAATTTGGAACTCTCTCTTCCTAACGCATATAAAGTATTATCAGATAGTCTTGATCTAATTTTTCTTCCCAACATTGTATGAATACAGCTGTTGAAAAACAAAGTTCACAGTAAACACTTGTAGGCTGAACTGTTGCTCAGTATTTACATTTATATGTATTACATATACATACATATCGTCGTTCGTAAATTATTGTGTTCTATATGTATAGGTTTTATATGTCACATAGAGCACAATAATTTACGAACGACGATATATACTCTTCTTTTGTTCAAAACAGATACTTTTATTTTTTAATGTATAAGCAATGTAACGAATATTCACATTCTATATTTCTTTAAAATCGCATTCGCGAATTAAAATTGAATTGATACTCTTCGTAATGAATATTTGCATTTCTTGCAAGTCATATTCGCAAATTAAAATTGTATTGATATTTTTCGCAATTTATATTCGCATTCACATTCGGTAAATATTTTTTTGAAAGGCGCATACGCGAATTATAATTGAATTGCTTTTCCTTGTAATCAATATTCGCATTTTTATTCGTCGAAAATTCTCTTATTTCTTGAAAGTCGCATTCGGAAATTAAAATTGAATTGATATTCTTTGCAATGAATTTTTGCATGCGAGTCCAGCAAAATTTTTTTATTGTTTTGAAAGTTGCATTTGCGAATTATAATTAAATTGATATTTTTTTTAATGAATATTCGCATTCACATTCGGCGAGAATTTGCATATTTCTTGATATTCTCATTTATACTTCACTAATCACTAATATGTATAAATTTAAGAGACTTTTACTATATGCGAGGACTTTTGCACATTTTAATTGTGTCATTGAATTTTACATTCAGAAATTCAAAAGAATAAACGATATAAAAAAGAGATTTCCTGGGTTTTCGAGTTCAGAATTGGCTTCCCTAATTTTTCTAAAATTTTATAAATATACATATCATATGTGTAAGTTTATTAGAGCTCAAGGTCAAGGATGGATTTCAGTCCGATAAACATAAAGACATTTAAACATTTAAAAGCCGGAGATAATATAAATTTTAAATAAAAATTTACAATATGTTCTACATTATTTGCAGGCAAACTAATTTAAAAAATGTTGAAATTTAAAAAATTTTGTTTGATTAAAACTTGGGAATTAATATAATAATAAAACTAGAGGGTGTAAATACAAAATAAAAATGGTAAATGTACATCTTGATAGAAAGTATTACAAATGGTTTTTTATTAACAATGTTTCAAACTTTAATAAAAATTTATTATATTTACCCCCATACCTATAAACAATTTTTAAATTCAAAATAGATTTTAAAAATCGATTTTATATTAAAAGAAAGTATTTTTTAAATCTAATTTTAAAATTAATTATGAAAAATGGGAGTTTAAATTTTAAAAAGTTTTTGGACTTACCGCGTAGCCATTATCTGCGCAGTAATATCTGAAAGAAAATAGGCGCACTTATTAGCTGTTGTATTTATTGAAATATTTATATACTGTGGCCTTTTGACAAAATAATTTATTTTGAATTTGAAAAAGAATTATATTGTAGTCAATTCTTTTTGTAGTCAAGACGCGAATTAATGAAAACTAATTTTCTCGACTTTTTGTAAAAAAATTTTGATTAATTTGAAATTTTTTTTAGAAAAGCACAAAAACAACTTTGAGTTAAAAAGCAATAATTTGTATAGTTAACTCGTTTGAATATGTGATATCGCTAAAAGAATTTGACATAGAAATAAGAGAATTGGTGCAAACAATGCGACATGAATATCTTATTTTTTGATTAGGAAAACTAAAAATTTTCTCATTTCGACATAAGTTGTTTTGTCAAAAGTCCACAGATATAAATATACATGTACATACATATATTCCATTTTTCCTAAACAAATAACAAATTCTCATGAAGTTATATTTCATTGTTAATCAGCTATTATAGTAATTAAAAGATGCTAAACATACGTACATATATACCTGATATTTACAAACAGAAATATTATGTAAATAATTCATTTCTATTTATCTATGTATCAGACGAAATGCAGAAACAGTGTTGCCAGATGGATAAAAAAACTATGTTTTAAAACCAGTATGTATTTTTGTCGGAGTTACAGGCACCAAATTTTTATTAATTTCTGCACGGAAAAATAATTGAAAGACGTCAAAACAGTAAAAGATAATTAGTAAAGATAAAAAATTTCAGCTGAAGTAAAGATAAAAACTACCGAACGGATAGTGGTCCAAAGATTTTTTGAACCAGCACAGAGAGAACAGTGTTCTTAAGTTGTGATAGTAGAATTTTATAATTGTATCCACAGAATTTGGGTTTGAAATATTAATGTATAGCCAGCACTAAGAAATTATGATTATTGCCTAAGTATTAGATGGTCTCTTTTCTGGGTCGGAATTTTAATTAGTTTTGTGCTACACATTCCGCTTATATGAAACTGAAAATAAAACAGAAACTATATCGTGTATTCTATTTTCGCTAGCATACAAATGTTAATATTTATAACACAAAAAACGTTAAAAGAATCGGCGACATCACTCGATTATTAGGCAAGTATTTACTTTTGCAACCCATGGTTATTTCGTAAATATGTCTGTAATTTTTTTTATATACACACAGACAGTTTCTAATTATTTCTTTAACACGTACATGTGTAATTATGTTTGACACAACCTTTGTGTGTTTACAACAGCTGATATCAGATGTTTGGTTTTTTTCTTATATAAATTTTTACACAAGTTGCATTCTAAATTTTAAAAGATGTTTTATTCCTTATTGTTACATGTTATTTTTTGTTGATTTAACAATAGTGATATTTTAGCAAAAAAAAGTTTTTATTTGCATATTATTATCAAAAGTTTATTGAAGAACATACAAATTACGAATTAAAAGTCTTAATTAAATGAATTATGAATATGGGAGTAAGATATAAGAAAGATTGACTCTTGAGAATAGTTTGTAACAAATAAATTTTTTTTATTAAAATATAATATAAATTTTTCCTAATTTTTCAAGCTTCAGATTATTTTGTTACTATTTACATTGCGTAGATTCCACGAGGAAAGTTTTTTTTAACAATTAAGGCAGAATTAGTTTGTACGTTCTGTGCTGTTTTGAATCAGCTGTTTTGTTTCTGTTCAATGAAAAATCTGTATTTTGGGTTTGTTGTTCCTTTTTCGTTCTGTTCTGATGCGAACAAATCTGTAGAAAATACAATTCAACGTTACCTTGCATTTACACATGCATGTAGTAGCATGCAATTATGGTATACGTATTACTAGCGAAAAATTCTTCGAATTAGTCGAATCTCTTGCCATTTGCTTATCTGTTTACACATGCGAGTGCAAGTTCATTTTCAAAATTTCGTCAAAGTGTAAACTTAAAACATTTTCTTCTTGTTTTAATTTTGCAATCATATTTAATTTTTGTGTGTTTTGTTTAGATAGAGTTACCTAGTTCAACATACAGACGAACTTTCGGGGAAGCCTTTTACTATTATTTTATTATTAGTATTATATCAAAATAATACATTTAGGGCCATTATTACAACTTGGGAGCAGACGGATAGACAGTTATCTATTATTAAATCTTAAGTAAGCGGTAAGTTAATGACAAGTTCATTCAACCTGGTAGGTTAAATTAAAGTTGTAATAATGGTAAACTGTTTATTCCCTCGACAAAATCCTACCTTTAACTAACGCCAAGTTGTAATAATAGCCCTTAACAACTTAAAAAAACTTTAATTACAAATTTACAATAATCCAGTAAATTTGCATTAAATTTTAAAAGGGTAACATTTTTTATCGTTTTGACATTTAGTGTCATACCACTGTCAAATTTCTACTCGCATGCAAATTAAGTTGCCACTGGAAAAATGTGCGTGCATTATTAAAGAAATTTTAAGTGTATTGATTTTTTCGAACTGTTAGTGACATGTGTAAACGCTAGGTTAAGTGACGACCATTGATAGAGAAATAGCTGATATTAAGTTGCATTTTTTTTAAAGGTGGCTGCAACAAAGAACTCTCTTTGCTTATAGATGAAATCTCACACTACAAATTTCTTTTTTTATGTATAGACTTTAGGTTTGTTCGACGTACGTTACCACGGGAACCCGCGGGCTCCCAATTTTACCGAAAAGCGTTTCTTGTGTTGAAAATTAGGTAAATTGGATAAATGAGAACGTTCATGAGAGAGTAATTTGTGTTTCTCTTTTTACCAGACTTTACCCGTACTTTTTTTGCGTGTAAAATGGGAAAACTGTCAGATCACTAAATCAGCTGTAAAAAATATAAAAGGTTGAAAAGATTTTTTATATGTGTAAACAATGGAATATACTTTGTCTGAGAATATAAATAGAGTTTTTGTAATTTGAATAATTTTAATAACTAATAAAACAAATGCATATCACTCTAGTGTTTGTTTGGACATACTTTAACAAACATTAAACTTAAAACCTAAAAATTAGTTGAACAATTTTTTTTTTGCAAAAGCAGAGGTCCAAGCTGTTGGTAGAAAAACGGCGTGGTAGCGGCTAAGTGCAAAAATTACCGGCGGTAGATTGGAGCTGGTTTAAGAAATTATTAAAATGGAAAAAAAAACGGAAAATAAGTGTTTTAACGAAATAAGTAGGTTTTGCGCTAATCATATTGTGGAGTCATATCTTTACGATTACAAAAACTTAGTATTCCACTATTTTATATAACAAGAGTATTGATCCAGGATATATTTTAGTAAAACTCAATATATTAAATTTTAATGTGAATCATTTTTATTTTGGCTTAAGTTTATTTAATTTTATAATTCAAATTAAATTAAATTGTAACCATTTTTAGGAATAATCTTTCTAAAATTATTTCCGATATTAGCCGAGTGGAATGCATTTTCGAAATCAGCTACGATTTCATCATCAGCACTCTTTATCGGTATACTACTATGTAACTGAAAATTCCTATTTGTGTTACAATTCAATGAAATTTGAATTAGTGAATCTTAGTATTAATTTTCAAATTTTTGTTGAATTTTTACTTCACCTATCAAATGACAATTCTTTATTCAACATGTTCATAATGAAAATGTATTACGAAAATAAAAGACAGCAGACAGTCAAACTTCGGTAGCAACGGGTGGAAGTGCATAGTACACATTTATTTCTCTTTAATTTTTTTATCTCATCATCTCTTTAGTAGTTCGTTATACGACCTAAACACCATACGACAGCGAAAAAAATTATAAAAGTAAATTTCTTACTTGTAAAAATTTTAGAAAGTTTTAAAAGAGAATGAGAAAAATATATGCCTCTTATTTCTAGTTTGTAAAAAGCATTTAACGCCATCAGTCGAGATAGCCTGATGCGGTTCATCCGAAAAAAATAATTCGGCGACAGTGGTAAGCCGGCTGAGGGCATATCAACCTGAACCTCTAAACAACAGCTGTACAATTTTGACGTTTTTTTCGGGCTTGAAATGTGGTTTTTTGCATTCCAGAATTTTTTATTTACTCTCATTTTACCGGACTTTACCCGGGTTTACGTCGAACAAACCTCTTGACGAGAAGAATATAGATACAAATAATATAATAAGCTTGTTTTGGTACCTTGTAAATTAAGGCAGATACGTTTTTACAGAAGTAACTACAACAATTAAACAACAAAAAATGGCACGTCACAGAACAACAACAGAAATTAAAGACTCTGAAGGCTTTAGTTGTTTATAATAAAAACGAATCTCAAGCTTTAAAAACTAGGACAACATATTTTTTATTTATTAAACTTTTTAGTAGTCTGTGCTCAAGTGCTCATCTTTACATAAACAATTTTCTGCGCGCACCTAAATTAGAAGTCATTCAAGCGAAATGTCTTATAAATGAAACACTAAAAAAAACTTATATAATTTATCTTAAATAAATAGAAAAAATTTTTTTTTGTTTTCCATTAGAACAACAACTATTAAATTTCAGGCGTCACAGTAAATAAGTTAACTTAATATATAATAAGAACAAATTTTAAATTTATACTTATTATGCGGTAGCTGACGTTTAATTTTTAAACTTGACTTCTTTTTAATTAAAACGTTACAGTTTGTCTGAATAAAACTTTGCACTAGATAATAATTAAACAAGTAAGAATGATGTGTCGAATCTTATCTTCCCTACACCAAAGTGTAGTAATATGTATATACATAGTTGTTAAGTAATGATTACTAATCAAAATCATTAGTATAAAATAGTGGAGTCTTAATTTTTAAGAACGATTATTTTTAATTTTGTACTATAAATAATTGAATGCGATTACAAATAATCTAAAAGTAATTGCATAATGCACATATAACGAATATATAATAATTCCCATTATTATCCGTAATGCTTGGAACCGGGATCATTCTGGATAAATAATATTCATTTAAGTTCAAGACACTCTTAAACTGCAACTTCTCAAACGGTAGTTTTTTCTTAAATTAATTTCAACTTGTTAATTGTCAATAGCTCTTGTATGCGGAAAGTACTGTAGTTTGTCAGTATCTGTAAATATTTTTCGTTGCCTGGACGGCGCGCTGACGGTGAATAGGGATACTGCCATTTATTTAAAATTTTCCTATTAATACCAGCAATACTCACTAAACAGAAGTAACAGTCGTCCAAATGATTTCTAGGCTCTCTCCAAACTGTCGGCACACAAAACTTAAGCTTATTTAGTTTTCCTTGAGTCCACTGTCGCAAATTTACACAGCAAGTATTGCACACAATGTGTGGAGCCCAGCTTTTATCTTGGTCACCAAGATCAACACCAAAGTAATCTAAATACGATTTTTAACACATTCCGAAATAGGTCTTATGTTTTCTTTAAAAGTGTATTCTCCACAAATATAACAAAATGTGTCATCGTTATTTTTACAACATCTTCTATTGGAAGTCATTTCTATTTAGATCAACACTTTTTTAATAAACTTTGCCAACTACAATAAACCACTTCTTACAAGCAACTAACTTCCGATATGCAATTGGAGTGCAAAAGAAAAAATAACGTTCTGAATTATATTACACAAATAAAATTCCCGTTAATCAGCTAGCAATTACACAAAAAATAATATTTTCGGAAAAAACGGAATGACAAACTGATATATACCCTTCTCACTTACAGTGGAGGGTATAAAAAAGCTATATCATGAAAACAAGTGCTGATAGAGACAAACTGATTACAGATTTGAATTCAGCGCACCCAAATTTTAATTTTGTCGGGCTGTGTTATTTATTGCTTCAAAGTTTGTTTGTTCGTGTGGAAACATTTTTACCAGAAGAGGTACTATTGAATTTGTTTCTCCCATAATAACTTTTTCTGGAGTAAACTTATCGAATCATTTTAGAACATACTTCATTATTAAAGTCCGCCTTACATGCTTACGAATCATAAGTAAAATAAAATCATATAACAACAGCCAAGGCGAATTCATGTACCAGGTGGTGCCAAATTAACAGGCGATTTTTGTAAGAAGTTTGCAATAAAGTACTAGGAAGATTTTGTTGTTGCAGATTTGACACCACCTGGCACATGAATTCGCTTTGACAACAGCATTGCAACAAAAACAAAGAAGCTGACAGTATAAAATAAAACACACACAAACAAAATTAAAGAGAACATGGACAAAATTATTGTTGCCATATAGTGAGACATTGGAATTTTTAAATTGTACCAAATAGCTCGCGGTAGTACCACGGTACCAACAAGATAAAAAATGTACCATAAAAAGTACAATTGTACCATGATTTCCATCCCTGACCCTCACTAGGCCATGTCGTGAGTACTTTTAGAGCAAAACACAGTGTTATTGTAGTTTTCGCAAATATCGTTTCGTAAATAAATTTCAGTATTTATTATTGACCTAGTGAAGATATTCGAATGCAGCTCTGAAAATATTTAGAGTAAGAAAATAAAATTTTTACCGATAGCAAAATTATTTCATAAAAAACTCACAAATACTCCACCGTGCAACACAACAAATACACCCTTTCAGCTAGATACATTTATTTTTTTTAACTCTCATCTTTTTCAATTACTTTTAACCACCAACACGAATGTCCAAATGGAAAAAGTGCAATTATAAAGTTGTCAAAAAGTACTTTTATCTATATTAAAATTGCTGCTATAAATCACTTAATACGAGTACAATTTAAGAGGGGATTTGCAATAAAACTAAATAAACTATTTTTTTTTAGATTGACATTTCAATAAAAACAAATAAAAAAAACATTAAGAAAACAACATTTTATCGTCATAATTATTTTATAAAAAGTAATACATATATAAAATAATATGTTTGTATTTTTATACCCTTCACCTGTGGTGCACAAGGGTATCTATAGCTTTGTCATTCCGTTTGTAATTTCTACAATTTTCATTTCCGACCCCATAAAGTATATATTTTCTGAAAGCTTATGAATAGAGGAGTCGATTAAGCCCTGACCATCTGTCCGTCTGCACGTCTGTCCGTGTGCTGGTTGAAATCAACTTTTAGAAGCAACTGTATGTTCCTCAGATCTCTATATGGTATCAATCTCTTGGAAATATCCAGGAATGAATCGCTATGGAAATTCAGCACAATCGCCATATAACTTTCTGAGATATGAGCAAAAAACCACGACCACCTCGTTTTTTTCACAATTACAACAACAACCTACATACATACTGGTTAAAGTAAACGTGGCATCGAATTCCAGCTGAGCCAAAAAAATTTTATTTTATTTTATTTAATATATCATTTATATTTTATTATTTTTATATATTTTTTTAAAAAAATTTTTAAAATATTTTTTTTCTAATTTTTTTTTGTAATTTTTTATTATTTTTTTTATTTTTAATATATTTGTTTTGTATTTTTTTTTTACATGTATGTACGTATTTTATATGAGATGAATGGTGATACAAACAATTGTTATTGCATGACTACACGTTGTGAAGGGTATATAAGATTCGGCATGGCCGAATATAGCTGCTGTACATTAAAAAAATCAGATTCCGATTGTTTTATAATTTCAAGTACAATAAATATATGTAGATTTAAGTTTTATTTCTTCGTTACTTTAAATCGTAACGATTGTGACGAACAAATTTGCATTAAATAATTTGCCATGCGACTGAGAGATGCCATACACATTTGTATTCGGATTATTTATATTCAAACATATGTATTTAATAAATCCTTATCTACTGCATACATACATGTACATATATATTAATGTACTATATCTGTGATGTAAAGGCGTAAAATAAAACACTTGCAGTTATGGGCAACTGATTAAATTATGGACTAGAGTAGAGTTTCATCAACGACGTAACAGCAACAACAAGAACAATAAAAAGTACAAAACGTGGTTTTAAATCTAGAATAAATATTTAATATTTTCTTGTTTCCACATTAATATTTATTATTTATGACAAAACAACAAAGAAAAATAAATTGTTTAAGAGTATTTTTGTTTATTCTTGCCACATACATGTGGTAATTACTTAATATGCATTTTAATATAAATCCTCACTGCCTACCCCAGGCACGTCTCTTTGGTCATTCACGTCTGCATTGCAGACTCAGGTCTTAAGCCTAAATGCCTGATTTCATATCATTTTATTTGTATTTGCTTATTGATTCAAACAAATAAAAATTATAAATTTTCTTAACGCATTAAAATGACACTTATATTTATGTATATTCTTAATTTTAATTATACGCCCTTGCTTCCCATAATTTGTTGATTTAATACGTTGGCTTTTATTTTCATTTTTTCGGTCATGTTTAAGTATCAGCGAAATATTTAATTTATCACGTACTGTGAACCTAAGATTCTTTGGAACTTGCAACTTAATCCCACAGACCACTTCAAATGTCAGTTTGCCTTCGTCGTTAATACGAAAGACATTTCAAATGTTTTCCCTTAAAAAAAAAACAACATCAACAACAACAACAACAAAATATTAAATTTTTATGTTATTGTTGTGTTGGTTTTCTATTGTTAATTTGTTCAAATACATTTTGGAAAAAAAAACAAAAATTCTGTGAATTTGTTGTTTTTGGGTCTGAGAGAAACCAAAAGGAGTGTGTGTTTTGTTTCTAGTCTTTTTGACAATTGTTCAAGTCAAACTCTTTTAAGTGGGAAAAATCGTATACAAAAAAAACATCATTGACAGCAGGAACAATGGGTTTAATATTTCATAAACAAAATCCCAATGGCCTACAATTACACTTAAAGAAATATGCTGGCCACTATAATCCTGCTGCGGCTATTAAAATGACATTATAGTTCAACTATTTTTAATCGTAAACCATTAAATTAAACTAATATAATTATCATATTACATTCATTTTATATTCATTTTACTTTCATTATTATATTTTAACAGTGTATTCTAGTGGTAATAAAATTTTGATTTTGTATACATTAATAACTTTGGGTGCCACATAAATATATTTTTTAAATATAATTTCATGTTAATTTGTTTAGTTCTTTTGACATGTGAGGTCTGCTTTTCTATTTTTTTTTTAATTTTATTGCTGTTACGGAAAGAAAGTAATAGTGTTAATCAAAATGCAATTGATTGATAAAATATAAACATGTGAAGATTAGATTTAGTTTTGTTTACAAAAAAAAGTTCAAAGAAATTTGATAAAATTTTATTTAACAATAAGAATAAATTTATTTTCACATCAAAATTCTGATAAATTTTTTTTTATAAAAAATTTAAGAAAAATAAAAACATTTCTTGATTTGAAATAAATTGATGATAAATGCTTTATTATACCCTTCACATGAAAGTTTAAACTGGTATACTCCGTTTTTATTAATTTCTAAAATATTCATTTTAGACCAGATCAGTTACATGTAAGTATTAAAAGCTGATATATGAGCGAAAAAACACGATTGCCTCTGTTTTTAACCCAAACAAGTCAGATTATGCAGCCCCTATTTAACTTCTTGCAATATTTGTTACTTATATATAAAGTATGTACCTTTGGCAAGAGTTATAGAAAATCTTGGTTCTATGGGTTAACTACCGACAAAGTACCGGCGAAACAAATTTAAAAAATGTCATTTAAAAGATCAAAATATCGATTTCGTAAATAAATTTTGGTCACAGCTGCGCCCTATAATTGTCATTTATGATCATAACATGATGGTCCAAACTATGTGAACGCTAAAAGAGATTCGGGACATTCGAATATAGCACTCTTAATTGTTTTTAAATATTTTTTGCATTATCTAGGGAATTTGAAGAAACTCTTGTTCCAATTTGTTTAGAATAAGAGGAAATATGAAAAAAAATTCAAATGTGTTTAATAAATGATGTCTAAAGCTTCTACTTTTGTTAAACCTTACTGCCAGCTAAACTACGATGAATTAATTAGAAAACAATTACAGTTATAAATTCGTAACCTCAACTGACTTTTTATATTTTCTAAAGTTTTAGCTTTAAGACAACTGAAAGATTTTTTAAACATAGAAGTCCAAAAATGAACATTTAAAAAACTTTTTAAATAATATTGGTAATATCGGTCTACAAATGCCAAAGCTTTAGTCAAAAGAATTGTATTATTCCAATACTTAGGAATAACGATCAACATAAAACCACTACTGAATCGAATAACCGATATCTATCCGCCTATTCAACGTAAAATCACTAATCTTTGTATGTATTTAATCCGATAATATTCCGATAACTTTTAATATTTTTTGATTAGGTTATCTAAAATTGACCCGATTACCGATTAGATTTTTATCTGTAATTGCAATCGCACATTACGTTGATATAACTACGAATTTTAGAAAATAAATAATTTTTTTGAAAGTATTATTCTAAAACGAAATACAATAGATTTTACACAGAAGTTGTTATATGAAATAATAGTTTAAGGTCACTTTATTGCTCACGTTTTACACAGTTGAGACATTCTACTGTTGAGATTTGATGGGTACCTGGCCACTCGGAAGTCTCAGGTAACTGCGTTGAGAACTCAATAGAGTGATGTTGGTCTGCAGAGGCTACTGCTTGTGAAACAGCAAGACATGGCCGTTAATGGACGACGTTATATTTGCGCTCTAACTAGACACTGTGTCTTGGGAGTACACGCCAAGATTATATCTCCCTTTCAATAACTTCAAAAGTTGTCACGGCATAAAGGAGGTTTATACTGTTCAACATCTTCTCTGCCCTTCCCTAGCTAAGTCGGAACTTAGAGCCAGTCATCTGGGAGAAAGATTTTTTCACTTTTTTTTCTGGCGAGTATATCTCATGTTGATGTTAACAGAATGTGCTCGTTTTTTATTGCGTAGTGTTGGTTTTTCTCTGGTGGAGGAGGGACTAGCTACACAAGATATCCCATGTGGCAGGTATTACAAAGGGATCAGTGATAATAACGGGATCAGAAAAAAACAGCATATTTGTGGAATTATAATCAACTTATTGAGCAAAAAAGGTGATAAATTGGGACAAATTGCACTTTTTTCTGGTTGGTTTGTATTGCAATTTATCTCCTATTCAATATCTACAACTTTGCTTCAGACACAAGAGAGATATTCCGTGCGGTATATCGAGATATAACCGTGTCATCATTTCCCAAAAATTATAGAGTGAACATTGTTTACTTCAACATTTTAAAACCTTATGACTTTACGAAAATACGCACATCTTGTGAATTCAATTATAACAAAATAAAATTATGAAAATAATATGAGTAAAGAACGTAATTAAAAGGTGTTTGACAAATATGTACGCTCAGTCTACGATAACCATACATGTACATACCAACATACATACATACATATGTTTTAATCACATAATAAATGATGTTTTAATTGTTAATAAATAAAATAAGAATTTCTATTTTTTTCTTCATTCATAGTTTTTTCTTATCATGATAATATCACCAGCTACAATTTTCTTATCGATTTTAATAGTAACCCTGAAATGTGTGTACATTAGACCATACCGGAAGAAAAGTGCGCAGTACACCTTCGAAGATAAATTGTTTTTGTAATAAAATTTCTAAAATATTTTCTGTTATATCTTTGGTATTTACAGTCAGATACTAAAGTTTTATATATCATTGGTTTTGTCTCGAGGATACCAATTTTCTGATATTTTTACAACAGAGCTTAGTTCCTACCACCCTAATACCTCGCAAACCTCGCAAAAATGCAGTTACGTTAAGGTGTTAACGAATGTAGAGGTCACCTTTTCAATATTCAATAGCAGTGACCTTAATGTAAAACATACACTTTAACATTTTATTGTAAATAGAAAATTTATAATGAACAATAAAAATTTTGTTCCCTAAATTACCGTCTAAAAAATTTTTTTATTGAAAGATGTTTTTGTTTTTGCTTGTAAAGTGCTACGCTTTAAGGTATACAAAGGGTGTCTCAACAAGAATGCACTTTTTAAACTGAGTGTTCTTTTTTTGTGCAAGTGGCAACTCTGAAATTAGGCAGCTGTCACATATGTTTATTCCGATTACTAAAAATGGAGTTCTTAAGAAAGAACTTATTACGAAAATCTGGAATGTAATCGAGAATGTATCGACCATTCGGAGAGTTGTCAAACAATTTGAAGTAACACAGAAAGACTCCTGGTGTCAAGGAACCGGTCGGTCTCTTGAAAACATTGCTGTTGTAAATGAGAGTGTCGCCGAAATTCCGAAAACATCAATACATTAATTTCCATCTGAATGACTTTGTGAATACACAAAATTGTTGAAAGAAATTCATGAGAAACAAATGCAATCACAACGAACAACCGTCGGACTTCAATAAGGCGGTGTGATTGCACTTTACTTTTTGGAGGATGAGGTCGAAATTGCAATGACTGTCGGCAATGATACGACTGACGGCATTCGTATCATAAAGGATTTCTTTCCGCCTCAACTGAACAACATATATCTGAACGACATATGGTTTTAGCCTGCCACGCATTAAACAATCCGTTTCTTGCTGCAATAATTTCCAGAACAAATTATAAAAATCATGCGATTTTTAGTTTTGCGGTAATTTGAGATCTAGGGTTTATGCGAATAAACCAGAAACAATTCCTGAGCTCAAATACGAGATTCAACGCGTCATTGGTGAGATATAGTCATACGTCTGTAAAAGTCATGAAAAGAGTAATGATCTATCATCAGAGGCGGAATATGGATCCATTTGATGGATATTTTATTCCATCATCGGAACATGTCCAATCCAATCCAATTTAATAATCACAACTATCTAAAACACGAGTTTTTATTTTAAAATAAAAAAGTGAATTCTTACTAAGGCACCTTTTACATATGTCTGTATGTATGTATGTATGTATATATGTATGTATGTAAATATGTATGATGTTTACATAGACCTTTTACTATACCATTGTAATATAAATTATTAATTTGTTTGTTTACTTTATTTGAAAGCAGCAATTTTAACAATTTAACAGAATTTATTAGTTTTCAACATTTTATTTAGCTGATAATAAAATTGAGTTGTGATACTCTTAATTAAATATCTAGTCTGCTAAATTTTTTTTTTATTATTTTAATAAAAGAGCTCAAGTGTCTTTTTTTTCATTACAATGGATGAGGCAGCAAACAAATGTTTCAATAAAATCAAGTGGGCAACGAAATAATATACAAAATGAACATACAGTGAGCTTCACAATTAAGTACAGCATTAAATAATAATTTTTTTTTATTTACAAAAAAATAGAAAGTTTAATATACAATTTTTTCAACTTTAAATCAAAATTCAGTACCTATAGAGCTTCATCTAAGCTTACTATAAATAAAAAAAAGTTAATATATTTTTTATTGGTAGTAGATTTTTTGCTTGAAAGTCCGTTAGATTTTAATGCTTAAAATTTCCTCATTTAAATTATTACGAAAATAATTTATTATAAGTTTTTATTTTAAATACTAGCAGAATCCGCATTTTGCATTTTATTCATTAGAAGATAGATTTTAATATTGTCGGCCACCATTCGTTTGGTAGGAAATAATTGTCAAAAATAAAATATCATTCCTCTAAGAGCACCACTTCTGCTTCTCCGATCATTACCATCCATTTTTGGATAGAAATTGTTGTCAATAATAGCTCGTTTAAACTAAATAGAGATTTAGTTTTTTAAAAATAACATCAAATGGTTTTCTGTATCTTTTTGATCCTATCGATTTTGCGCCCCTAAAAGTATACTGATATTGCAGCCAATTACACAGATTTTGTAGCCTATAACAGTTATGGTTTCGCAGATATGCCATTAAGCATGCGAAGTACCACGCCCCCAATCTAATTATTACATTGAGTTGTACAATTTTTATGAATTAAACTATAATTTTTAAAATTTCTGAAAAATGTCATACAATGAGCTTTTTACATCCAATCGTATTAACTTTCAGTTGAATAAGACAAATAAAAAAAAGTAAGGCATGCAAAGTTTTAAGACTACAAATTTAATAGTTTTCTAGATATCTTCTAAAATTTATTTTTTCGTATTTAAGGTGCCATGCGTACTTTTATTTTTCAGCTTAACAATGCAAGCAAATATTATAAACATGTATGTAAAAGACTTTAGGTATTACAGTATGCCAAAGAAAAAATTTTAATTTTGTATGGGAGGTGCCACGCCTACTTAAAATTTTATGAAAAAATATCCGTAAAAACTATTTTTGAGCGTTAAAGATTATTTAAACAAACAAAAGACAAACTGTTGATTTTATATAAATAAAAAAGTGGGCGTAGTCAATTTTTATTTCCGTAAAAACCCAAGTTAGATTATAAGAAACATTTAGAAAAATTAGCAACATCGGTGCAGCCGTTTTTAAGCAATACGGTTACCAACGAACGACATGAGGTTTTTATTTACATAGATTTTTCTATTGAAATTAAATGTTTGTATCATATATGGGATCTGATAACCCCTGTGACGTAATTTATCATATGTTTCAGAATAGATATATTTTTCAGTAAAATACGCCTTCAAAATTTAACAAATTTAATCTTTTTAAGTAAATTAGTTGACTATGATTATGACGCTATATAACAATATAATTTCTGTCAAAAAATTACAATTTCACAATCGAACAAATAGTTCTTAAAATGCGATTTTGAGTAATTTGTTAATGAAATCATTTAAATCTTCTTTGGTCAAACAAACTACTGGCTATGCATTAATATTCGAAAACAATCTTTTCTAGCTACAATCACATTATTATTATCTCATAACCTTACCATACGATTCGCAATAATTCAGAGGGTAAAGTATGGCATTCGATCACCATCAAAATTCTACTATTTCAAATTCGCTTTACTTTTGATAAGGGAGTTTTTAATACAAATTCTAAAATTTCGATCACGTCTGTACGCTGTAGTTTGGTCCCTAGCAATCTTAATCGAATCTGTTTTTTTTTTGCTCGTTATGTTTTCATAATTTTTTTATCTTATTTTTTATTTATTTCTATTCGTTTTAAAACGTATGAAATAAATTTATTTGTTCAGTTTGTCACAACATTTGCCAAATAGCGAAGTCTCGTAAAAAGAATAATAGGAACTACCACCTATTTAAATGCATTTTCTATAACACGACAGCAATTATAAAAAGAACACTTTTTTGTAACGAAACTTATTTCTGTATATAGAAAATTTAACGAAATTTTTAAAAAATTATTTAAAAAAAAGTTGTTCAAAATAACACAATAACCATGTTTCGCAAGTTTTCTATTAACAGATTACTATGCAATTATTGTAATAAAAGAAAAATTTCAAATTTTTAAAAACCCATTTTTTTTTATAAATTAAAAAAATTTCTAAAATTTATTTATGCATGGAAAATTTATCAAGCATTATTGTATGTCAAAAGTTTTCTACAAAAAAGCGTTTTTAAACGTATCTTTTTTTTAAATCAAGAGTTTATTAAACATTTTTAATAGTAAAATGCATTCTCAATTTATGTACAGATGTTTTTTATAGCATTCGTAATGTGCCAGTGTCGCTGATAAATTTAAGTATTTTGATTCGCTTTTTTTTTTTGGTTGTCGCATGCTAATGTCTAAAATTCCACAACAAAATATACAAGTACATTAAATTTCACTTGTATGGAACTTGTATGAATACCCTGCAGATAATATTGGACTATGTGGTCGATTTTAGTTAAATGGACTACTTACAACATGGTTCTATGTAATGCAGTCATTCATCATTTTTAAACAAGAGATTGTAGTTAAACGACAAGTTTTCGTGTTTTAACGATTACATATATTGTTGTCAAGTCGTGTATAATGGTCGTGTAGGTGCTCCATCGAGTAGTGACAAAGAGTATTTTTGAGACTACTCCGATGGGTTATATGGTCCAGCCCTTGGACATCGTAATGTTAAATCGACCACGTTTTCTCCATACATTTGAGTGAGCTTTGGATTAGTCCTAGTGCATTACAGAGTATACTTTACACGTGTGTATGGACTAGTCGCGTTATCTGCAGGGTATATACACTCCCCACTGGTACTGATTAGTCAACAATATGTGCAAAAAAAAAAAAAAACATTAATAGAACCAGTGTTTGTTTAATTGCAATAGTAGTAGTAGTAGTAACAATTAATGCTAAAATTATTCGAAAATATACAGTAACAATATTATTTTTTGTGATCATGGTTTAGTATTACTTGCAAAAAATAAAATACTTAATAATATAGAAACCAGTATCTGACGTAGCAATATCAACAACTAATAATTTAGATACAAAATAATAAAATAACCAACAGAATAAACGCAATCAACCGTTTGAAATAAAAAATAAAAAAATTTAAGAGAATTGTTTTGACTGAGCAATTGGTCTCTTAATAATTATAGGCCAAACAGTTTTTTTCTCTCTATTTTTCTCAAAGTGATTAACTACACACTTTTTTTATAGTTAGTAGATTGTATATCTTTGTTTTATGTTTAAGAAAGTTCGATTCGTTTGGTAGTCTACTGTTGGTCTGTTTCGCCTGTGTGCATGACTCGTTAGTGTGTTGGCCTTTGTGTTAATGTTTGACCATTTGGCTTAATTGTTTTTATGTTTGCAGTTGATTGAAACAAATTGTGGCATTGGGATGCTGGGTTGTTAGTTGAAAAATAAAAAAAAGCTAAAAAGTCAATAATTAATAAGCCCTCACGTTGACAGACCCAGACTTGAGAGAGACTGGGAGAAAAGTAAATAAAAAAAATTCCGTTTTATTTACTTGTCTAATGGCACAAGATCATACAATTTATGGCACACTTCGACAAAGTTCATTGATAACATTTAAACAACTTGTAAACGAACAGTGGACACAAATCGCATACATTTGGTTTTGTTTCAGGTGAAAATTTTATTTGTGATATTAAAAGTTATGTGTACCCAGGAATTTTAATATAAAAATTCTACGAATATGTTGTGAAGTGAAACAATTAAATACCTCTACTATACATGTAACTCATAGAAAACGGCAAAACAAGTACAGGCTTTAGGCTAACGGACTGTCGGTTGTTACAAGTCATTAGGTTAGATCCGGCAGCCGCCCGAAGGCATAGCTCACTTGGGAGGCTGCCGGATCTAACAAGTCACTATATCAGGCAAAAATTGAGTCATTTAACATAAATTGCTGTCTGTAAAACTCTAATGCCAGCGAAACATGCATGAGTAAAACTAAAAACATACATCAAGTTCCAAAAACCAGATTCTAATATGGTATTTAAGGTGAAAATTTATGCAAAAGAGAAATGTACGTACGACAGTCACACAAAACCAACAAGCGCCAAGGTTTTCAAGAACAGTTAGAAGACTGTCTATGTAATAAAGCCAGCATATTTTACTGTAAGAGTTTAATAAATGATTATTAGGTCGATGGAAATCTGTGTATCGTATAAAGATCTTAACGAGGAAACTTACATGCTAATACTTTTGTTATAAATGTGAAGGAACCACAAGGAAATTGAAAAACATGAGAGATAAGGCTTAAGAATTAAACTATTCAAATGAGGAAACTGCTGAAATTAACAAAGTGAGCAATACATAATTTAAAATGCACACAAGCTTTGAATTAGACTAGCAATGTATGTAAACAAGACTTTAAAATAATGGTATATTTCCTATGGTCAATCCAATACTTTGCAAATGATATAATGCTAGTAATGACAAATTTCAAAACTATAAATAGACAGTTCTAGGGAACTATACATACACATAGAACTGTATTTATTTAATTAATTAGACGCTTGTTTCGAATGTAGATATGCAAAGTACACAACATTCCTAAACCGCTGATTTAAATATATTGTTACAGATTTATTTTTAAGTAGCTTAATTTACATTTTAATTTATTTTATTTGTAGCAGTTAAAGTTACTGTAGTTGTATTTGTATTAGTTTGTTTTGCTGGTTTTTCGAACATGATGTTTGTTGTTATGTGTAGCATACTTTTAGGCACTTCTATTATTCGTACCTATTACTTAACGTCTTAATTTAAATGTAACGGTTTTCGAATGTACTAGAATGTACATACGAGAACTTTGTCCAATGTTACCGAACAGCACTGTGTTACTATAAATAGCCGAACAACACAGCTAGCGTGATCAGTATTACAGTAGAGCTTGTAAAGTGCGTATCAAAGTGTGTTTGATAATAAAAGTGTATAACCATAAGTGTAATAAGTAAAGTGATATTAAAGCAATCTTTGAGTGTGTTTAAGTAAATAAAGTGCTCTTAATTTTATAACGAATTTCAACTGTTTTTGACTGCAATAAAAGAACTCAAAAGGTTTATTTAAAGGAAATAATCCAACGTTTATAAAAGGTATAAACGTAACAACTGGTGTCAGAAGTGGGATTGCATTTAAAAAAAAAATAAAAATCAGACATGAAATTTGAGGAACTTAAAGTTGAACAACTCAAGAAAGAATTGAGTAAGCTGGCATTGCCGACAACAGGTAATAAAGTAGAATTGCAGAAGAGGCTTCTAGATGAATTTAAGCGGCGTAATATTGACATTGATGGTTACGAGTTTGACGAAAAAGAAGAAATGGAAGTTTCCACTCGTGCCACCACAAACAACATGGATTTAAGTAGGATGCTTGCTGCTATGATGGAAAAGATGGAAATTAAATTCCAGGAAGCTCAAGAAAATTCTAGAGCTAATAATGAAAAATTATTAGCTGAAGTTAAAGAAGAAAGTAAAATAATGGAGTTGAAATTTCAAGAAACTTCTAGAGCGAATAATGAAAAATTATTAGCAGAAGTTAAATTAGAAGTTCAAGAAACTTCTAGAGCTAATAATGAAAAATTATTAGCCGAAGTTCAAGAAAATTCTAGAACTAATAATGAAAAATTATTAGCTGAAGTTAAAGAAGAAGTGCAAGAAACAGCTAGAGCTACAAACGAGAAACTTCAAGAAATTTCTGAAGCTGTAAATAACCGAGTAGAGGGCATTGAAAAGCAAGTTAATGAAATTGATAAAAAAATATCTGACCTTGAAGATTGCATAGTCACTCAAGCCAGTGACTTCAATAGCAAATTACAATTACAAGTAAAAAATGTTGATGAAAAATTGCAATTACAAGACGAAAAATTTAAAAATCTGGAAATAAAAATTAATGATCTTCAATGTCATGAGGGACCAGTGCGGATAATTCCAGAAACATCGAGTAGAATAAAGGCCCCAACTTTTGACGGTAGTGCACCATTTAATGTTTATAAATTTCAATTTGAGACAGTTGCCAATAGAAATATGTGGAGCAATGAAGAAAAGGCTATAGAGTTGATTTTGTCGTTAAAAGGCAACGCAGCGCAAGTCTTGGAAAGCATACCTATTGGCTGCAGAGAAAACTATGATGACATAATGGTTGCACTACAACGAAAGTATGGCGGCGAGCACAAACGAGATATATACCGAATGGAACTACGAGGCAGAACACAGAAAGCTAACGAGTCATTACAAGATTTCGCAACGGAGATCGAGCGTCTGGTGCAGCTGACATATCCAGGTGAAAATCACCCATTTTTGGATCAGTTTAAAATTGAAACGTTTGTAAATGGAATACGTGATCCAGAAATAAAGCACGCGGTGTTTGGCACGCATAAATCAACGTTTGCAGAAACAGTTTCGTATGCACTAACACAGGAAACTGCCAAATTGCTTTCTAAGCCGCAGATATACAAGGTGCGAAATCTTGAAATTTCTACAGAAATGGATAGAGATGAAGTAAGCGATTTAAAGGCTCGTATACAGGCGTTAGAGGAAAAACAAGGCAAAGCCAGAGTCAAATGTTATAATTGTGGGAAGAGTGGACATTTTCAACGAAATTGCAAAGCACCAAGGAAGCGGGCTAGATCTGTTTCGCCACCTGGAAACAGCAAACGGGCAAACACGAAACCTTCAAATGAGTCACCGTTAAACTAAAACGAGCTAGCGCTACGGGGCAAGAGCTAGCTTCCATAACCGAGGGCCCCACAATCTCCATATCAGTTATGCAGCAGAAAAATAGCAACCTTACTAATTGTGGGTATATCAATGGTCGAAGGCATATTTTTACCATAGACACAGGAGCATCGCAGTCTATTATCAGGCCCGATTTAGTAAAGAAAACAATCGAACCGTTATGTGGCGTAAGTCTGCGAACAGCTACTGGGGAGCCTGCTACTGTCTATGGTAAAATAATCGTAAAAGTAACTATTGCCAACATAACTGTCAATCATGTATTCATCGTTGCCGACATTGTGGACGAAGTAATCATCGGTGCAGATTTTCTGATTACTCATAGCATTAATCTGCACATGGGGCAGAAGGTAATGATTTGGAGAAATGTTGAAATACCCCTTGATGTTGGTTATGAAAATAAGGTGCATGTAAGGAAACTAGTTGCTACAGAATATGAGAAAATACCACCACAGTCAGAAAGTGTAGTATGGGCGCGTATAGAGGGAGATTGTGTGGACAACCGGTTGTGGGTGGTAGAACAAACAGATATAAAAAGTGACTTAATAACAGCAAAAGCCCTTGTCAAAACCAGCAATGACGGAAGAGTCCCTGTAAGAGTGCTTAACCTTTCCGCCTGTGAAAAAGTCGTCAAGCCAAAATCCGAATTAGGTCAATGTGCTAAAGCTGAGGCAATAATTAACTGCGAAATGAAATCGGGTCCTGTCAGTATGTCAAACAAAGAGCAGGAGATGCTAGCAGAATACGTAGAGAAGTGGGTTAAAGGATTATCGCCGTCAGATAGGAATAAAGCCAAACAGCTACTCAGAAAACATGCATCCATCTTCGCTCTGAAAGGTCAACATCAAGGTAGAACATCACTTGTGAAACATCAGATAAATACCGGCGATGCAAGGCCTATAAAACAAGCTCCTAGAAGTATTCCTCTAGCAAAGCGTAATGAAGTCAAAGAACTTGTCAACGAAATGGAGCAGAATGGAGTAATAGAACCTTCTTCAAGTCCTTGGAGCTCACCGGTAGTTTTGGTTAAAAAGAAAGATGGCAGCACAAGATTTTGCGTCGATTATAGAAAACTGAATGACGTCACGAAGAAGGACAGTTATCCACTACCAAGGATAGATGACACTCTGGACACGCTAGCAGGAACAAAATGGTTCTCTACATTAGACCTGCAAAGTGGTTATTGGCAAGTAGAAATATCTGATAGAGATAAGGAGAAAACAGCTTTTAGTGCAAGTGACGGGCTATGGCAATTCAACGTGATGCCATTTGGACTATGCAACGCTCCAGCCACATTCGAGCGATTAATGGAACGCGTATTAAGGGGACTTCATTGGAAGACATGCCTGGTGTATCTCGATGACATAATTGTCATGGGTAAAAGTTTTGAGGATCACCTGAAAAATCTAGAAGAAGTTCTTAAACGAATATCAGTGGCTGGACTTAAATTAAGTGCAAAGAAATGTGCGTTGTTCCAAAAAGAGGTTAAATACTTGGGGCATCGAGTCGCAGAGGATGGTATATCAACTGACGAAGATAAAATTCAAGCTGTAAAGGACTGGCCTCGCCCGAAAAATCTTCATGAGTTACGTAGTTTTCTAGGCCTCTGTACCTACTACAGGCGATTTGTGCCGAATTTTGCCAGTGTCGCTGCCAGTCTACATGAGCTCACCAAGAAGTCACGACCATTCTTGTGGGCTGAAGCACAAGAACAAGCATTCAAGAAGCTCAAGGAGTTGTTATGCGTAGCACCAGTTTTGGCATATCCTATCGCTGGGGAGAAATTTGTATTGGATAGCGATGCGAGTGGATACGGGATAGGTGGTGTTCTTTCGCAGGTTGTCAATGGAACAGAAAGAGTCATAGGCTACTACAGTCGGACACTCTCGAAGCCTGAAAGAAATTATTGTGTAACACGACGAGAGCTTCTGGCAGTTGTGGAGTGTGTAAAGCATTACCACAAATATCTGTATGGACAACACTTCGAACTAAGAACTGATCACTCTGCACTCAGATGGTTGCTGCAATTCAAACAACCTGAAGGACAGCTAGCCCGTTGGATTGAACGTCTCCAGAGCTACGATTTCAGCATTGAGCACAGAAAGGGCACTAAACATGGAAATGCAGATGCACTCTCCCGAAGACCGTGCAGATTGGAGTGCAAACATTGTGCAAAAGCTGAAGGAAAAGAATGTGTCGTCGACGTTCGACTAACACATATAGAGACAAGTGACGACTGGTCAGCGGCGCAAAGAAACGATCCCATACTGGCAAAAATTATGTCAGCAAAAGAGGAAGACAAAAGGCCAACCCGTAACCAAATATCAGCGGAAAGTCCACTGATGAAATCATACTGGGCGCTATGGAATAGTCTGCAAGTTATTAACGGGTGCCTTTATCGCAAATGGGAAAGTACTGATGGTAAATCGACAACAAATCTGATTGTGGTGCCATCCTCTAAAGTCATAGAGGTATTGAAGGAGTTTCATAATGGTTCAAGTGGTGGTCATCTTGGTGTAACAAAAACCATAGAAAAGATAAAGCAACGTTTCTATTGGGTTGGATGCCAACAATCTGTAGCTGATTGGATAGCAAATTGCGCACAATGTATCGCAGCCAAGGGCCCAGTAAGACGGAGTCGAGGAGCGCTGCAGCAGTACAATTCAGGTGCTCCCTTTGAGCGAATAGCAATGGATATAGCAGGCCCTTTTCCTGTTAGTGAGGCTGGAAACCGTTACGTTCTAGTTGTAATCGACTATTTTAGCAAATGGCCAGAGGTATACGCAATACCAAACCAAGAAGCTAAAACTGTCGTAAACGCATTTGTGAACAACTGGGTGTGCCGCTATGGAGTTCCACTTGAGCTACATTCTGATCAGGGAAGAAATTTTGAATCTGCGATATTCCAGGAAATGTGCGAACTATACGGTATCCGAAAAACGAGGACTACGCCACTGCATCCACAATCTGATGGCATGGTCGAGAGATTTAACCGCACGTTGGAGGAACACTTGAGAAAAGTGGTCAGTGCACACCAAAGGGACTGGGATGAGCACATACCAAAGTTTCTGTTGGCATACAGGTCAGCCGTTCATGACTCTACCTCCCGAACACCTGCAAAAGTTATGTTTGGAACCGAGCTGAAACTGCCAGGCGATCTAGAATTCGGTATTAATCCCTCGACAATAAATGAGCACGAAGAAGATAATTCAAGGGGACAAAAAGATTTAGACGAAATTCATGAATTCGTTCGTGGCCGAATAAAAATGACCAGCGACAAGATGAAGGCCAGATATGACAGAGCAGCAAATTCTGAGGGCTTTAATGAGGGTCAGCTAGTTCTACTATATAACCCACAACGGAAAAAAGGACTGTCTCCTAAACTGCAAACTCATTGGGATGGGCCGTATAAGGTGATAAAAAGAATAAATGATGTCGTGTATAGAATACAAAAGTACAATAGCCCAAGATCAAAGATGAAAGTGGTTCATCTCGAGCGCCTCGCTAAGTACGGAAAAAGTGAATTTGTGCCTATTCGGGACGAACAGGCTTAAGCGGGCGGTAGTGTTACAGATTTATTTTTAAGTAGCTTAATTTACATTTTAATTTATTTTATTTGTAGCAGTTAAAGTTACTGTAGTTGTATTTGTATTAGTTTGTTTTGCTGGTTTTTCGAACATGATGTTTGTTGTTATGTGTAGCATACTTTTAGGCACTTCTATTATTCGTACCTATTACTTAACGTCTTAATTTAAATGTAACGGTTTTCGAATGTACTAGAATGTACATACGAGAACTTTGTCGAATGTTACCGAACAGCACTGTGTTACTATAAATAGCCGAACAACACAGCTAGCGTGATCAGTATTACAGTAGAGCTTGTAAAGTGCGTATCAAAGTGTGTTTGATAATAAAAGTGTATAACCATAAGTGTAATAAGTAAAGTGATATTAAAGCAATCTTTGAGTGTGTTTAAGTAAATAAAGTGCTCTTAATTTTATAACGAATTTCAACTGTTTTTGACTGCAATAAAAGAACTCAAAAGGTTTATTTAAAGGAAATAATCCAACGTTTATAAAAGGTATAAACGTAACAATATGTATGTCTACGGTTACAAGTCGGTTAAAATTACTTACTTAAAATTAACTTAACTACAATCTAACTAGCACGATCGAAGAATATTCAATTGAAATACATATATCTTCTAAAAGGAAGACAAAACTAGAATTGTGGTGCACTTAAGTTGTGCTGAAAAATAAAAAAAAACTTCGCCATATAAAAACAAAATCATTTGGACATAGGAAACAAAGTAATGCGGAGATTTAGGCAAAACCGTAACATTAAACATAGCGAGACTGAAGCGTCTTACTTTTCAAGACAAATAAAAGGGTAAAACTCAAATACTGATAACAATGTTCTACGACAGTTTTCTAGAGACACAACTTTTTTATGTCTTACATAAACATTTGTTTTTTTAATAGCCGCCCGGCCTAGACTCTAGAGTATTTTTATATAAAACTTGTTTTATCTAAGTAAGAAATTTAAATCTGAAATAATTAATTCCTTAAAAATTGCAAGTTTTCTACTTCTTTGTAATCACATTCAATGCATTTAATTTAGCTCACTTTTGCTCCACTGTTATTAATGCTGGTACATGTTTGTGTTGTACTACAATGTACATGTAATAACAACTACATCTTTTAGCCTTAAGGTGATAAGTATAATAAATACGTAAATAAAAATTATATTATGTACTTTATTTTAGATTATATATATGTATGTATGTGCTTTCTACGGATTCTACGGATGACTTAGACAACATGGAAGTGCAATAACAAAATACATACCATGTGCGGTTAAATATGTGGTTTTAGCACTACCAGCAGCAGCAAAAGCAACAGAAGAATTGACAGAGAACAGACAGAACGACAAGCCAGCAAATATATTAATCGCTTTAAAGAGTTATTTTTTTTAATTTATACAAATCCTGTAAGCAAACCAAAAGATTGACCGACCGACCAGCCAACCGATCAACTTTACCTAGTGATTATCAACATTGTTTGTCTACATACAGTTGCATTGATCACCGCCCGGTTCTTGTCTACAATCTATTCAGGCATAAATTAAAGTCAAACAGACGAGGGCGTTTAATTTCCACAAAGACTATCGTCGTCAGACCGGGCCAAGCTACAGAAAATTTTAGTTAAATATTTTATTGAAGTAAAAAAAAAACAAGTTTAAAGCTCTTGTTCTCAAGCTACCAAGATTTACTTGTTTAATGTATAGTATATGCGATACATTAGATTAGTGTTTATAATTACTAGAAAAAAAAAAAATAAAATTAAAAAATAAATAAATGGACACAGAATATGTTGTCACCCGTGTTGCGATAAAATTATCATCTCAACCACATTTGCAAAAACAAGAACCAAAAAAATCATCAAGAAGAAGGCTTACAGAGAACTTACTGACACTGAGACTCAGAAATGTTAATGAATCATGTCAAACATGTAAAACAAAAACAAACAACAATTAAAAAAAATAAATTAAATAAAAAATATCCCTGAGGCATGCAAAAGGTTTGTAAAATATGTGACATCAAGCAAGTGCAGTTAAATACACTTTGAAAAATTTAACAACACAAATTTTTACTAGAAAAAACTTCACTGATAAGATGGTGTTTTAAAGGAAAATAATATTGCTTCTCATAGAAATTAAAAGAAAAGATATTAAGCAAGAAGAGAATTTTAGAGAAATGCTGTACTTTTTGGAAACAGTTTAATAAATTTTCTTTTTATAGGAATTTTCATTTAAGAAAATTTTCAGTTTTGGGATGCTTTATATTTAAAGAAATTATTCTCTTTTTAAAAAAAATCATAGTGACTTTTCGATAATTTTCCCATTTACAGGAATTTTTGAGAAGTTTTTAAAACATGACTTTTCCATTATAGAAAAAAAAACCGAAAAACTATACATACGAAAAATGTTTCAAATATAAAAATTTTCGACTCATTCATAATCATGGTGTAATTACAGAAGGTGATAGCGTAAAGGAGAGCAATTTTGTCTCTCTTTTTTTATGTATATATGGAGTTTGACAATTTCCGGAGTTGAAATCATTTTTTTAAATACACATTCAGCTGGGCTGGCACCGCCACCTTGTATAAGTGTACCCTGTTCATAATTGCCTTAAGGATTTAAAGAATTGTTATTGAAATAAATTTCAAATAAATTGACTTTTAAAAAATCAAAAAAAAAAATCCTTTTCCACAGAAATTTTTTTATTGAATTCGGTATTAATTAAATTTGTTGACAATATTAGCAATTAATAAAATCAATTTTTTATATTCTTCACCCCCGGTGCCTTAACCATTTCGTTTATAAGTTGTACAATATTCCTTATAGAGTAAATATTTTTTTGAAAGAAGGGGAATCGGTTAAGTTAATACGTACGTCTGTCTTTTATAAGCCCCTAGATGTTGCACAAATCTGTGTGTTATAAGTCTTTCGGAAATACATGTGTGTATTAGGGAATGAATCGCTTTTAAAATCCAGCTCGATCCCTCTATATGCCTCTAGAACTATTCGTAAAAATTTTTGAAACTAAACTAACTAACTAAAAGGCAAAATTGAAGGCGTAAATTTTTTCTCAAGCTTTTAAAAAAAATTTTTACATGCTAGTGAAACCAAACACTAAGCCGTAGTCCTTAATATTGTTTTTAAAAAACACCGACAAGTCGGTTTGAAACTTATTGAGATATAGACCCCAAAATTCCACTGTTTCTTTGATTTTTCCCAAAAATAACAAAAGAAGATATTTTTTTAGGTTTTAAACAACTGACAGAGTCAGTGTGGATACCAATTGATGGAGCTTGACCAACAAAATATATTGCATTATAAACAAGTAAAAGCACTATATGGCTGTACCAAATTTTCTATAGCCTTCACACAGTTTGTACCATCATGTAGTTACCACAAATGACAATTATATGGTACAACAGTAGATCTTCCGAAAAAATTGTCAAAGGTACATAATTTATATATACGTAACAACTGTTTTAAAAAGTTTAATTTAAGTTGCAAAATTTGACTTTGTTTGGGTGAAAAACAGAGACAATCGTATTTTTTCGCTCATATCTCAGCTAGTAATATGTTCACGCAACTGATTTTCAATAGCAAAATTAACGACAGCATATCTGATAAATTGAAACTATATAAGAGACTGAGACATATGTGGGCGTTTCAAAAAGTTGATTTCAACATACACACGGATATATGGAGATAGCTAAATCAATTCCTCTATCTATAAACATTCAGAATATGTATAGGGTCGTAAATGATTATTGAAGAAATTACAAACGGAACGACAAAACTGTTTCATTATCGTAAGAACGGGATAGAAATTTAAAATCCATGATGGCCGCGACTTAAAAATGGCGAACAACAAATTTATATACTTAAATCAAAGTATTGGTTTCAAATGAAAGGATTAAAACAAAATTATTCGGACATCTGGAATCTTACAATTTTTCATAGTTTTCTGTAGTATACAGATCCCAGATGTCCGAATAATTTTGTTTTAACCCCTTTAGTAGGGGTATACAATGAAAGGGCTTCGCTAATAGCACACAGTTAACTATGTAAATATACAAAATGAAAGATGGCATTTAAAGAAAATGTGGTCACTATACCTATGTAAAATATTCTGAAGGATATTTATTATCAGTTAGTTTTTATTAACTTAGTTTGAAAACAAGAAATATGTCAACATTGTAAATGTGTTTTAGAGTTAATTGTGGACAAAATTCATACTTATTCAGTCAAAATTATTCCTTTTAATGAATTAACATTATTCACCTTTTTCCATTGTTATTTCTTTTTCTTTAAGTGTAAAAGAGCTTATAATAAATTACTGGTTATTTTGCTGTCAGTTTATATGCAGATAAAATATTGAAAAAAAAGACTAACTTTAAAACGCACATTCAGTCTTAAGTAAAATATGAAAAATAATTTAGATCAAGTTTATAAACTTACTTGCTTACAGCTTGGCCACAAAAGGATATTAAAATGTAAAACACCTAAAAGAAAAACAAAAAAGAAAAAATGCACTGTAATACTTAATACTTCAATAAAGAAAAAATTTTGTTGATAAATACTCGTCTAGTGGTTACAATATTTCAGTATATTGTAATGGACTGAAAAAAACTAAGCAATCCTAGAAGAAATATTTACTCATTCTCCCTCTCTTTTTCGTCTATGTTGCTCTTGTACTATTCAAATCGATGCATGTGAATTGGCTATTGAATGCCAATTAATATAAAAACATATGTATGTTCATGTGTATGTATAAATAAATATATGTACATATATATTGACAATTTAAATAGTATTCAAATCATGTGTGAAAATTATCGTATAAAGATTAAAAAATAATTCAAACAACAAATCATACGTAATGATTGTGGCAACGGTCGGTTCGTCTGTCGACATAGACGGGAAGATTAGAAAAATAATAGTGATAAATGATTAGTTAAAAATATATGGATTAATTATGGCATTAAAATTATAAATTAAGCAATTGAAAACTTTTTTCCCTGATGAAGTCAGCCAATGTGGTAAAGAAATAAATATATTATAATAAAATAATTTTTTGTATTAAAGACTGAAAAATATAGGACAACAGAGAAAAGAGAATTTTTTAAAAAATGTTCCTTGGCAAATATGTATATAGAAAATTTTATGTATGTATTAAATGTTTTATTAAAAATAAATAATTACAGATTAAAAATAAATCAGTTAATAAAAATTTTTTTTAAATTTATATATTAGACATTTTTTTTAATATTTTGATTTAAACTCAAGAATTGTTTAGAGACGTTTTTATGGAAAGAATGTTCCTAACAATTTTTTTTATTTATTTTTTAATATAACCATAAATTAAAATTTAAAAATATTTCCATAAGAATTCACGGCAACGTTAATTAAATACATACATATTGCTTATTTATACAAAATATTAATTTGATAACTATAAATTAATATTTAGTCGAACCTTTAATTCTTTAATTTATTATAAATAATTTTTATTTATGTTTTAAGGAATTTTAATAATAGAGAAATGAATTTAAGCCAGAATAAAAATGATTTATAAATATTTATGTATGTATGTATGTATAAATAGTTGAACAAGCGCAGGCAGTAGAGAAGTGGTACAACAGAGTTCGTTGTGTGTATATTAAATTTAGTGTGATAATAGTTAGTTTTTTTTTGTTTTTTTGCAATCAACGTTTATAAAAGGTAACAATATATTTGGTGAAATCGCAAGGTGTGGTAACTGTCAAATTATGATTGTTTTTCAAAATTTTAAAATGGTTTAAAATTTTTAAAATAAAGAATACACTACCATTAATAAAAATTTCTAAATATTATTACCTTATGACAATACGACAGTTAGCACTTCTTGTGAATTCTCCAAATATAATTAAAGCGTTAAATCTAAGAAACCAATTACAAAACTTGTTTCGTGTCCGCTACCTTCTCTCTAAGTATATAAATTTTCTCTCCTTATGAATTGTTAAAATTTGTATAATAGCCCACACTTTTGTCAATATGCCATAGTGATACTTTTTATTTAACCAGTTCGTTTTGATTGATTTTTATTTGATGGCTGCAAAATGATAAACTGCGACACTGTGTTGCAAGATAGAGACCAATCAATATATAAACTAAAAAAAATTATGATCGAACATCAATTTGTAGTAATTATGGCACACCTTTTCTGCTTCAACTTATAAATTCACTTTTATTTTTTGCTGCCTTGCGGTTTATAAAAAGAGAAATGCGTCTACAAACAGAAAAAGTGATAGCATAACTCGTCACAGTAACCGGGCTGCAGACACTGTCACGAAGACATGTACAACCTACTTACCTATACAAGCGCACATCAACATAGCACTATTAAAGAAATTATTTATGACAAATTATTATCGATCAACAAATATTTTTGTGAAATGTTAAAAAAAAAATTCAAACATCATCTTCGGTACTAGAGGTAATACATATGTCAGCAGTATAGGCAATAGCATAATTGCAGCAGGCAAGTGACGCGTCAAAACGCGTTTGTTATCATAGATTGAGTGAGTGACAATAGTTTGTTGCATGCAACTGGTAATAGATATTTTGCATTTATAGATTAATTTTGATAGACGATTGCTATAAGAGAGGGTGTGTAGTTGTTTGTCAAAACATGAAAAAAAAGAAATAAAAAAAAAAGAAAATTATTAATAGTTTAAGCGTTGAACTAAAGACAAAGGCCTACAAGTACTATTGTGTACACTATTTGTTTATACTGAAGCAAAGTAAAATAACGACTGTTGAGTCAGCATGACGTTGCCAAATGATCGATGATCTTAAATCAACTGTCGGTTAAAAATGCATATAACTCAGCCAAGTACATATGCAGGCATGATATTAAATACACAAAGAAGCTATTCAATATAAAACTAATTTTAGATGTGTTAAGTGAAAATATGTTTTAAATAAAATAAAGGCTCGTACTAGTAATTTGTTGTAGCTCACAGTTGTTTAAATATTTAATTTGTTTTTGTTATATACTTTCGCTAGCTATTGAATTTTCGACAAATTGTTATCTAATTAATAATTTATCAAACATATTCTATAAAAACACAATATAAAAAAAGTTAAGTTTAGGTTGATATAGTTTTTGAATATAAATTCTTATAATAAAAATAATCTATTGAAGATTTTTTATAAACTATGTAAATAGTTTTGTGGTTATGTGACCTTCTCTAAGAAAAGGGACCTAGTGAAAATGAAGTTTTGAGAAAAACGCATTTAAAGTTTCATAACGCATTCTCACTGTGAACACACCTTCAGTTGGGAGATGCGATTTGGTATGGTTAGTTATGATTGGGTACCGACTTTGGTGACGTCATGCCTATGTGGTGGGCATTTTTTTCGCTTTTAGTGTGACAATACCTTTACTATGGTGCTGCTCTGTTTGGTATGATCTCAATACTTGATTCTTAAGCCGCAACCAGTGACCGAGGCAACAACGTTTTTATGGGGTAAATAAATTTTTATCAGAAATCTAACTCATTTCACCTTATTCGACACCCTTTTAGGTACCAGAATCCCCTATTAAAACCAAACCCGTTTTTCGACACACCAGGTCCCTTTGCTCGGAGAAGGTCACATATGTACAATATGTACAGAGGTATGTCAGAATTCAAGTAATGATCTCATCGTAGCGTAGACACCATTTTCAGATTTAAATATTAACTTTATAAATGCGAAGATAACGCATTATGGATTTGACATTAGTCAAGCTTTTTTATTTGCGCCCATAGAAAAAATATGTTATTCGCTGTTAAGGCGAATTTACATCAGGTGAATTCTTTCACCCAGCTGTTCATCAGCTGAGAACGAAGTTTGCCGGAAAATTATAATAAAAGTTTTCAAATATACAAAAACAAAATACGTGTAGTTTAGTGCTTTTGTAGGGAAGAGATCACCTGATTGAATTCGCCTTGTTCGCTGTTTTGTTTTAAATTACATCTTGGATTTCGAATTTGTTCATGGTTTACTGTGTTCTAATTGCCAATCTCTTTTATTCACCTGTGATGTCAAGGGTTTTATCATAGACTTTGTTATTCCGATTGGGATTTCTATAATATTCATTTTCGATCCCATAAAATGCTTTTGAATAGGGGATTTAGCAATTTCCGTCTATCCGTCTGTCCTTGAGTTTGTTGAAATTAACTCGCACATGTTGCACAGATCTATGTGATGTACCAATCTCTTAATTAAGGAATGAATCGGTCTTGAAATGCAAAACAATCGCACCATAACTTTCTGAGATATGAGCAAATGGACAAGATTGCCTTTGTGTTTTATTGAATCTAGGCTAATCAACGATGTGGTCACTGTACCAATGCACATAATGGTGAAGGGTATTATAATATTCAGCACGGCCGAATACATCAATTTTACTTGTTTTAAATATTCTAAGGTTCTCAAACTTCCTATTAATTTTTGCACATAAAAATGCAAGCAGAAGTCTTAAAAATTATTTTACAGAAAAATAACAAATCGGTTTTAAACTATCTGAGCTATACGACTACTTCGGTATTTTTCTTAAAATTTACAAACGAAAATTGATTTTTTTTAGCTTCTAGACAACCGAGAAAGTCAATAAGGATATTAAATACAAGGGCTGGACTAAATAGCAGAATATGATAACACTATACAAAAACTTAAAATTCAAGATGACCGACCCTACAACATGGCGTACAATAAATTTATATATGTTATACATATACCCACGTCGTCACCACATAATAAAAACTCGTATTTCCCATTTCACCAAAACAAGTGCACAGTATTCGTAAATTGTGTACTCTAAACTCCTAACGACTCCAAAGAATTATAGGCCTTTAAATAACGTCCACATAATTGCCAGATAGTTTTCACTTATTGAAGTTAAGTATTTCAAGTGTATAGTGAGTTGCAAGATTAAAAAGGCACTTAAAATATCACTCCTCTCTGCGTAGTGTTGGTGTATTCTAAAAGAACCAACACAAAGCCCTTATACTCAAATAAAATGTAAAAAAAAAAATTAAATCAATATCACACTTTCCGGCAGTTAGCACAAAAAAGAAAAGAACAAGTAAACGAAATGAAATGATCACTTGATCACTTCAATGTTTAACAAAGTTGTAAATTGAATGGCTGACTAACGAAGTTTGAAATTTGTTTAATTTTTCATTACATTTTATTATTATTGCCACAATATGACGATGAGATGTGAGACCATTAAGATCGAAAATAAACCAACAATGGAATTCTTATTTCTTCTTTTACTTTATTTCTACTTGCAGCACTACAGCACTAGGCAAAAATAAATAAACGAATACAGGAGCACTGTCGGCATTCGATAGCAACAATTGAAGCGTTCAGTAAAAAAATTGCGGGCTTAAAAAAGTATTATACAAAAAGCAAAAGGCCATTAATTTAAATAACAACAAAAAAGAAAAAAAAACTCACATAACCAACAATGACTATGAAAGATCAGACGACTGTGGAGAAATCAGTATTAACAGATAAAAATAACGCAATTGTTTACAAGGAGACCACAAAGCCCAAAAAGAAAAGAAAAGATAAAAGTGATTTGGGACCAGATTTTGTTGCACCCGATGGCGGTTGGGGCTGGGTGGTGTGTTTAGCTGCCGGTTTCAGTAATGTAAGTTTCTACTTAAACATTTTACACTAATAATTAAATTAGTTAAATTAAAAAATTTTCCCTTTTTGCAGTTGTCCTTGTTTCCTGCCCTCCAACAGTATGGTCTTATCTATAGAGAACGCATGAAAAATTTAGGTTTCGATGCCAAACAAACCACCACTATAGTTAATGTTGTAATGGCAATATCTTCACTGACAGGACTAGTAAATGGTGCCATGTTTAGAAGATTTACTTTTAGACAGGTGGCCTTGGTGGGAAGTCTTCTAGGTTTTGCAGGCGTTTTTCTGTCAGCGTTTAGTGTGAAGTTTTGGCAATACGTGGTGTGCTTTTCCAGCATATATGGTAGATCCACTATAAAATATTTAACAATTTATAACAATTTTAATAATAAATTCTTTTTTTTTAGGCATTGGCTTAGGCCTCTGTATGGCTGCTTCGGCACTGGCTGTCAACACCTACTTTAAAAATAAACGGCGAAAGGCTACAGGTTTCTCTTGGACTATTACCGGTTTGGGCCCAATTATATTTCCTCATTTCTCCACCGTTTTAATGTCGTATTATGGTGCCCAAGGCTCTATTTTGATTTACGCTGCATTAGCTCTTAATGCTTTCTTATGTGCTTTGACGTTACAGCCAGTTCTATGGCATGTAAAGAAACCAGAAAAGAAAAAGCTGACTGAAACCAATGGCAACACCATACAAACTACTACTGTTTCAATAACTGACAAAGATCAATTCGAGTATGAGTGCAAATATTGTCAATATCAGCATAAAAGAAAGCGCAGCATTTTTTCCTCTCAGTATCTCTTTAATGATGACGATCCCGATAGGCCCGGTTATGAAATTACCGAGCCTGCCACACCCATGTTGGCCAGAGCTAATGATGGTTGGTATGGCTCTAAAATGTCATTGGCCTCGGAGAAGTTACCTGCTTACAGACCTTCAAAAGTAATAAAACGTCAACATTCCAGACGGGATGGTGGTGAAGCAGCTCATGAGGATAATGCTGATGAGGTTGCTCTGTTTAAGCCCAACTATTTCAATCGCGAAAGAGAAGATGAAGATCGTTATGTCAGTAAACAAAGTATATACTCCAAACCGGGAGCCGATGAGTTCCACTGTACCTGTATCGAGGAAAAAGCTTTGCTGCAAAAACTCAGTGAGGAGGAGAAAAAACAAGAAGCAGCAAAACTACAAGCTGCCATAGATGAAGATGAACGAATCAAAAGTAAAATGAGTTTAACGCAGAAAATAGTAAAATTTTTCGATTTGGATTTATTAAGAGATTTTACTTTCGTCAATCTTGCCATGGGCATGACCATAATGATGTTCGGTGAAATGAATTTCTCCGTATTGACACCATTTATCTTGAATAGTTTTGGTTATACAGATAAACAAATTTCTTTGGCCATGTCTCTATTGGGTGGCATGGATATTTTGGTGCGTTTCTTGGCTCCGTTTGCTTTGGAAAAGGTAAAGCTGGATAATCGTGTGCTTTTTGCTTTTGGTATTATAAGCATCTCTATTGGACGTCTGATTGTTACGTTAACCGATTCATATAATGTTGTATTGGCTGTGTTTGTATTAATTGGTTTCGGCAAAGGATTCCGTACGATTTTCTCACCTTTGATAATACCCAGTTATGTTCCATTGAACAGATTACCCGCAGCCTCTGGACTGCAATTAATATTCAATTCAATTTTCTCGTTTGCTTTTGGACCCATCTTAGGTAAGTTGTAATTAAGAGATGCATCAAAAAAATAAAAAGTTAAAAAAAATCATAATTAGATTTTATCCCAAATGTTCTTAAAGTAAAAATTTAATTAAAAATTTTCCAAAGATTTACGATATTTTTAAAAAAAAGTTTTAAATTTGAAAAACTTTTATTTATTTCAATGCATTAAATATAAACTAAATGTCAAACAATAATGCCTGAATTTCATAAATCAGAGTCTCTATACTTTAACTTAATAATTTATTGGTTACAGATTGGTTACTCGCTATTAAATAAAATTGTATCTGCCAATTATTAGTTAGAAAGAAAAAAACACTAGTGTTGTCATATTTATCTATTCTTTTTAGTATTTTTTAATAGAATCTTTTCAGAGCATTTTTGTAAAATGCTTGTTTAACAAATAATTTATGTAAAAACAAAAATTAAAAATAATAATACAGTGAATCTTATATACCCTTCACAACGTGTAGTCATTCAATAACAATTGTTTGTAACACCTTTCATCTCAGTAATAATGAACGTACATACATACATACATTCATACATACATACATACATACATACATACATACATATTTAAAAACATCCTATTGTAAAATTATAAATTGAGTTTATATATGTATGTATTAGGGTGATCGACTCAGTTTTACAACCGGTTTAAAACCCGGTTTTTTCCTCTTTTTGCTGACGGTTTTTTCTAAATGTTGATTTTTCGAATATCGAATACACCGGTTTTTAGTTTTTTTTAGTTTATTTTCATATAACTTTGTAACCAATCGTACCAAAGTATATTTAGTATGCGAAAATTAAATAAAAACTATTAAATATTCTTCCATAAAATTGTTGGTTGTTTAAAAAACAAATGTAAAATAAGAAAAAAGATTGAGCTTAAATATTATTTTTTATAGGATATAAACCTAACGTTAAAAGTTAAAGGTAATTGAAGCATAAACTTAGCTGATCGATCATTTTTAGGTAAAAGGTGTAGTTACAATAAAGAAACACGAATAATCTCTTCTTCCAAATCCTAATTTTAGTTAATGGCATTGAGTGTCTGTCAACTTAAATTTCAATTAAACCATCGAAAAAACCAGTTTATGCCTATATTTGTATGTCTATCAGGGGTATAAGAAAGAATTTTCAAAATGAAACTTTAAAGATTTTCTCTCTAGCCTTTAAAATGTATTTCAAATTACAGAAATCATTTCAAACAAAATAAGTTAGTGGATATTACTTAAAAAGATCTATTTAACATTTAAAAAATGTACAGAAGGAGATACAAAAATTAATAACAGCCTTATAAAATGTCTTATTTATTTATTTTATTTGTAAAGAGTACCTTTTGTCCTTAAATTCAACTAATTAAAACCAAATTAGTTAACTGCATTCATGTCAGTTATTGCGTTATTGTGCAGCCAAACGTATTTAAACTGTAAAAATTTCATATTTAGATATAATTTTTATTATAATCTTTTTTGCAATATTTTGTCTTTAAATACAATATATTATATATTCGAACCGGTTAACCGTTTTTTTCTCAATTTTCAAAATAGCAACCGGTTTTTTTAAAAATTCTAAATTTCAAACTATTTGAAAACCGGTTTCTTAAAAAAGTCGAATAATCGATCACCCTAGTATGTATGTTTAAACAAAAAAAAAAACTATATTAAAAAAAAATAAAAAATAGAAATAGAAATAAAAATAAAAACAAAAAAAAAATTTTTTAGCTCACTTCGGATTTGATGCCACCTTCACTCTGACCAGTATAACACGTTTGTATGTATGTATGTGTTGTATGTTGTTGTTGTGAAAAAACTAGGTGGTCGTGGGTTTTTCCTCATATCTCAGTTGTTTATGTACCGATTTTTCTGATTTTCATTACTGATCTGCTCCCCAATATTTTTAATACTTTAATACCTCACGCGGGTTCAGGCGATGTCTGGGGGACACACGGACAGACGGGCAGACGGTTAATCGACTCCTCTATTCATAAGCTTTCAGAAAATATATACTTTATGGGGTCGGAAATGAAAATTGTAGAAATTACATATGGAATGACAAAGCTATAGATACCCTTGTGCACCACAGGTGAAGGGTATAAAAATAAATGTCAAGAATAGTTTTTTTCATTATTATTTATTTATTTGTTTATTTTTATTTATTTACCATTTTTATTTGAAAATACCCAGCAAAAAATTAGAGATTACCATAAGAACAACTTGCCACATAATGACTTACTTTTGATGTTGCTAAAATTTATTTGTCGATTACCAAACACATTACATTAAATAATTAAAATAGCAAGTGGTAGTTGAATGTATTACTTGAGTTATAAAAGAAGGCCTTACAAATTGTTCAAATGAAATTAGTTTTTAAAACAAAAACATACAAATTTTTGAACTCTCCGCTTAATTATTTTTGATTAAAAAGTAATGAGTTACATTTTTGCAACTAATTTATTTTACTAATTTTTTTATTTTAATGTATGCAACAAATATTTAAAGTTTTAGTAAAAAGATGCATATAAAATACATTTAATTAACATTAGTGTTAAAAAAACAAGAAATTTGATTTTTTTCATTACAAACTTTTTAAGAATTTGTGGCGTTTTTAAATGTCAAACTGTACTTAAAAAAATAGTGGCGAACATTTTTTTGTTGCAATCACCTTGCAAAGTTAATACGCCTTGTACCTATATAAAGAACTCTGTCAACCAAAAAATTTAAATGAAATTTTGGTTTTATCGCTTGAAAAGTAATGAGATTGCAAACAATTTATCTCTCAAGCCAATTAAAATAACTCAAAAATATTCCAACTCGATTACCTTTTGAATATAATTTTATAAAATGTAATCGAGTTGCTTTTGCATGTTTTTTAAATAAGAAATTGAATACAAAAAATTATGAGAGTAAAAAATAAAGAAGCTATACAGTTATTTCTTATGAAAAAATATTGAAAAAAAATTCTTTTAAGTGCAAAACATTAGTTTTGAAGTGTTCATCGACATAAACAGACTTGTGTGTGTTAAATAAAATAGAAAAGACGATAGTATAAAAATGTCGCGTAAGTTGCAATATTAAAATCATAAGAAAAAAGTTAAAAATAATTTAAAAAAAAGTATTTTGACAAGAAAGCCCTCTAAATCAAATGAGACAACATTTAGACACAAAGCGACTAATGAATTACAAGGCAACAATGAACGTTTTCTTTTGTAAGTATAGTTTTAAATAAAATTAAAAGCTATTGTGGCTACCTTTTTAAATTTACTTAGTATTTCATTTTTTTAGTGACAAGATCAACTGAGATATCTACTGAACTAGACTTTGTAGTAGAATTGCGAAAGCTATTAAGTGCCAATGTTTGCTTAAACATCTTAAGCAAACTTGTTTAAAGCGTCAGAAGGAAATCTTGGACGAGTCGGAAAGCTCTGAATAAAATGTAAATATTTTTTACATCATATAAAATGATTTTAAAGTATTTACAAATAACAAAAGCCAATACGTTAATGAATTATTTTATTAATGTCTGTATAACTTTTTTTAATAAAAAATTTAAATGTTGGATAAATAACTTGTGCTTAAATTTAATAAACAAAGAGAAAAAACTAATCATAAAACTTAAAAAATAATTACTTACTGAAATAAAATTATAATAGGTTATATTATTAAAATTTGGAAGTACTCCTTATGTTTTAAAAAAGAACTATTTACATTACAAATTAGAGAAGTACTACCTTATTGAAATAAAGAAGTACTTCCTAAAATAAAAAAATCACTCATTATTAGATATATAAACTAATCAATTATTAAGAACTAATTATTTAAGTCTCACGCCTTGTTAAAATAATTAAGTTGGTAATCCAGTTGGGAAGTGATTCTCTTAAAAATGCTTAATTCCACACTCGATTACCTTTTTAAACATTTTTTGCTGGGTAGTTGCACCAATTGAAATACATTGTCCAAGATTTACAATATTTTTAAATATTTTTTTTTTTCATTTTTTCTTTGCAGGTATCATTACAGACGACTTTAGCTACAAAGTTACCATACATTTCATTAATTCTCTTACTTGTATGGCTCTGTTATTATGGTTGAGCGAATCTATGATAAGAAAACTATTAAAGAAAAAATCCAAGAAATTGCAAGGTTAATAGATCAGCAAAAAGTTCCAACTAAAATCTGAAGAAAAGTTTAAGAAACTTTAAAAAATAAATTTATATTTAAACGCAACAAAAACAAATATGTAATAAGATAATTTTTTGGACGAAAAGTCTTTCCTTATTTATTGTAATTCATAGAGAATAGGGATATAGTAAAAAAATAAGAACTGGAGAGTAGATTATTTATAAAGAGAAAAAGTAATTTATATTTTTTGAAATATGTACTTAGTATATTTTCCATTCTAATGGCTTTTATATTAAATTATGTTATAAGTACATTAATACATTTTTAAACTAGATATACTAAATGAGACTTAGAAATTGTAAGTAAATATAGTGTAAGTAACTATAGTATTTAGTATATATTTTACAGCTGCTTTTTAGAGCAATACCTATATAGGGACATATATTTTTTATATATATGACATTTCTATTGTTTTTAAGATTTAAAATTTAAGATAAAATTATACACATACAAATAGATATTTAGACAATAAAAAAACTTTATTAAACAAAGAAAAATAAATAAATACAAAAATTTTTATTTTTAATTGGAAATTTTTTAATATTAGGTAGGACTGTCACTTGCAGACGACAACGCTCAACAAGTGGTTGAGTATTTCGGTGTTTTTATTATTATTATTATTTTTTTTTTGATAAAACCAAACTTGAACATGCGCAGCATTTTTTGTTCTCAAATGAGAATAGAACTATTATTTCTATCCCTTAAACTCAACAGCCGCACGAGTATTATAGATTTTTTTTTGGTTTTATAAAATTTCTATAATCATCAACTTTTGGCAGAGCTTTGTATATGCATGTGTTTTACAACAATAATACTAAATAAATTATTAACGAATTAATGCAAACCGAAAACGCTTCGAATTTTAGCAGTAGTCAGTTTTTAAGTTCTGTACACTAAACATGTCAATTTATTAAGTTTATTTTTTAAATTTCATTTGTATAAAAAAGGTGAAATAATAAGAAATTTTTCAATTATTTAACACTCTATTGAAACCAAAAAATTAATAAGAAATATACCTAAAACAAATGTGGAAAAACGTTCACTAACACTGAAAATTAATAATAAAAAACGTCCAAATAAGAAGAAAAATATTTACATAAGATTATTTGAGAAATTTGCAATATAAAAATTGTTTAACAAAAACAGAAAAATTTTCGTATAAATAAATTAAAAAACAACATATTAATTATTATGAATGTGTTTCTGGTTTGTGTATAAAAAGAATTTAAAGCATGTGATGAGATTGAAAGAAAAAGGTAGTAAAATATTACAAAGAATCGTAAATAATTTAATAGTTTTATAAAATTAATCTACAATGCATCAACCTTGAACTTGACTATTATAAATTAACAAATTAAAAAAAAAAAAACAAGTAAGAGCGCTATATTCTGCCGAGTCGAATCTGATAATACCCTTCACCGCCATGTTTATATGACCACATCACAGCTTAGCCTAGATATCAGATTTCAAGTAATACGCCATTTTCTTTATAGTTTCCAAGGCCATCTTTGATTTTGAATTTTTTCATAGTTTACTGTTGATATTGATATTGTTAAGGTAATAACATTTCTTCAACCATTTTGCTTCAGACACCATCTTGGATTTTACAATTTTTTAATAGTTAACTACATTGTACTAGTCAAGCCCTTTCATTTCATATCAATATTGTAACTACTATATTTGACTCATACATTCGCCATTTAATTTAAGACGCCATTCTGAATTCCTTTTTTCATAGCAAACTATATTTTAATACTCAATCTGTTTCACTTGATCCTCATATTGGCACTCTCGGTTGTATAGAAACTGAAAAATATCTATTTTCATTTGTAATTTATATGAGTGCTTATATCTGAGTTGGTTTTAAAACGATTTGTCAGTTTTTCTTAGAAATGATTTTTGAGTTTTGGCTTATAACCTAGTATCTTAAGCGTTTTCAAAAGTTGTTTAGAAGTTTAAAAAAATTTTATATATTTATCAACTTTCAAACAATTTTTGCCTATAACTTTGCCGATTTATGACTAATTTGTTCATGAATATCTCTAGAGGCATATCAAATCTATAAATAGTAGCAACTGTGTCTAGGGCTGGAATATATCTCATATCTCAGAATATCTTTGGTGCCAAATATTTCTGATATTTTAATACTTTACACGGGCCTTAAAAATGTCGTTGATCTTCAAAAAAATGATTTTAACATACATACACGGACAGACGGACATTGCTTAATCGACTCCCCTGTTCATAAGCTTCCAGAAAATATATACTTTATCGGGTCGAAAATTAATATATTAGAAATATCACATGGAGTTACAAAGCTATATATACCCTTACACTCACTGTGAAGGGTATAAAAACAAAGTGCGCCAACAATTACATATATGAATTAAATTTATAAATAGCATAAAAATTGAATGCAAAATAGTGGGTGTTTTTTTTTACAATTAAGTTTCGATAACTAAGAGCGAAAAGACAAAATTTGATTGTGGTGGTATATTTATATGTTTATGCATATACTTATATACTGTGTACTATGTATACTATACAAATTTATCATTGCCTAGTGTTGCCATCCCACAAATTTCTAAACTACACATTAAGCTCTAAACACATAGACGCCAGCAGACTTCACAACTTCACGGCTTCAAATGCTGCCAACTTCAAATGCTGCTCTGAAGTCAGCTTCATAATTATTTTGAAGACAGCAACAACATAATAATCAGCTGATGTGTAGTTTAGCAATACAAATTTCAGGGATGCCGCATGTATATTTTATAATGAATAAAATTAAAGTTATTGATAAAAAAATGTAAAAATATCACGAAAAACTACAAAAACACATAAATTTATTTCTTAATTGTGTTTTTGTAATGTTCTTTTCTGTTTAATATTAAAAATAAGTTTTTGTTCTTAATTTTCCAATTTAATATGTATAATGGCAACACTATATTTGTTTCTTGCTGCCCGTCAAAATAGAAAATAGCCTAAGTTGGCAGCAGCAGCAAATGCTGTTGTGCAGTCGTGCTGCTGTGCTGCCGTCAAAATAATCGTTTTCATTCAAACACATGGATTTTATTTTTGACATATTGCTGCTTGCTGTCTGCTGTCGTCTATGTGTTTATAGCATTAGTCCGCTCTGAAAAGAAATTATACATATCGTCGCATAGCGGCATTTTGTCGAAATTTACTTTTTTGGTTTTTATGGTAGAAAGTAATATTTTTAACCCGTTTACATTCTCATCTTGACAACTTTGTATGAAAAAAAAATTAATGCCGTTTTAAAAACCTCGTAAGCGCGATATGACACTTGCATGCAAAACAGAATGGTTTATATATTTAAAGTTGGAAATGTGTAAGTCTTATGCACCCATAAAAAATATGTTAATCTTCACACAACAAAGTTCCATTTGTATTTAAAAGCAAAAATGGATAAAACCATCTTAAATCAACTTAAATAATTCTGTGGTTTTTATGGGCAACAGCGTATGTTCATTTTATACGGTTTTGAGTTAATAATGCCATATTGCTTGGTTTTAAACGGCCTTTACTTGGTTTTAAAAATTTCTCAAATAAGATGGACCCATTCCGATTATTTTAATGGCATAGCAACTTAACTTCTATATATATTCAAAAATCATTCAGAACACGGTTTTGTAGCTCTCCTGAAAAATTAGATTTTAAGACATACGTGGTTGCCCATAAAACCACAGAATTGCTGTTTCCACATTACTGTTACCAAATTTTTTAAATTTTGGTGCAATCCAAAAAAAATTAAAAAAGATTGATATAATACGTATGAAATTAGCTCAGTTAAAGATTTTTTCAGACAAACACAACACAACCTTATTACATATGGCACTACTGTCATGCCTTCAAAGTGACGTAGAATGATGTACGTAGATAATTTGTTGCCATGTGCCGGTAAACAGAAGTTTAAAGCACTATTTTGCTACCCTCGTTAGAATTTTGGCGCTAAAAATTTTAAATAATATAAAATTCATTCTAAGGACCTCTGTTTGATATGTTCAAACTTAAATTTGGAAATGAGTAACGGTATAAATACATACATATATCTTATTAGTTTGAAATTTTTCTCTAAGTTTTCATCAAAAATCAAACCAATCAATTCACGGGCTCAGCTCCATAATTAAGAGTGTTATTGTGTTTTTTATTAACTAATAACTAAAAATAAAAGGTTCAGAAAAGTACTCACATATGGGCATTTCCATGTCATCGTACGTAACATTTGTACTCCTATAAAGTGGAGTAATTTTTAAGTAATTTTTTTTATGTTCCATTCAAAGGGTACTTTATTAAAAAAAAAAAAGCTAATTATATTTGAATCATTGTTATCTAAAATATCCAGAACAGAAGTGATTTTGAGGTATATATGGAAACATGAAGAAATCTGCGAATCTTGGGAGGTATTTTTTCTTTTTTTAATTTCTTACACTAAACCAAATATTTTTCATTTAAAATCCATTATACCTAATTGAAAACAATCTTTAAATGATTTTAAAATAAATTCAATTTAATATCGTTCGTGACTTATCGTACGTGACGTCATTTTTCTCTAATAGTATTCTTAGGTAATAAATTTATATTATGTTAAGAAAAAAGTTAAATTCTAAATTAGGTGCTCTTGCGACTGTTCAAAAACGGCGGAGACAAAGAATGTTTTTTCACTACGTACGTGACATTCAAAGAACATTCATGGGTAATAAAAAAAAAAATACCTCTAATTGGACTCTATATTTGTTTTTATTCTTATGGATCTTGTTAATTGTTGTTGTTACCTAATTTTTAAGGAATATTTACAATTACAATTTATTTTTACAATTTAGTCGCTAAAAGAAATCGTTGATTGCAATTCTTTAAAATAAGTCTAAGAGATAATCAGATTAAACTCATATTATTGCTCTTAAAATAATTTAAAAAGCTCTTAATACCTGCGCATAGTAAAATTTTAGTGTTTTTTTTAACTTATATTGAAAAACTTTCAAGAGTTTTTATTTTTACAGTCGTGGTTGACATGTTTATGGAAACGCCCATATGTATGTTTAAATTAATATAAAAAACGTGTTTTGTAAACACATCAAAACTAACAGCTGATTAAGCAAATAATTTATCGTAGCCCAAGTTGTTCTTTTAAAAAGTTTTTAAAAAAAATAGCTGGCGCTAATTAAATAAACAACAGAATAAAAAAATATTATTTAAGTGCTATTAAATGATTCAAGAATTTGTGTCAGGGAAATTAAATGCAGTTCAATAGTTCTGATAAAATCTAAAATAATATTGATTAAAATCTGCTCATTTTTCAATTGTCAGACAATTGAGTTGTTATTAATCTTATCAAGAGTTAAAATCAAACTAATAAATATTTATGTATAAAAAGCGCAGCAAAAAAAAAAGATTCCAACTGATAGTGTTTCCTTTATCGATCTTTGATAGTTCAGGTTTTTCAAAGAAATCCCAATTGGCCAAATCGTCATAGCCGATTAGTGTGTTATTAACAATGCCTTAAAAATATTCTCAAATTTACTTTAGGGATAATGGGGAAGAAATCTTCGTTGTGGCCAATATGTGCGATATAGTCCTGGTCTATATATTGCATTAAAAGTTCTATTCCAGACAATATATTAAGGACAAAATTAGCGATATTATCGCTTTGTAGTCTTGCGTAATTTTGGCAATACATATATGTTCGAAAATGTCATTGACAATATGCTTCGATTGTCTTACATTTATCGTCAGCGATTTTGCAAAAATATCTTTTAAGACATTTTAAAGACTGGGCTAACTGGGATAGTAATAATATATACTTACGTACTACATTATTACATATGTATGTAGTTACAATTGATACAACACAATCAAGAGAATAACTGTTTTTTTACCACAGACTATTAACACTGTTAACAGGTGTTAATTTAAAATGCAGTCAATCATTTGCTCTAAACACAATAACAATGAACGCTTTAAAACGTTAAATCATATTCAAACTCGAAAGATGTGAATAATACAGTCGTAAATATTAAATCATTTTTGACACAATGTACATATATGTAATAATTATAAAAAAAAATCTATAATGTATTCAAGATAAATTTATTTAATTTTCCATTTTAACTGTCAATTTTTTACCATTCTATTGTGTAGAAATATTTTAATCACTTTTTAGTAATAACGGAGTCACGTGAACTGTAAGTGCTTTTTTTTTTTTGGTTGACACAGAAAAAAAAATTATTAGTATGACGATATTAGAGCCTGCTAATATTCAAATTATATTAAAAACTAAAAGCAACAAAAAATTTTTATAGAAATAAAAAAACTCAAAAAAAGTTGATGAAATTAAAATAATAATTAAAAAAAATGTAAATGAATTTTAGTTTAAAACATGTAAAAAATTATAATTTATTGCAATTACATCATTTACAGTTATTTATGTGGTTAAGTGTTGCCAACAAAAACTTATAAACATAAAACACAGCATTTAAATTGTAAAAGTAAGGGTGTGATGTGTTTGGTAAAACAATATGTTTGTCTTGTTGCAAATTTTTTGAAAATTTAATTAATTTTTAATTTACAACCATTCTTGTTGGTTGTACCATTCCCTGAAATTAAATGAAAAAGATTGATAGTAAAAATAATAAAGCTATTATTTATTTGCAAGTGTGGGTTAAAAAAGTGAGTTTTTTCATTGATTAACTGCCGTATTCATAAAAACTCTTTTAGGTTTATAAATGGTTTATTTGACAGTTGTTGTACAAATGTGTATAAATGTTTAGCATTTTTTATATTTTTACAATACAAATTTATTAAATGTATCGACAATGTACTCCATACCAAAGAACTAAACAAGCTAATTTTGGATACTCTATTTTAAAATGCATTGCATCAGCGTGAATGTGAAAATTTTAATATTGCAACTTGCCAATAACAAAATTGTACGAAATACTCATTAATTGTATCGAAATTTCGGCAAAAATAAAAATACACATATAAAAATTAATCACATTAATAACAAAAACAAAACTAATACTCTTAAGAACTTAGCAGGGATTTTCTTTTCTTTCTTCTTGCAATTCGTCACTAAATAATGCACACTGAGAGCTATTTTATATGAGTGATGTTAATAAAAATGTCTATAAAAGTTCCACGTGAGAAATAAAAAGTAATTTAAATTTTCGTTTAGCTTTTTCTAAAAAAACAAAACGCGCAATTAACTTCACTTTCAAACGAAATATATCTCTGTGGTATTCCTGATTAAGCCACATAAGCAGATATTTTTTTTTTCAATTGTAAGCTCCACTCGTAAGTGTTTTTAGTATCTAAAAAAAGTCTATAGCCTCAGCAATTTTTCCGTCGTCTTCGTTCTTTGACTGTTTAAAATGGTGCTCCAGTCAGCAATAGTAAACTTACGCAATTTCGCAAGAGTTAAGTCGGTGAGATTTAATTTCAATATATATGTATATTTAAGTTTTATTAGAGATTAATTGTCACACCTTAACGTCAGTTTTTTGCCAAACTTAATTTGACATTTCTTTGTTTCAGTGTTTGACAAATTCAACCAAACAGAGGTTCACAAGCGCGTTTTACAAAAATTGACGTTGAAATCAAAATGCATTTCGTGCACTACGTGATTTTTTTTTGTCGATATAATTTCACTTTAGTGGATTAGTTAACAAGCAAAATTGCCGCATTTTGGTCAAATGAGAAATCACGAGTGATTTAAAAAGCCGATGCATCCACAAACAGTGACTGTTTGGTGCTTCGAAAATGAAGCCGGCCAAGCAGTTACCGTGAATGGTGTTCGATATCGAAAAATGATAACAGACTTCTTGTGACCAAAAATTGGTGATATGAACCTGGATAATATGTATATACAACAAGAAGGTACTACTTGCCACACAAATAACGAAATGTGTATCTTTTGCGCAAGTGTTATCTCATGTCGTGACAATGTTAATTGGTTGGTTCTTTGGGGATATAATAAATAAAAAATGTACGTCAATAAGCCAAGAACAATTTAAGAGCTAAAGGCTGAGACACATTTACGACATTGCATCCCAATTATTTCTCAGTTTCAATAAAAATATAGACCATCAGGTCGAAGTATGCCACCGAAGCCGTGGAGAGCATTTGACTGATATTTTATTTAACACTTAATTGTCATACATCCTTCATAATATACATTAAGATGATTTTCTGAAAACTTTTTGTTTTATTTGCAATTAATTTTATTTGTAAAAACACTTTTTAAGCTCCCTGACTAGTTAAGAATACAGAAAATAACTAAACAATATCAGCAAAGAATTACAATTTGTTCCTGACCCTATTCCTCTCCTGACTCTATTTTTTCATTATCATAAATAAATTTATTTTTCTCATAAGAAATTTAAAACTAACATAAGCCAGACTGAAAGAATATAAGAAAATTGTTTCAAAAAACTATAAGTGTACCACTAAATTTAAGACTGTAATAACATAGTGAACAGTAAAACGGGAGAGGGAAAAGTTCTTAATTTCTTCTTTCTTTTGGGGGTTGTCATGGCTAATGACTGGTTCAAACAGATCAGTTGCATTCAGTACAGGGTTCCTGTTGTGGTCTGACAGCATATAATAAATACCTTTTTTGTGACACCAAATACATAGCTTTACCTTAGCGTCATTAATATTACACTTTGGTGCCGATTCAGTTTGTTGGACGGGCTTCTCATACGAGCTCCTACGTTTTGGGATATTTTATTATTATTTTTGCAAATTTTCATCGCAAGCAACGATTCAGAGCAAAAATGATTTTTAATTTATAGCGTTTAAGCAACATTTTCTGTTGCTCGCCTCTATTTCGGGTCTTCAAACATTTTTGGCTGCCCTAAGCGATTTTTGTTTTTCATGTCAAAATCACCACTTTTAAACCGCATAAAATATCTGTCGTATGTTAAAACCGATGGAACATATTCACCATAAGATTCAGTGAGCAAAAGATGTGCTTCCCTAATATAACGCTTTTTTATTCATAATGAGATATTTTCGAAGCAAAAAAAAAAAAACTTGTTGTTTACACTACTTATAATGTTCATTTAATAAGTAAAAAATACTAAAAGATCTGTACATTCTCAATGAAATATAAGTTATTAAAAACAAAAACCGCGATCTGAACGTTATCTGTTGTGAATTACCCATTTTTATGTTATACACTCAACACATAAAAAACTTACTATAAAAAAATCTTTTATATAAATTTATTGACTAAGTAGATAAAAAGAAATATATTTTATAAAAAGTTATTAGTTATAGATAAACAAAATTGATTTTGTCCTGATAAACTAAATATTTAAAATTAAAATGATGATAAAAGTAAAATAAAACATCATATCAGACATTAAAGTACTGATAACGTCAAAAGTACTTATTATTATTATTTAACACTAACACTCTATGGAACTGGTATTTTATGTTTGAGGTTTTGCAAATCTTTGTCCACCTTCTACTTTGTTCACTGTGATACAATTTTAATATAGCTTTTTGTACTAAATTTTGTATATTTAGTTGGCTAATTGAGAGTAGCTAATGTTAAAAGATATTTATGTTATCAAATATGTTGACATTTAAGTTAAAAAAAATCTTTAAAACAATTCTGAAGATTGCATCCCAGAAGAAGTTTACATCCATGGAAGTGTTCAAGCAAAAACATGTTCGAAAGAAGCGGTCTCTGCTTTAAGATTAATAAGTAGTTATAACAAGTATATATACACATGTAGGGGGAATATCGAAGCAGACCACTACTATCACGGGTCCCTTTTCGACCCCCTTCGCTCCTCAGTGATTTCGTGTCCACCGATCAGTATACCTTCAATCACTGAGTCCCGCGCCACAACCGGCGTTTGCTCTGGACTAGGAAAACGATTTCACACTGCCGACTGGTGATTGTCGACAATCCTCATCGCACAGTCCCTTGTAATCGCCAGCATCTCCCTCAGACTAAGGTCCCCCATCGCACTCACACTTAAAGTGTGCTTGCCTGTGATCCTTAATCTTCCGCTCGCCAACGCCGGACACTCGCATACTACATGCGCTGCCGTCTCGGCATCCTCCAGGCACATTCTACAAATATCATCATCCACGATTTGCATCCTCTTCAGATGATATTTGAAGTTACCATGTCCTGTAATCAACGCAGTGATCCAGCTCATCATACTCCGATTAAAACCGAGTATCTTCACTGCACCCCTGCCAAGTGGCTCCCTGAGCACCATACGGGCCTGTCTACACGTGGTTCCCTCCATCCACCTTCGCAAGTTTATAGAGTTCACCCATTGAAAGATCCTCGCCCGCACTAACCCATTACCCAGAGCAGTTCTGGGTTCCGGTCCGCAGAATGCAGCCTCAGACCCCTTCTTCGCAAGTTCGTCAGCAGCCTCATTCCCAGCTATGCCCACGTGTCCCTTAACCCACATCAGCGTTACCTCATTTGTAGAGGCACACCTATTGAGCTTTAGAACACACTCAAGCACCAAAGAGGAGTTCACATCTATCCGCTGCATACGTTTTATAACCGACTGGTTGTCAAGTGCAATAAGAATTCTCTTCCCATACATTCGACATTCCAACAGGTGGTCCAACGCGTGCAGCAAACCAAGCATTTCTGCCTGATAGACTGACACGTACTCCCCCAGATTCAGGGTGCAGGATAAGTTCAACTCAGATGAGTACACACCAGCACCTGCCCTTCCGTCCATAAAGGACCCATCAGTAAAGATACTGATGTCATTCTCCATGCACTCATCGTGCATGAATCCATCCGCTATAAGCGTGTGATGTAGCCTTTCGACCACCTTCACTCGACTCATGCGCTCCATCGGCATCTGAGCCTCCCTAACCTCTTTATCCACGAGGTCGAGGATTCTCCTATGCCCCAAAACCGATCCAAAGCGATACCACATGCCATCGCTTCGCATCCGAATCGCCGATCTTGCCGCCGTCTCCCTTACAAATAAGTCCAACGGCAGCAATCCCAGCATTGCCTCCATCGCTTGCGTTGGTGTGGTACGTATCGCGCCACATATACCAATGCAAGCAATCCTTTGAACCCCGTCCAACTTCCGCCTAATCGTCGCCTGGGAGGCCTTCGGCCACCAGACAACAGATGCGTAAGTGATCGTCGGTCTCACCACCACTGTGTAAATCCAGTGTGCAGCCTTAGGTGAGATTCCCCACTTCCGACCGCAAACCCGTTTACACTGATGCAGAATCCTCTTTGCCTTCTGTACCCTTGCCTCAACATGATCATTCCAGGTTAGTTTCATATCCAGCGTTACCCCCAGATATTTCACCTTCTTGGACACGTTGATCTCGGTTCCAAAAAGCATTAAGGATTCAATCTCTATGCCCTTCCTTCTCCGCGTGAAGAGCATAGCATCCGACTTGCCAGCATTTATGGTTAGTCCCTGTTCACAACACCATTCTTCGGTTACTCTGAGCGCCTGTCTCATGCAACCTAAAATGGTCTCCATGAACTTACCACCAACCATAATTGCCACATCATCCGCATACCCTACCGTATGTATGCCAATTACCTCCAGTCTCCTGAGAAGGCTGTCCACAGTTATGTTCCACAGCAGAGGTGATAAGACCCCTCCTTGCGGACATCCCCTGACCACCCTTCCCCGAATCCTGGTGCTTCCGCTCCTGAGATTCACTGCCCTACATCTGAGCATGGCGCCGATCCACTTCACCACAACAGAATTGACCCCTCGCTCATCGAGAGCATTTCCCAGTTTATCAAAAGAGATCCTATCAAAAGCGCCCTCTATGTCCATAAATACGGACAAAGCAAGATCACCATTGAAAACCTCCCTCTCAGCAACCCTCACCAATTCGTGCAGGGCAGTCTCAGTAGACCTCCCAGCCCTGTAAGCGTGCTGACTCCCACTCAATGGCCTATCCATCAGCGTAGTCTCCTCCAGGAAGTCAACCAACACCCTTTCCATTGCCTTCAATAGAAAGGATGTAAGACTGATCGGCCTGAACGACTTAGCCTCCGTATAGTCCCTCTTCCCCGGTTTGGGAAGAAAAACCACCCTGGTCTCCCTCCATGCCACCGGAATATACCCTGTCGAAAGACAGGCAACAAATATTTCCCTAATCACCACAAGTAGAGTGTTCATACCCCACTGTAGTAATGCAGGAAATATCCCATCCATCCCAGCCGCCTTAAATGGGGCAAAAGACAAAATCGCACTTCTAACCCCATTAAGAGTTACTATCCTTTCAGCATCTCTCCGCCTTACCTCACTGGCTCCCCTGTTAACGGGAACCCATGAGTCATTCGAAATGAAACTTCCAGGAAAATGTACCTCCATCAGCGACTGTAATGTCCCCCCCATCGTCTCCGTCATGCCGCCATCGCTCCTGCGAATAAGCCCCATTCTGGAGACAGGGTCTCTAGACACCATCTTCTGCAGTCTCCCCACTTCAGATGTATCCATCACGCCGGAGCAGAATTCCCTCCACGTACTTCGTTTCCGAAGACGTATAGTTCTCTTCAGCTCCTTCTTCTTCGCCTTATACTCGTCCCATAAGCTAGGATTCCGCTCCCTCATGTAACGATTAAAGGCCCTCCTCGTGTCCCTCTTCATGGATTCCAATTCACTACTCCACCATGGAGTAGAATCCTTTTCATCCACTACCGTGAGAGGACACGCATTCTCGAAGGCAAGTCCGACAGTAGAGTTTACCCACTCCACCGTCCGCTCAACATCCTCCGTGTTCCGGAGTGCCCGGTGTGGAACACTCCCCGAAAGTCCCGAGAGGCACTCCTCGTACTTAGTGCGATCCGTATCCCTCGGCACCCTGATACGCCTACGCGCCTTCCTCCGCCTCCTACCATATAGAATCTCAAACTGGATAGCCCTGTGATCAGACATGGTCAATCTGTCCACCACTCTCCAATTGCCAACTCTATCCAGCATCCCGACAGAGCATAAAGTGATGTCGATTACCTCCGCCCTACGTGCATCCACGAAGGTGGGCTCGACACCCCTGTTCAGGACCAGCAGGTCATGACACTCCACAAACTCCAGCAACTGCCGTCCCCTGTGGTTATCATCCGTACTGCCCCATACAGTACTGTGTGAGTTAGCATCACAGCCCATTACAAGAGGCATACCCCTCAACCTACAGAACTCCACCAGATTCCTAACCTCCTCCGAAGGATGGGAGTCCGGTGTGTCATAGGGTAGGTAAGCCGACGCCACCAGAAACGATCCCGAACCCGCGCCTATCATTACCACTGTAATATCCGGCGAACAGAGATGCGTCATCGGCACAGCACACACACCGTGACGCACCAGGATACACGTCCTCAACCTCCCCCCCGTCTGTGAGTGAAACAGACTGGCGGTCTGACGAGACAGGCCCATGATGTTATCCCTAACAATCCATGGTTCCTGTAGCAAGGCTATATCCAACCCATCCTCCACAAAACATCGCATCATCACCGCCGAAGCCGCTCTGCTATGATACAGATTCAGTTGATATACACTCAGAGTTTCCACCTTCCGTAGTTGGTTCGGGTCAAAGTTCCTGGATTTATCACCCTTAAACTTTTTCCCTGTTCCCTCTACTTCAGGTGTCGTCTCCTCATTCATAAGGCTATCGATCCGATTCGATATCCTTTCAATAGCCTTCCTGCCCCTCCGACGTTTCCTCTTTAGTCTCTGCCTCTCGGTCCTATCCAAAGGCATAGACTCAGAGTTCGCGTCGCGGTCCGAGGTTTCCTTGATCTGGACAGATGCCTCCACTCCTGCTGGGGCGGATACATCAATGTCCTTCACCGTTACCTCTCTACCCATTGGAGTATCTTCAGAGATTAACCTCTCCACCTCTTGCGAGGCTTCAATGTCCATCTCAATCCGATCTCTCCATTGGCCACGTCTAATCGGAGTATCTTCAGAGACTAACCTCTCCACCTTTTGCAAGGCTTCATTGTCCGTCCCTTTCGAAGTTCCCCGATTATCACAATTTTCATTCGAAACTTCCGTTGAATCAATCTTGTTCCCATCTTGTTCTTGTACAACAAGTAAGAGTGCTATATTCGGCCGTGCCGAATCTTATATACCCTTTACAACGGGTAGTCATGCAATAACAATTGTTTGTACATAAAAATTCATACATACATGTAAAAAACATACATATAAAATCATACATATATAAAAACATCCCATTGCAGAATTATAAATTGAGTTTACGTATGTATGTTTCCAAAAAAAAAATTACAAAAACATAAAAAAAATTTATTAAAAACAAAAAAAAACAATAAAAAAAATTACAAAAAATATTAAAAAATATTAAAAAAAAAATTTACAAAATTAAAAGAAAAAATATAAAAAAAAAATAAAAATATATATGTATAATATATAAAATAATAAAATAAAAAATTTTTTTTTTGGCTCAGCTGGGATTCGATGCCACGTTTACTCTAACCAGTATATATGTATGTTGTAATTGTGAAAAAAACGAGGTGGTCGTGGTTTTTTGCTCATATCTCAAAAAGTTATGGGGCGATTGTGCTGAATTTCAATAGCTATTCATTCCCGGATATTTCCAAAAGATTGATACCATACTCAGATCTGAGGAACAGACTCCTCTATTCATAAGCTTTCAGAAAATATATACTTTTTGGGGTCGAAAATGAAAATTGTAGAAATTACAAACGGAATGACAAAGCTATATATACCCTTGTGCACCACAGGTGAAGGACATAAAAAGAGCATTATCTTATCATAGTAAGAAATTATCCATCTAAACAGACAATTAAATTCGTTGTTAATCGAATGGATCAGTTCTTGCAATCGAACTTTTCTTTTGTGGTTAGAAAATATCAATTGCAAGAATCATAATTTCTAAGTGCATGACTACATATTTATTTATATTCCGAATCGAAATTCGGTGGATACAACTGTAAAATTGTACTAACACAACTAAACTAAGCGATTGACAACAATTGTAGTACATACTCACAACCGATACTGTTTTCTAAACGCCGGTAATAGCTTGATATTTATTACTTTTAATACGTGAATAATATTTTTTCTGGTTTATATTTTATTTTGGTTTCAGCAAATTAAATATATCTGGCAACAAATTTTTTAACCGTTTGGATTTTGAAAATTGAAAAGAAAACACAGCAAATTTGTAGAAGTAAATGAAATATTTCTTTGTGCCATAAATGAAATTTAATTTTGAAAAATTATTTTATGGGAATGTTTTCCGCGGGTACGCCGTAGGTGTTCCATCTGTAAAATTCAATTTTGTACCTAATTTCAGCTGTATAGTTGTCTAATGGCAGCTGTATAAGTAGTTGGCTTCTAAGGCTGGAATTTTGGCTAGTTTATCCCAGTACGCGAGTGACTTCACGATCCCCACATAAAATAGTCTAAAGGGTTTCAATCGCATGATCTTAGCGGCCAATGGACTGCTAAAAACGTGATATTATTTCCTTATTAAACTCGCCTCTCAATGGGTTCATGATTTCGCGTGCCGTGTGACACAGCCTTATTGAAACAACATGCCAACCAAGTCAAATTCTTCTACTTCGGGCAAAAGAAAGTTGGTATGCAATGAACGGTATCTTCTTCCATTATAACGTTGCGATTTGTATCGTGCCTTAAAAAGTACGATCTTTATTAACACTGACCGATACAGCAGCAATATTCTCCGAGGTACGCACCATTCGCATGTTGGTGGATAACTGCGCAATAAAGTTAAATTAGTGCTAAATTTAGTCAAACCGCTTGCATAGCTTGTTTGTGTGTCGAATATGAAGACCTTAAAATGGAAGAAATTTACGAAACACATTTTTCACACTGCACGAATTGTAATAATAAAATTCTATGATTTGCTAGCATTTTTCGTTTGCTAGTTTATTCATGTCGAAATGACAAGCCATACCGAGCATTTTTGGCATTGCCACATGTCACGAACTTTGTTTATACCCGCCACCAAAAAAAACGGTAGGGGTATATTCATTTTGTCACTTCGAAATATCCATTTTAGATCCCATAAGGTATATATTTTCTGAATCGGGGTTTAATTTTATGACGATCCAGCTATGTCCGTCCGTCTGTTGAAAGCACGATAGAAGTCGGACCGAAAAAGCTAGGGGGCTAAAATTTTGCAAGAATCTTTCTTATAGACAAGGTTTGCTTTGAAAATGGGCTAAATCGAAATATTATGAAGAGAGTCATAGCTGGAAAAGCAAGAGTAGGTCGAAAAAACCGTGTCCTTCGAACATCGAATAAAATGGAATTGTGTCCAAACGCATTAACGTAGACTCATGAAACTCCGAATATATATTTCCTGAGTAAAAACAATATTTTTCCCCGAAAATTATCTCAATCTATGCATTAGGAGAGGAGTTATCGATCAAAATGTACGAAAATTTATACCGCACAGTGTATTTTTCGGTATATTTAAAAACAAAAACGTCATAAAAGCAACAAAATTAGATGTATGATTCTGAAATTTTGCAACCATTCCTTTTTGGTAAAAGTCTTTGTACTAATAAAAAATAAATGTGACGCTCCCACCTCCCATATAACGCTTTATCTCAAATTCATATAATTTTTCTATAAATTGAGATTTTGAAAGAATAAAGGACAATAATGAAATATCTAAGTTGTATTTATTAGCAGAAACTTTATTGACACGCCTACTTTAACGCCCACTTACATTGAAAGACAAAATTTACTAAAACATTTTACTACCATATCGAAGTTATACATAGAAAGCGATACATATTTTAGTCTAAATATATTATTACATAGCGATTACTGTTAATAACAAAACAATAATTTCTGTAGTTTAAAAGTAAATCGAATTGGTGGTGGGTATAAAAGATTTGGCACAGCCGAAGATAGTGCTCTTACTTGTTTACACTGAAATACCAAATATCAAAAAATCACCTTTTACTACAAAGAAAAAACTAACAAAACCGGAACAAAAATTAGTTGCTACCAAAATATATATTTTTTATTTCACTTAAATATATCTTTGTCATTCCGTGTGAAATTTCTGCAACATTCATTTTCGACCCCATAAAGTATATATTTTCAATTTATAAAAAAGTTTTTTAAGCCCCCCTTTATCGCCAAGACCCGTGTGTGGTATCAAAATTTCAGGTTCCAAATAATCAGCATAATCGCCCTATACCTTCTGAGATATGAGCAAATAAACACAACTACCTCTGTTTTCTTTTCGTTATTTCCCCCTTTTTTGCGCTAGGATAATTTATAGGCACTCTGGAGACTATTTCTACATATGATATACCACGTTCGTGCAAAATTTTGTACAAAACGGTCACTAACCGCCAAAGATAGGCAAAAATTTTTTGGAAAAAAATATATGTATATTTTTTTAATGTTAAAGACACTTTAAAGACACAAAATTATAAGCCGTGGTCTCAAAAGTTATTTCTGAGAAAAACTAACGAATCGGTTTGAAAATTAACCCAGACAACAAAAAGTGGGAAATCCAAGGTGACGTCTAAAAGAAAATGACAGAATTATTTTTAACCCCATAAATATGGTTATCAAATAAAAGTGCTTGACTAGTAGAATACAGTAAAAAAAAGGCGCTTCACGTGAAATATAGGCTAAGCTATGATGTGGTTTTTATACATAGGTAAAGGTATTATAAGATTCGTCACAGCCTCTCACTTGTTTGTAATATCATATTGTAAGTATGGATTATATTAAACCAAAAAGTTATTTCAGATCCCTGGTTGTTACGACATTGTATTTCAAAATCCATTTATTACTTAAACTTATCTCAATTTAGCTTTTATTTACTTTTTTTTAGACAAACATCTGTAAATTAGTAATAAATAAAAAAAACTAAAGCCTTCCTTTGGAAAAACCATATAACTGTGTAAAATGATTTATTTTCTGTTAAAGTGAAAAAATCTAGTTGATAAAATTTATTTTTTAATGGAATACTTACATAATGAATACACTCATGTACATACATACAAAAATACTGATCGTAAACAAATGTGAATGTATGTATGTATGTAAAACTTAAAAAATTACATTTAATTTTTGTGCATAAACTGCATACGATCACGTACATAATAGTACTTACATTAGAGAAAATGTGTTGGACCGCGCGTGTGGTATTCATACGATTTAAGTATTTATGTGTTAAATACAATACAATGACATGTTCTAAAGGCACTTAATAAATGTTCGTGTCAATGAAATTAACAGGCCATTTTATATTATTGAAGAAAAAAACATTTTTAAAAAGGATTTCTACAATGAGAATACAAATGAGCGAAAATGAGTTTATCTACCCACACGCAGAGAAATCCTAAAAGGGTTTTTGTTTTCTTAAAGTAAATGACAACATGATCATAGAGTTGTTAAATTTATTGCTCAATCGAATATTTTTTTTCAAAATCTAAATGTACATGGGCATTTTTACATGATCACATAAAACAGGGATGGATACAAGTGAAATATTGAAATGTGTTTTATAAAAAAATAAAAAAAAATTATTGTTTTACTATTGCAAGAATGAAACAAATAATATTAGAAAAGCAATTTGTTGTTTATAAAATTTATAGAAACAAAACTTATCTTATTCTTATTATTAGTGAATACAAACATAAAATATTTTTTAATTTTTTTTTGTTAACCTAAAAGCAATTGTAATTTTACTCTTTACGAAAAGTAAAAAAACGTACTTCTTAATTAATGCTATTGACTTAACAAAACATACATACATAAATCTCAACTTGTTATATCAAATTCAGCAAAAATGTTTTATTTATTTATTTATCATAAAAAGTTACGGAAATAGCACTAATCAAAATGTCACTGTTTCTTAAATACCTATTTTGTGTATTGTTAATGCATACTCTTCAAAGAAATCTTTTGTTGTCTGAATTATAAATTCAAGAAACAATTAATTGCTCAATTCACAAGCTGTTGTAGGTTTTTTTTTGGTACAACACTTACAACAATTTGACCTATGTTTACACAGAAAAAATTATCGTTAAAATATTTTCAGACAAACGTTTGCCTAAATTTAATTTCAATATCTATTTATATTTTAATTGTTTCTAATAATGTTTTGTTTCATTATTTCCTTAGATTAATACATGGGCTAAAACAACAAATTAAGTTTTTTTATTCGCAGTTAGTATGCGTTTTCATTGTCTGTTATTTTCATATATAATTTTATAATTCTTATTTAGTTAAAAATACCGTAGACTTAATTATTTTAGTTTCCTACAAGACTTTAAAGAAGCTTTCTTCTTGTTTGGCGTGTCATACGACTATTTTCATTGATTAAATAATTCTGTTTGATTGAATGTTTTGTTTTTTGTCATTGTCATTGATTCATTCTTTTAGGATCTAAAAAAAATGGTTGTCAATTTTTTTAATAAACTTTTTATTTGTTTCTGTTAACATTTTTTTTTTAAATCGGAAATTGTTTCAATAAACTTTTTATTGGTTTCTGTTAATATTTTGTTTAAAAGTCGAAAATATTTTAGTACAATATTTTACAGATTCAAATATAAAATTGCATTAAAATTTATATTTTTTTCTTTGTTTGAATTTACAAATTATTCAACGAAAAATTTTATTTGATTCTCTAAATTTCATTATTTAATCAAAAATTTAATTTTTTCTGTCTTGTAGAATGTCCTAATAATACATCATAGCCTAAAAAATAATTACTATCACCGTTTTTCCTCAAAAGGAAGTAATGAATTTCTTACAACCTACGACTTCTACGACAGTTTGTGAATTGTGCAAATGTTCATGTTATTGGACAATCATTTTTTTACTATAAGATTTATGTTATAAAAAGTTTGTGAAATTCCCTATTTAAGGCCAGTAAGCAGTTCTACCTGAATATCACTTTCGTAAAAACTTTCAACAACTTTCCGAATAGAAAAAGAAATTTGAACGAAACTTTTGGCATTTTTTATTAAATACAGAAACTTGGAGAAGACTTTTCTGACAACCAAAGCAAAAATGAATGTTCTACGATTTGTTTGGTTAAGGAATTTTTGGATTTCCGTATTTTTGCACAATCATTTTTTTAAATATTTTTATATCGGTTCCACGAAAAGCCCCCCAATGAAATAACGCTCAAACGAGAAATGAAATATTCTCCAAATTTTTTTCATACATTTTTTTGTGTTATTTCATATGAAATAACTCCCAATTTTTTGGGCCGTTTTTCATTTTTTTTGGAAATTATTTCTCATTTGGGGTTTTCAAATTATGAAATAACACCCAACAAATTTTTAAAATTCGGGGCTTGTTTCATAGCGTGTATAATTTGGGTGTTTCTTCATTTTGTATTCGGGGGTTATTTGTTTTTTAAAGTTGTTGGGGGAGTATTTGCTTGTAAGTAAATTATATAAAACTAGACCTTTTACAAGAAATTTTATAGCCTGTGAATATATTACAATATCTTTAAAATGTTTACAGATATTTCCATTTGTGTTCCTATTGACGAATAAAAAATCAACAAAATGCTACGAGCATTTTTTCAAATACAAAAATGATAACGTTCTGGATTTGGATGGTGCGACCTTCGTGACGGACTACGAAATTAGTCTACGGACGGCAATAATGATTGTTTTCCCTAAATCAAAATTGATCGGTTGTTGGTTGCACTTCTGCCAAGCAGTGAGGAGGTACATAATAATAAAGTGTGACCAACTGGCAGCATTTATATATTTTCTCCATCTTGAATTCATGAGCAACCATTTTGTTTTTTTACCATTACGTATAATGTATTAAGTTTATTATTTATTTATGTACATGAAAATAATTTTTTTGTAGTTGGGTTTCAAAAATAAATATATTGGAAATATTAAACAATTCTTTCTCTATACTTCCTCACATTTACATTACTGCCTTCTTTACAACATTATAACTATAATAACGTCTCCCATCATTTTCAAGCCATTCGTAAAGTTTTAGGATAGCTCGTTGGTGGCTGATCTGAAATAGCTTCCATCGTACAAGGGAAAGTAACTGCACTTGACTTAGTCCATTTACAAAACCAAAAGTAGTCACTATTAAACAAGCTTTGTATGTTCCTTTACCAAAAAAAATTTATTATGAATGCTGGCACACTTTCGAAGTTGCATATATCCTTATTATGAAGAAAACGCCTGCGGGCCTCCACACGATTCATTTCAATAATTCTAGCGATTTTGCTGTTGGTCCATATTGACTTCAAAAAATCCTTAGTGAGACTGACTCTTTTATGAATTTCGGGCATAATTTCATTTTTGTTGCTGATGGGGTTTATTTCATTGGGGTTTATTTCATTTTCATCATTGGGAGTTATTTCATATGAAATAACTCCCAAATATTGGATGTTGTTTCGTTTTCGCTTTGGGGTTTATTTCATTTATTTTTCGATGTTATTTCATTCACTGTTTTTGTTATTTCCTATTTTTTTGGGTTTATTTCATTGGGGGTTGTTTCCTGGGCGTTATTTCATTGGGGGGCTTTTCGTTGAGCCTTTTATATCATCTACAATATTTATTCTCGATTCCATAAAGTATATATTTTCTGAAAGGTTATAACTAGAAGTGTCCGTTTGTCCACGTGTTGGTCGAAATCAACTTTTAGAAGTCCGCACTTTTTAGACAAATCTGTATTTGTTATCAATCTTTTAAAAATATCCGGGAATAAATAGCTTTTGAAATCGATCACCATAATTTTTTGCGTATATGTATATATCAAGTTTATAAAGCTCCTAATTAATTTTTAAGCACGCTAAAGACACCAAAATTCAAGCCGTTACACAGTGTTCGATTCTTGAATCTAGCTGGCCAAAATTAATAACTTTTGTAATAAAACGTGTAAAAGTTGATTTTTGGCACAAAAACTTTAAATTCTCTATTTAAAACAACTGCAAAAAAATGGATAAATCCGCCTACTGACATCCATCTGTCCATCCATCTGTCCCGAAATTTATTACATATAGTAAAACAAAAACTTTTCAGTTTACTAAAATCGATTGTTGTTGATGAACTGCTGACGAAATATTGTGAAATGAAGTCAACCATACGATCAACTTTGTCTTTTTTGACAGTGGATAACCATATTTGAAAAAGATCTTTGCGAGAAATTGTAGTAGACTCCATGTCGTTTTTGAAAAATTTTTTTATTTTCTATTAGTCCAAAGTCCAAATTTTACTAAACAAGTAATAAGATCATGGAAGTATATAGAAGAAAAAAATATTTGTCTACAAAGTTTTATTTTCCTTTTAAAAAATGTTACTTACAACCTTCCTGATTGCTAATAAAAACTACGTCCTTTATTCTGATAACTGAAAAATATACCGCGTTTACTCTAATGATAATACCAGTCTCAGTAAAAAAAAACTAATAAACTAAATTGCATAGACAATTTGTAATTGACCTCTAAACATAAGCAATTTTTCAAGCGAATTCATTTTACATGATATTCGTAGTACCGTTATAGTCGTACATATTTAAATTCCAGCAAAAAATCATGAGAAATATCTTAGTTGGTATCAAGGCATATCCATAAGGTATATGCAACGGCGAATTGATACAACAAAGCAACTTTTCATGGGATGTTTTATGTCAAGGCCAATTCGTATATCATGGATGGAAAAGTTGTTTTTACATATTAAATATAATAAAATTTGATTAAAAACAGAATATAAATTTTTTAAATACATTATTAATGACGCAAAAGCAAAAAATATACATAAATTAAGCACATTTATTGTCAAAAAAGTACACTCAAGTTAATTGTTTAATACCGAAACCAAAATCACATTTCCTATCCCTGCATTAATAAATGAAATCAAAGCGAATTCAACCAATTTTGACAAAATGTTTCACAATCAGCTGGGCTGATAATTTCACCTGTATGAATTCGCCTTGGTTGGTATGTTCTTATTTAAATATTGTGGTCCAATTTGTTTCTTTTTATAACTCATTTTTGGGTTTTTGGCCAGCCAGATTAAAGAATCGAACACCGTGCGTTGTCTCGAAAATATTTGCTAAAAATCAGTTTGAAAATAATTGAGATATAAGCTTAAAAATAGAACAACTATGATATTTTTCCTTAAATTTACAAACAAAAATCGAATTTTTTAGTTTTAAACATTAAGTAAATGTTTTCGACCTTTTTAATTTTTATCAATAGTTGTTTTTTTTTAGTTTATTTTTGACCACAGAAAGAAGTGATGTAGGTAGCAGAGTATTATACACTATAAACTATTTTTAAATTCAAGACGGCCGCCACTTCAAAATGGCGTACAATAAATTTATATATAGGTCAAATATAGTAATTACGGCTTTGCCCTCTTTAACCCTCTTAATATTTATTGGTGTCAAATAAAAGGACTTAACCAGTAGAATGCATTTAACTATGTAAAAAAAACTATGTAAAAAAAAATAAAAAAAGGCGTCGGAAGTAATAAAGCAAAATGGCTTATAGCAATTAATTTGAAATTTAGGCTAAGCAACGATGTGATCACTATACCTATGGACATTATGGTGAAAAGTATTACATATCTGAATATAGCGCTCTTTCTTGTTTTTTTTTTTTTCATTTGTTTAAATACGAATAAAATTTTCTACACGACTATTTTTCCATGGAGAGATAAACTAAAATTTCCGTGCCAGATATTTAAGAGGAACTGCATACATGCCTCTATACTTACGCCTAAGGAAAAAGATTAAACAAATATGTATAAATATTTAAAAAAGTCTATTAATACAATTGCAATTGTGAAATTGTTACTTTTGTAAAAATAAAAAATTATATTAGTAGTGCACTAACTTCTCCATCCCTGTTACATACAACGATTAACATATGAATGAATGAGAACTGTTTACATTTTAATGATAATTTTATGTGATTTCTTTTCGTTTTTTTTTTTAATTCCTCCACAGACATGAATTAAAGAATCCTGAAGACTTGGCACATAAAATCGTCTATAAACTACAATTACGTACAAAACACAAAATTCTAAATACACAACTTTATAGCCAGACGCCCTAATTCACAGACCGACTACACGAACATTGCTTGTATCATTTTTTTTGTAGCAGCAAGGGGCAGCAGTGAGCATTACAAAAAATTGCTTCACAAAGTCAGCCACAGTTAATGGAGTCTTCTGCATGCAAAAAATATAAAGAAGAAAATCCCTATGCTTCCGTCTACAATGCCACTACCATTCCACTTAGTGCCAATAGCAAATGTAAGGAAAAGATTGTTGCTACGAAAACCCAAAAAAGGCCGCGTCGTGATAAAAGCGATTTGGGAGAAAATTTTATAGCACCTGATGGTGGGTGGGCCTGGCTTGTTTGTATTGCAGCTGGTGTATCTAATGTAAGTTTGGAATAAGGAGGAATTGAACGCTAAGATGATAAAAATTGTGTTTAGTTTAAGTTTGTTTAATAAATTTGTTTTGTTTTTTTTACATAAATTGTATTGTTATTGTTTGTTTTCTCTCTCTCTCTCTCTCTCTCTTTTTTCTTTATGTAGTTAACAATTTATCCTTGTATTCAACAGTTTGGTTTTATATTTCGTGAACGTCTTATAAATCTTGGTCTAACCAATTCACAAATCACAACAATTATAAATACACATCCAGCAATATCAGCATGTACAGGTGAGTTGAAGGGGAGATTGAAAATTATATGTAAATTTATAATTTGTTTTGATCCTGCACAACATTGTTGTCAGGTTGGCCTGAACTGTCCTTAAGTTAAGTGTTTTTACTTGTAACCATTGGCTGATAATTAAGTGCAAATAAAATCATGTTAATTAAATTTAATTTATATGATCGTTAACGCTGGGTCTACACATAGCAATTTTCATTGCTAAGCATAAGCAAAAACGTTGACAAAATAACGGCACTTTATTGCTAAATTATGTGTATTTCCATTGGGTGGTGAGCACAACACAAGTAATTTATTTATAAAATTTAATATTTTTATTTAACTTTTATGTTCTTTTTTTAAAATCTCACTCTAAATTATAATTGTCAGATAAAATTATTTTAATTTGCCTTTGTTTCTGCAAATAAAAATAAAAAATTCAAAGAAAATGGAATGATTTTGACAGCTCATTGCGGCAATAATTGCTCAAGCAATCAGCAAAGCAATGACTGCGCAATAAATTGCTACATATGGCAATTTCTATTGACGCAATCAAATTTGACAATTGTGGCAATAAATATTGCTACGTAGAGACCCCGGGTAAGACTTAAAAAAATATTTTAAAGAATGTCCCAAACTAAATATCAACCCCTGTGCGTGAAATTAGCGTATTTTACGTTTTTTTAGAAATCGACTTTTTTTGGTTCTACATCCATTTATCCATCCGCTGATAAAATATTATAACGATTACTGTTTAACTGTTTTAGTTATGGATATAACACTGTATACATTTTGTCGTATGTAGCAGTGTTATTTACGTTTTTGTTTATTTAAAAGTAATACAAATGCTCTCCTCTACTAAGATACCTCACGGCCACGGGGTGGATCTAGTACCCTCTTGGATTTATTCTGGGATACATTATAGCTGACGAGTGATGTGAACAACTGAAATTTCAGGGTTAACAAAAATTAGTATGGTAAACAAAATAACAATGCGCTTTAATTTTTGACCGCATTTTGAGGTCATGCAAATTTTCAATAAAGAGGCAATATCATAGGTCACAAGTTGAAAGGCCCTAACTCAAGTAATTGTATTTTTACTGAAGAAGATAAAAACGTAATAGAAACTGTATTATCATAATGTAACTTATTTTGTAGTTACACTTTCGCTGTCATTGTCCTGCGTTTGGGCATATTAGACGCGAGAATTTTACAGTGGATACTATGCCGAATTTGGAGTACCTGGGGAACTCGAACCGGAAATCCATAAGGAATTACATTGAGGGAACTAAGTTCTTGAGCTAGTATGATATTTATTGGAAAATTTTGATTATGGTTTTTGTTTGGGAATTCCGTTTCCCACATGGAGCGCACAACATGCAAACCGGGCATAAGTGTATACCTGTCATAGGTTTTAGTGCCCCTCCTTTTCAACCTAACCTAACTTATTTTGTAAAATTGCTTATAAGCTGATATTTTTGATACTATTGCATTATTGCATTTGTGTGAAATCTATTGGAATCATTGTAAAACTCAATTTCGTAAAAAATACGAGTAAGGGCCTTTTTACTTGCGACCATGAGTATGAAAAAAAAAAAAAAAAAAAAAACATGGGTTTAATTTTTGTGATGTTATATACACAAATTAAATTACTTTACTTTTCAAAAAAATTGTGTTGTATGAAAATATCTATTTTCCGTATAAAGCAAATGTTGGCGTTATTTCGAACTACCCTTTTATTGTTATCCGTGGAAGCTGTTAATGGTATTTGCCAGATTTGAAATGTCCGCTCTTTAATTTGTAACTCCTGGACCAATCTTTTTGATGTTTGTTGTCAAAAATTTAATCGCACAATAAAATCTGACACTAAAGGCCATTAACAATATAAACAAGTAAAAGCACTATATTCGGCTGTGACGAATCTTTTATACCCACCACCAATTTTGTGTACATTTCAAGCATTAATTTGTTAATCGCTATGGAATAATCTCTTTATAATAAAATATGTATCACTTTCTTTGTAGAGGGTTTTTTATGAAAATGGGCGTTCAAATCAAAAAATGCATTTTGTGCACTTCTTGATTCTTTTGGTCAACATAATCGTTGAAATGCGTCCACAATCGGGAGAATTGTAAAAAATATTTAAATTTCTGAAAAACAGGTCTGTATAAAATGCTAGAAAATCTGTGAATGCCTTCTTAGTTCGTTGAATGGGAACCATTGCTGTTTTTTGCGATAGTGTGGCAAAAGAGCAGTCCACCTCGACTCATCATCATGCCCAACAATTGAGCATCAACATTGTCATTGAAAATTTGGACCATCAGATAGAGGAGTGGCGCCAAGGATGGAGGGGAGGGGGGGTTGGGGGTTGGTGTGCCATTTGGCCGATATTTTGTTAAGTACATAATTGAACCATACAAATATTATCGTTATAGAAAGAAATGATAATAATTTCTTAAATAACTTGTGTTTTATTTAAAAACAACATCGGCTCTTAAAATTTAACAACCCTTAATAACTTCGATATGATAGTTAAATGTTTTCGTAAATTTAGTCTTTTAGTGATAGTGGGCGTTAAAGTAGGCGTGTCAATAAAGTTTCTGCTAATAAATACAACTTAGATATTTCAATATAGTCCTTTATTTTCCCAAAAACTTTGTCAATAGAGAAATTACATGAATTTAAGATAAACCGTTATATGGGAAGTAGGCGTTAAAGTGGGCATGTCACTGAAACTTTCTGGCACAGCAATTACATTGATTAGAAGGATATATGTAGCATATTTCATCATCATACCTCTAATTTTATCGGTTTTATAAGCTTTTAAATTTCATTTATGGTAGATAACGTGAAAAGTGGGCGTTATAGTAGGCGTGTCAAAGTTGTTTTTGCTAATGAGTACAACTTATATGTTTCAATACAGTCCTTTATTATTCCAAAATATTTATTAATAGATAAATTATATGAATTTTAGGTCAAACCTTATATGGGAGGTGGGCGTACAAGTGGGCATGGCACCATAATTTTCTGGCACAGTAATGACATTGACTAGAAGGATAAAAGTAGCAAATTTTATCATCATACCTCTAATTTAGGTGGTTTTATGAGCTTTTAAATTTTATTAACGGTAGATAACGTGAAAAGTGGGCGTTATAGTAGGCGTGTCAAAGTTGTTCGTGCTAATGACTGCAACTTAGGTGTTTCTATATAGTCCTTTATTATTCCAAAATCTTTATTAGTAGAGAATTTATATGAATTTTAGGTAAAACGTTATATAGGAGGTGGGCGTTAAAGTGGGCGTGGCACATTGATTTTCCGTTACAGAAAAGCCTCTCACCAAAAAGCAAAGTGTGCAAAATTTCAGAGTCGTACATCCAATTTTGTTGCTTTTATGACGTTTTTGTTTTTAAATATACAGAAAAATACACTGTGCGGTATAAATTTTCGTACATTTTGATCGATAACTCCTTTCCTAATGCATAGATTTAGGTAATTTTCGGTGAGAAATATTGTTTTTACTCAGGAAATATACATTCGGAGTTTCATGAGTCTACGTTAATGCGTTTGGACATAATTACATTTTATTCGATGTTCGAAGGACACGGTTTTTTCGACCTACTCTTGGTTTACAAGCTATAACTCTCTTCCTAATATTCCGATTTAGCCCATTTTCAATACCAAACAAACCTTGTCTATAAGAAAGATTCTGGCAAAATTTGAGCCTCCTAGCTTTTTCGGTGCTACCTCTATCGTGCTTTCAACAGACGGACGGACATAGCTAGATCGTCATCAAATCAAACCCTGATTCAGAATATATATACTTTATGGGGTATAAAATGGATATTTCGATGTGTTACAAACGGAATGACAAAATGAATATACCCCCACCATTTTTTTGGTGGTTTGGTGACAACAAATAGAATCAGCAAAAAATACCTTTCACACGTTTTCTCGTAAAATTTTTATCATTGCTATTTTACTAAAAACAAGTAAGAGCACTATATTCGCCTGTGCCGAATCTTTTATACCCACCACCAATTTTGTGTACATTTAAGCACAATAATTATTATTTTGTTAATCGCTTGGAATAATCTCTTTATAATAAAATATACATCACTTTCTTTGTAGAGGGTGGTTAAATTTTAAATTTAAAACAGAGGCCGAATTACGGCACTCGAACGTGATCGAAATTTGAAAACTCTTATTAGAATCTCTATACCCAAAGCCCAGCGTACTCGATCGTTCGAGTAAAATTTCGATCGATATCGAATTCCGTAATTCGGCCCCAGGTCTGTATAAAATGTTATAACATCTATGAATGCCTTCTAAATTCGTTAAATGAGAAGCATTGCTGTTTATCGCGATAGTGTGGCAAAAAAACAGTTAATTTCGACTCATCATCGTGCCAAACAATTGAGCATCAGAAATGTTATTGAAAATTTGGACTATCGGATCGAGGTGTGCCGTTGAGGTCGCGGGGGCCATTTGGCCGATATTTTGTTCCACACATAATTGAACCATACAAACATTATCATTAAAAAAGAAATGATAATAATTTCCTAAATAATTTGTGTTTTATTCAAAATCAACATCGGCCCTTAAAATTAACCCACCCTTTATAACTTCGATATGCTGGTAAAATGTTTTCGTAAATTAAGTGTTTCAGTGAAAATGGGCGTTAAAGTAAGCGTGTTTATAAAATTTCTGCTAATAAATACAACTTAGATATTTCAATATAGTCCGTAATTCTTCCAAAATATTTATTCATTGAGAAATTATATGAATTTGAGATAAGGCATTATATAGGAGTTGGGCGTAAGAGTGGGTGTGTCACCTAAATTTTCTGGCATAACAATAACATTGACTAGAAGAATTTCCGTAGCAAATTTTATCATCATACCTCTAATTTTGTCGGTTTTATAAATTTAAATTTCATTAACAGTAGATAACGTGAAAAGTGGGCGTTATAGTAGGTGTGTCGAAGTTATTTATGCTAATAAATACAACTTATAAATTTCATTAAAGTCCTTTATTATTCGATTTATAGAGAAATTATAAGAATTTGAGAGCAAACGTTGTATGGGAGGTTGGCATGTCACATTTATTTTCCGTCAGAAGAAAGCCTTTGACCAAAAAGCAATTCCTGCAAAATTTCAGAATCGTAGATCTAATTTTGTCACTCTTATTAGGTTTAAAATTTTGAACATATTGGAAAATACACTGCGCGGTATAAATTTTCGTACATTTTGATCTCTAACTCCCTTCCTAATACATGCATTTAGGCAATTTTTGGGAAGATATATTGTTTTTGCTCAGGTAGTTTATATTTGGAGCTTCATGACTCATACGTTGATGCTGTTGTACACAACTCCATTTTATTCGATGTTGGAAGGACACGGTTCTTTCGACCTACTCTTGCATTACGAGCTATAACTTTCTTCCTTATATTCCGATTTAGCCAATTTTCCATTCCAAACAAACCTTGTGTATAAGACATATTCTGGCAAAATTTGAGCCCACTAGCTTTTTCGATGGGACCTTTATCGTGCTTTTAACAGACGGACAGACGGACGGACATAGCTAGATTGTCATCAAATAAAACCCCGATTAAGAATATATATAAACCATTTTTTTGGTGGCGGATATAAAAACTCAAATACTTAAAAAAAAACACATTACAAAAAAATTTGTTTAGCTCTTTTACTAAAATTTTGCAAAAAATATTTGACCTTGTGTCACAAAAATTGGTCTGGTGATCACGGTCGGATCGTCCCAGGTATACAGTGGGGTATAGGGGTAAAGAGGAGAGTTTTATCTACTAAATGGTGCTAATTTCTTTTTGTTATCTTATGTTTTCTAGAAGTTATGGTGTATTAAAAAAAGGAATTTAGGAAAATTTAGACCTAAAGATAAAAAAAAAATTATTTCTAAGCATTATAAACTATTTATTTTCATGTACTAATGGCTAACAAATTTTAAAATTATACAAAACTTATTTCGTTTGAAAATCTTTTAAAAGTAAAATGTTATAGAACTTTAAAAATCAAAATCTTACTAATAAGTTTCCCGTTTTAGCAAAATGCTGAGCATGTCTATTTTGAATCACCCTGTGGCCCTTAAAATTTAACCACCCTTTACAAAAGAATAGATAGATAAAAAAAAATTTAGTTAAAATATGTATTTTAAATATTCAAATACTTATTTTAAATCTACTGATGCACATTTTTTTTTAATATTTTTAAATCTTAAACCTCATAAGACTGTGTGTACAACTATATGTAAAGTTGGGCACAAATCATTACTCTAGTTAATTTTTGTCAACAAACTTCGGTCATTTTCGTTTTCACAAACCCCTATAAAATTCCTTTGTAGTTTGTGCAAAAAAATGTTACTAGAGTCATCTAGTGTTCTACGTGATGTTTAGCAAAGACATCATCCTCAGTGTTTGCAAAATGTAGTGGCGCCTTCAACAGATGTTGCCATCTGCAATGAATAAATGCTAATGAATATGACTAATATATTTTTAAAAAAATTTAAAAAAAAGTGGGCGTGGCACATTTATTTTCCGTTATAACGAAGACTTTGACCAAAAATCCATGTTTGCAAAATTTCAGAACCGTACATATAGTTTTGTCAGTTTTATTACGTTTTAAATTTCAAATATACACTGAGCGGTATAAATTTTCGTACATTTTGTCCTATAACTCCTTTTCTAATGCATAGATTTAAGCAATTTTTGGGGAGAAATATTCTTTTGACTCGAGAAATATATATCCGAAGTTTCATGACTCTACGTTTATCCGTTTGGACACAATTCCATTTTATTCGATGTTAGAAGGACACGGTTTTTTCGACCTACTCTTGCTTTTCGAGCTATAACTCTCTTCCTAATATTCCGATTTAGCCCATTTTCAATACCAAACAAACCTTGTCTATAAGAAAGATTCTGGCAAAATTTGAGCCGTCTAGCTTTTTCGGTGCGACCTCTATCGTGCTTTCAACAGACGGACAGACGGACGGACATAGCTAGATCGTCATCAAATCAAACCCCGATTCAGAATATATATACTTTATGGGGTCTAAAATGGATATTTCGATGTGTTACAAACGGAATGACAAAATGAATATACCCCCACCATTTTTTTGGTGGTGGGTATAAAAATATTGTTTTAGTTAAATAAATTATTTTGTCAAAGTACATACTCTAAATACATACTGATGTGTTTGAAAAAATTTACTTTTTAAATTTAGTGTATTTTATTTTTGTGTGGCAGCTATCACATGATTATTCCGATTATTCAAAATGAAGCGCTTTACAATTCAACAAGGCGTTAGAATTGTGAAGGCTTCTTACAAAATTTTAAAAATTTATGCTGAGACCGCTTGCAAGAAGAACGAATTTTTAGCAAAAGTACACATAATGTGTGAACCATTCGAGAGTGGTCAAAAGTTTCGGCCTCGTGAAAACAGTGCTGCTGTAAACAAGAGATAATATAAATCCGGCATTGTTCTTCTCTTCAACTTAGAATTTCACGAAGCACCACGCGAATTTTTACAAAAAAACTCCACTTTCATGAGTACAAAATTAAGCTTACTCAGGAGCTAAACCCAGCAGATAATGGAAAGTGCTGGAAATTCGTTCAATGAGTAGTAGAGCAAAGTGAAGTCAATGCCAATTTTTGAAAAAACAAGTAACAGTGCTATATTCGGCCGTGCCGAATCTTATATACCCTTCACAACGTGTAGTCATGCAATAACAATTGTTTGTATCACCATTCATCCCATATAAAATACGTGCATACATACGTACACGTTAGAATAAATGTGGCATCGAATCCCAGCTGAGCCAACAAAATTTTATTTTATTTAATATATTATTTATATTTTATTATTTTTTTTTAATTTTTTTTAAAATTTTTAAAAAATTTTTTTAAATTTTTTTTTAAATTTTTTTAAAATTTTTTTGTAGTTTTTTTTAATTATTTTTTTCTTATTTTTAATATTTTTTTTGTTGTAATTTTTTTTGTTTGGTATGTTTTTTACATGTATGTATGTATGTTGTTGTTGTAATTGTGAAAAAAAACGAGGTGGTCGTGGTTTTTTGCTCATATCTCAGAAAGTTATGGGGCGATTGTGCTGAATTTCAATAGCGATTCATTCCTGGATATTTCCAAGAGATTGATACCATATACAGATCTGAGGAACATATAGTTGCTTCTAAAAGTTGATTTCAACCAACACACGGACAGACGGGCAGACGGATAGACGGTCAGGGCTTAATCGACTCCTCTATTCATAAGCTTTCAGAAAATATATACTTTATGGGGTCGGAAATGAAAATTGTAGAAATTACAAACGGAATGACAAAGCTATATATACCCTTGTGCACCACAGGTGAAGGGTATAAAAAATATATTCTCCGATAAAGCGCATTTCCATCTGAATAGCTTCGTATGTACACAAAGTTTTGTAATTTTTTCTTTTTGTTATCTTATGTTTTCTAGAAGTTATGGTGTATTAAAAAAAGGAATTTAGGAAAATTTAGACCTAAAGATAAAAAAAAAATTATTTCTAAGCATTATAAACTATTTATTTTCATGTACTAATGGCTAACAAATTTTAAAATTATACAAAACTTATTTCGTTTGAAAATCTTTTAAAAGTAAAATGTTATAGAACTTTAAAAATCAAAATCTTACTAATAAGTTTCCCGTTTTAGCAAAATGCTGAGCATGTCTATTTTGAATCACCCTGTGGCCCTTAAAATTTAACCACCCTTTACAAAAGAATAGATAGATAAAAAAAAATTTAGTTAAAATATGTATTTTAAATATTCAAATACTTATTTTAAATCTACTGATGCACATTTTTTTTTAATATTTTTAAATCTTAAACCTCATAAGACTGTGTGTACAACTATATGTAAAGTTGGGCACAAATCATTACTCTAGTTAATTTTTGTCAACAAACTTCGGTCATTTTCGTTTTCACAAACCCCTATAAAATTCCTTTGTAGTTTGTGCAAAAAAATGTTACTAGAGTCATCTAGTGTTCTACGTGATGTTTAGCAAAGACATCATCCTCAGTGTTTGCAAAATGTAGTGGCGCCTTCAACAGATGTTGCCATCTGCAATGAATAAATGCTAATGAATATGACTAATATATTTTTAAAAAAATTTAAAAAAAAGTGGGCGTGGCACATTTATTTTCCGTTATAACGAAGACTTTGACCAAAAATCCATGTTTGCAAAATTTCAGAACCGTACATATAGTTTTGTCAGTTTTATTACGTTTTAAATTTCAAATATACACTGAGCGGTATAAATTTTCGTACATTTTGTCCTATAACTCCTTTTCTAATGCATAGATTTAAGCAATTTTTGGGGAGAAATATTCTTTTGACTCGAGAAATATATATCCGAAGTTTCATGACTCTACGTTTATCCGTTTGGACACAATTCCATTTTATTCGATGTTAGAAGGACACGGTTTTTTCGACCTACTCTTGCTTTTCGAGCTATAACTCTCTTCCTAATATTCCGATTTAGCCCATTTTCAATACCAAACAAACCTTGTCTATAAGAAAGATTCTGGCAAAATTTGAGCCGTCTAGCTTTTTCGGTGCGACCTCTATCGTGCTTTCAACAGACGGACAGACGGACGGACATAGCTAGATCGTCATCAAATCAAACCCCGATTCAGAATATATATACTTTATGGGGTCTAAAATGGATATTTCGATGTGTTACAAACGGAATGACAAAATGAATATACCCCCACCATTTTTTTGGTGGTGGGTATAAAAATATTGTTTTAGTTAAATAAATTATTTTGTCAAAGTACATACTCTAAATACATACTGATGTGTTTGAAAAAATTTACTTTTTAAATTTAGTGTATTTTATTTTTGTGTGGCAGCTATCACATGATTATTCCGATTATTCAAAATGAAGCGCTTTACAATTCAACAAGGCGTTAGAATTGTGAAGGCTTCTTACAAAATTTTAAAAATTTATGCTGAGACCGCTTGCAAGAAGAACGAATTTTTAGCAAAAGTACACATAATGTGTGAACCATTCGAGAGTGGTCAAAAGTTTCGGCCTCGTGAAAACAGTGCTGCTGTAAACAAGAGATAATATAAATCCGGCATTGTTCTTCTCTTCAACTTAGAATTTCACGAAGCACCACGCGAATTTTTACAAAAAAACTCCACTTTCATGAGTACAAAATTAAGCTTACTCAGGAGCTAAACCCAGCAGATAATGGAAAGTGCTGGAAATTCGTTCAATGAGTAGTAGAGCAAAGTGAAGTCAATGCCAATTTTTGAAAAAACAAGTAACAGTGCTATATTCGGCCGTGCCGAATCTTATATACCCTTCACAACGTGTAGTCATGCAATAACAATTGTTTGTATCACCATTCATCCCATATAAAATACGTGCATACATACGTACACGTTAGAATAAATGTGGCATCGAATCCCAGCTGAGCCAACAAAATTTTATTTTATTTAATATATTATTTATATTTTATTATTTTTTTTTAATTTTTTTTAAAATTTTTAAAAAATTTTTTTAAATTTTTTTTTAAATTTTTTTAAAATTTTTTTGTAGTTTTTTTTAATTATTTTTTTCTTATTTTTAATATTTTTTTTGTTGTAATTTTTTTTGTTTGGTATGTTTTTTACATGTATGTATGTATGTTGTTGTTGTAATTGTGAAAAAAAACGAGGTGGTCGTGGTTTTTTGCTCATATCTCAGAAAGTTATGGGGCGATTGTGCTGAATTTCAATAGCGATTCATTCCTGGATATTTCCAAGAGATTGATACCATATACAGATCTGAGGAACATATAGTTGCTTCTAAAAGTTGATTTCAACCAACACACGGACAGACGGGCAGACGGATAGACGGTCAGGGCTTAATCGACTCCTCTATTCATAAGCTTTCAGAAAATATATACTTTATGGGGTCGGAAATGAAAATTGTAGAAATTACAAACGGAATGACAAAGCTATATATACCCTTGTGCACCACAGGTGAAGGGTATAAAAAATATATTCTCCGATAAAGCGCATTTCCATCTGAATAGCTTCGTATGTACACAAAGTTTTGTAATTTGGGGCCTACATAATCTTCATTTATTCAGGTAATTAGACCTTACTTTTTTGAAGATACAGCAACATGAAAACGGCGTTTTCGTGACCTCCATTGGATGACACAGATCTTTACAGCATGTGGTTTCAGGATGACGGCGCCACTTGTAACACCGCGTATGAAAAAATCCGTTTATTGCAGCAAATTTTTTCAGAACAAATTACTTTTAGAAATTCTGATGTCAAGATCATGCGATTTTTTTGGGGTTTTGTGAAATCTCGGGTTTATGCGAAAAAAAACCAGAAACAATTCTTGATCTCGAATCCGAGATCTAACTCGTCAACGGTGAGTGACAGCTATACCTGTTAAGTTTATTCCACACTTAATAAGAACTTGTCTTTTTTTCAAAACGTGCATTCCTACTAAGACACCCAGTATTAAAAAGTGTGACGGATTTAAGTCTTATACTCTAATTTAATTACCACTCGCTTAAGTTTTCGATAAAACATTTTTATTAAAAAAGTTCGATCTTTTTTGCACAACAGCTGCTGATAAATCCAATGTGAAATACAAATTTATGACTTTTCTACTTTTGCATATTCCAGGTCTTCTCAATGGACCCATGTTTAGACGATTTACATTTCGTCAGGTGGCTATGGTGGGTTCAATACTCATATTTCTGGGTATATTTTTAACAGCATTTTGTGAGAATTTTTTAGAATACATTATCACATTTGCTTTACTTTTTGGTGAGTCATTGGGAACTTTAAATCTATATTTGAACTACAACAGACTTTTATTAACATCTTGGTTAATTTTAAGGTTTTGGTGCCGGCATCACTGTGTCCGCCTCAACATTGGCTATAAATACTTACTTTAAGAATAAACGAAGAAAAGCAGCAGGGTTTTCTTGGACCATAACAGGCTTTGGGCCCATAATACTGCCTCATATAGTCACATTTCTAGTCACCGTCTATGGCGTGCAAGGTACCGTATTTATATTTGCGGCATTATCTTTGCACACTTGTATGGCAGCACTTATCTTCGAACCGGTGCAATATCATATAACCGAGCCTATCGATAATGTTAATGCAGCGCCCTCTGTACTGTTAGAACAGCCACAGCACTTGTGCAAATACTGTGAAATACAGCAGAAAAAAGAGACGGGTATATTTTCCTCGCAGTATTTGTACCAAGACGATGATGAAAACAAGCCGGGATTTGAAATTATTGAACCGGGAACACCCATGTTATCGCGCGCCAACGATGGTTTGTATGGCTCAAAGTTATCACTCGCATCAAAAAGGAGACTACGTTCTCGCACAATATCAAATTCTAAAGATATAGAAAACACAACACGTTTAAGTCATTTAATGAGTGAAGATGAGGAACTAAAACAGAAGACAAGCTTTAAACCCAACAATTTCAATATAGAAAGAGATGAAACACTGCACAATGGCACTTTAAATCGTCGCTATAGTGGCAGCCAATTTAGATGTACCTGTGCCGAAGAGAAAGCCCTAATAGAACTTAATAAAATAGAAGTATTCGATGATGGAATTTTTAACAAAAACCAACAAGCGGATGAGTTAAGTGAAGATTTACAATTAACGTTTTTCGAAAAAGTAGTGGCTTTTTTTGATTTAGATCTCTTAAGAGATTTTTCATTTATCAATCTAGTGGCTGGTTTAACCATCATTAATTTTGGTGAATTAAATTTTTCTATACTGACACCATTCATTCTGAATGATTTCGGTTTGGAAACTTCACAAATTACTCTGTCAATATCGGTGCTGAGTGGACTAGATGTTACCACTAGATTTTTGGTACCATTTCTAACAGAAAAAATATCTTGGGATAATAGAGTATTTTTTCTAATAGGGGTGGTAGGCATTTCTATTGGTCGCACAGTGGTGGCCTGTACAAGATCGTTTGCAGTAATTATTTCCACATTTGCCGTTATAGGCGTCTTTAAGGGAGTGCGTACAATATTTTGGCCCTTGGTTATACCCAGTTGTGTGCCCTTGAAACGTTTGCCAGCAGCCTCTGGTTTGCAGTTGTTAATATCGGGTATATTTACTTTAGCAGCTGGACCATTTGTGGGTAGGTTAAAAAAAGAAGAAAACTAATTCTAAATAATTTTAAACTTACTAAAATTATTTCTTTATTATGTGTGCATTAATTTAGGTTTAGTGCGAGATCGTTACAATTATGCCATTGCTTTACACTGTCTCAATATAATGACGTTCATAGCGGCAGCTTCTTGGATTCTTGAGGCTTTAATACGACACTATTTACGGAAACCTAGCACTTTAAGTGATGAACCAAGATGATAAAAATTATTTTTTTATGATTTTACTTTTACATTAAATGTACTTAATGAATTTATTTTTACTACACACATACATATACAAATATATTTAATACTTATTTATTTTAATTTTATTAATTTGTTTAGATCAAGGCATATCCATAAGGTATATGCAACGGCGAATTGATACAACAAAGCAACTTTTCATGAGATGTTTTATGTCAAGGCCAATTCGTATATCAGGGATGGAAATGTTGTTTTTACATATTAAATATAATAAAATTTGTTTTAAAAAAGGATATAATTGTTTGAAACACATTATTAATGACGCAAAAGCAACAAATATACATAAATTTAGCACATTTATTATCAAAAAAGTACACGTAAGTTAATTGTTTAATACAGAATTTAAAATCACATTTCCCTTCCCTGCATTAATAAGGCAAATTCACCTAATTTTGACATAAAGTCTCCCCATCAGCTGGGCTGATAATTTCACCTGTATGAATTCGCCTTGGTTTAGATTTTATTAACTGTCAATTTATTCCTAACTATTTATTCGTAGCTACTGTAAAATAGGTATGTTTTGTAAAATAGTGTTGCATACTTTGGGGATGGTAAAAATTGTTTGTGCACTTCTATTGTGTTGCCATCTTACATATTTGTATGAGTTGGCAAGTTAATTTTTTGCAACTTGCAAGTTTATTGTCGGAGATAATTTAAAATAAAAAAACAATAAGCAATAAAGGCGATGATAATTCATCCAATAAAAATTTTTGAAGTTTTTAATTAATTTTTTTGTATGGACAGTCAGTATTACAAGTATATTAAAACTAATAAAAATATAATAATAAAATTATAATCACATTATATAAAAAATAATAATATAACAACAAAATATGTATATACTTAAAAAACACAGATTTTTATTGCATAATTTTGATTAATTTGACAAATATATAGAATTTTATAAACTATTTTCTTTTTATCTGATATAAATACACATTTTTATTAATTTTTTCATACACAATTGCTTTAACAGACAATTTTTGGTTGTAAATGATAAAAAATAGGTGATATTTTTCTTTGTATTGTTTGCAAACGCTTATAAAAGAATTAACATCGTTTGAAAATGCAGCGATCACAACAGTCTATTGGCCATTTTTTTTATAAGAACAAATATAATTTATTAAAAAATTAAAAAAATATTAAATTTATTTTTAATTTCTCTCGGATATGATATATTACCTAGCTGTCAAAAGTGGCTTGTATATTATGCTATATGTATGTATGTATATCAAATTACTCTTATACAAAATTTTATTAAAAAAAAACCTGGTGTAACGAAGTCAAGAAGAAAGACAGACATACAAATATTCTAACGATTTTTGTTTTGCATTTTAAATCGTACACGTAAATTATACACTGTCTTAGAAATTATTTAAATATATTTCACTTTTTTAAGTATATTTTTTGTCTACTTTTTATTTTAAGAAAACAGTGGGACTGAATTGAGACTTTATTTTTTGCTGTTTTATACCCTGTTCAGACAGATATTTTTAATTGTTTCAATTTAGTGTTGATTGAGCAATTAAAATAAGTGTTCAGACATACTCAATTTATCTTACTCCATTAGCATTTTATAGCTGTAAAAATACAATGTATTTATACCAAATCAAATAATGCCTTCTTTTCAGTGTTTTTCCTGTTGATAAAATATATTTACAATTATATTTATACATACATATATATACTTATATGTATGTATTTGAATTTATTCAAACATTTTTTTACAATTTTCTCTTTAAAAATTATTCATTTTCTTAATTTTTATTTTTTGTATATTTATTTGTTTGACATTAGAAATGCCACCTATAGAATTTTCTTCTCACTGAACATACTTCTCAAGAGTTGTATTTCGAGTTTTAGACAATAAGTGAAACAATTAAGTATATATTGCTAAATTTAAAAATAATTTTTAGTATGGCAAATGGAGCTCAATAAGGCCTTTAATTGCGATAATATTATAAATTGACAATTAAGGCGCCTGTGTGAACATAGTATTAGGTTGTTATTTTAAATAAAAGTTTAAAGGTAATAATATATAATTTTTGTTTTAATTTTAAGTGTCGCTTAAAGCACATCTTTCTAGTGCTTGAACTTTATAATTCTGCTAAATTTGTTTAACACAAACAATGTACTTACTAACTACCGAGAAATTCAGTATAAATCTTAGCTTTAATGTAAATCTTGTGTCTTGTAAATTTTATTAAAAAAATAACACATTTATTTTAACTTAGAAATATCAAGAAAACTTGTATCGCTCATTGCCTTCCTGTATATGAATGCGACCTGCCACATTAAACAACAGAACACAACTAGCTGCCCTAAAGTTGGAGATCGCTAAAGATGTCTGCTATCGCCTCTTTCGTCTCGAAGATCTGGTTTACGCGGACAAAATACTTATGCTTGGAATTAAGACCAACACTATAGGGTCTTAAGGTAAATCCACCTGTCTTTAAGCAAGACTCTTTTGAGAAGCCCGCAAAGATTTGTTTGAACTGAACCAGGTTTTTCGTAAGAAAATGTATTTTTAAATGATAAACTGGCGAATTAAACTAAACACCAAACAACTGACAGCAACACGATGCTCATATAAGACAGTATTGTCAACCAAAAAAAAAAAAATAAACATTAATTTATTAAAGCGAAAATTAATTCATTTTAGTGGTTACGTTTAATATTTTTCTAAGAAAAGAACATTTAGTCACTTTAAATAAAGGGTGGTCCGACCATAATGAATGATGTTAATTGTAAGTCACACCTTAACGACAGAATTTTGAGCAACTTAATTTTACATTTTATTATTTCAGTGTTTGACAAATTCAACCATGGAGAGGTACACAATTGAGCAGCGCGTTAAGATTGTTGAAACCTTTCACGAAAGTGAGCGTTTAAATTAAAATGCATTTCGTGACTTTACACTCTCACCTCAGTAAATTCGTTAACAAGCGGAATTACCAAATTTGGGCAAATAAGAAACGACGAGTGATTGTTGTTGCTGTCGCGAGATGATAATGGAATTCTTGTTGCCAGTAATTGAGGATGTCTGGACGATATGTGGTTCCAAAAGGATAGTGACATTTGCCATACAGTCAACAAAGCAATGGCTCGTTTCCGTAAGATATTCAATGGCCGTGTTATCTCAAGTTGTGGCGATCATGGGATTAGACACCGTTGGACTTTTTTGATTGATATCTAAAAGCCAAGAGTGCACGTCTATAAGCCAAGAGTGCACGTCTAGAAGCCAAGAACAATTCAAAAGCTAAAGGATGACATAATTCGGCACATTAACGACATTAAACACCTCAATTATGTCTCAGTGTCAAACAAATATCGACCATGGGCTAAAAGTATGCCATCGAAGCTGTGGCGAGATATTTTGTTTCACACATAACTGTAATAGATCTTTCAATTACAATAAAAAATATTAAAATAATTGTCTGAAAACTTTTTGTTTTATTTACATCTTGTGTTTTTGATGAACCACCCTGTATTTTCACTTACTTAAAGAAATTTCAATTTAGAAATTACTTTTATTTTATTTTTATTTTATATGGACATATTTAAAACATTTGGTAAAATGTGGGGGTAAATATTTATCACAAATTGCATCATAAGTACTTGAAATAGCACCGGCAAAACAAGATGTAATTAAATGTAAACATTGTGTAAAACTATATTTTGGTTGTTGTTTTTTTTTTTTTGTTGAGTATCAAACAAGAAGTAGGAAGGTGACAAAAATAACAAACACCATTTAGAGCGGCACTATTAAGTAACAATATCTAAAGCAAAATATAAATGACAAAAATTTTGTCATTACTTTTTGACTTGAAACTTACACACCAGGAATATTAACGAGTTCAAAATGTTACGAGTGTTTTGGGTGACCATAATTTAAACAATAAAATTCATTTAAAAGATTGTGTGTTTCTGTGCTTATTTTGGAAGACCATTAGAGATGTTATAATAATAATAAAAAATAAACTATGATTTTTGGGAATATATCTATTACATTAAATAAAACAAAGGGTCATAACTGTTTTTTTGTTTAACTTAGAAACGTTGGAGGCAGGCACACTTAGTGGCTGGCTACGTAGTGCGAGTAATAATTTTTGTATTTATTTTTTTAACTTAAATTTACCACGCACTTGACATTGTTAGCACGTTTGCTATTTACCAAAAAAAAAACAAAATTAAAAGTAAAACTAAAAGTAACAAATGTTTTTATTTAAACCCCTCTCAATTGGTTACGTGTTATGCTAGTTGATTTAGAGCAGCAGTTACGTATTTAATAAATACATATGTATAGTATGTAGTGTAATTGTTAAAGCTTCCACTCTCTTGATGGTTTCATTTGCGATCATTATTTTTTGGCGACGTGTTTGGACTGCATACAATTTTTGTCTTGCAACGAACGCATGGATATATTTGAAGGCTGCTTAAAAGTTTTGCATTTAAATAGAACTTCATAAATATCAGTTGAAATGGCAATTGTTTGCAATTTTTTTTAACAATTGTTGCCTATATTTGTTACTTAGTTAAACACTTTAATTTATTTTAACAAATTTGCGTTTTATGCAATTTTTTTCATTTTGTATTGAGTATTTTTGTCAACTATTTACGCGTGGTTGTCATTGTTTAGCAACCACTTTCACTGATTACGAGCTGTCTAATGATATTTTTTTTCTGTACATTGAGTAATTTAGATGTTTTAAAGATAATAAAAACATTATTAAGTGTTATGTAAACGATAAGATTTTCAATAAGATTATTTAATACGATAGAGTTTAAGTGTGTGGACTTTTATAAATTGTATTAATGTGAACATGGAATACAAATTTAAAATGTCGTTTGTTAATTCTTTCAATGCGAGGTCAAAAGCCAAGTGCTTTTATGAATTTGTAATTCTAATTTTTAAAATCAACTTTACAGTGTTTAATATTTACACTCACCCTTCACCTCCTTAGGTAGGAGTGTTGTTATGCGTTTGTGATGGTAAAGAGTGTCTCAGTAAGAATACTTTTCATACTTAGTATCATTTTTTTTGTGCGAGTGGGAACTTTAAAATTTGGCAGCTGTCACATATGTTTATTCCGATTGTTAATAATGCAGCCCCTTACGAAATAACAATGCGTTTAGGTTAGGTAGAACAGGCAGCTGTTGTGCAGCTCACTTGGGTGCATTATATTGATCTCTTTGTGATACCTGAATGGAAAAGTAAGAATAGAATAGAGAAGAGAGAAGAGAAGCAGACAAGTCTAGAGTCTCTGGCAGCAATCGAACCCGCAACACCCAAACCAACAGACCAGCATACTACTGACTAGTCCACCGGGGCACCCAACAATGCGTTAAAATTATGAAAACGTTTTACAAAACTTTGGAAAGATATGAAAAATACTCACAGGCTTCGAAGAATTTTCAGTCGTGCACCTAATGCGCCAACCATTCGAAGCGTAGTTACAAGATTAGAAGAAACTGTATCGGTTATTGACAATAAGACTTCTGTGCCTCAATGTCGTCGAAAATCGGAAAACATAAAATTGGTTTCAGACCTCCATCCTCATGGATGTAATGAAGGCTTCATTATGAAGCACAGTTAAGTCAATGCCAATTTTTCGAAAAAACTCATCTCCGATTAAGCTAATTTCTATCTGAATCGCTTCGTAAATATATAAGGTTGTCAAATTTGGAGCACAGAAAGTCCTCATGTAATTCATGAAAATAAATGCATCCACAACAAACATCTGTCTGCTGCGGATTTAAGATTTTTATCTTTGCGGTTTTGTAAAATCTCGGGTGCGAATGAAATAAAAACAAATTTTATTTGTAACGCTCTAAACCAAACAAATAGGTGTATAAATAAATATATATAATTTCTCGATTTATTATTAGCCCTGCTGTTTTTTCTTCTTGTAATAAAACAAGCAAGACTGCTATATTCATCCTTATCAAATCTGATAATATCCTTTCCCACATATATAACAGTATAATGAACTAATCGTAGCGTAATCCAGATTCTAGATTTATTGATATCCACAATTTTGCCTTATAATTATTTTTTAACGCCATCTTTGATTTGCATTATACATAGTTAACTTAAAAAAAACGAACACCACTTTGTTTTAGCACTTTTTTATTGTTCACCGCATCCCACTGATCAAACCCTTTAACTTGAAACCAATATTGAAGCGATTGAAGGTGGACGGACACATTTATTTACTAGATTTGACCCATATATAATTCTATTATGCGCTACTTTCTAGTGGTAGCCATCATGTATTTGAATTTTTTTTTATAGTGTATGACATTTTGCTGCACAAGCCTTTAATTTGACACTCCTCATATTGACCTTTTTTGGTTGTCTAGCGATTTCAAAGGCAGTTTAGCGTTCAAAAATAAGTTTAAGTTATTCGAGGGAATTCTAGAGATTTTTGGTGACCAACCCTAAAGCTCTACTCTTTGTTAGTACAATCAGAATAAAAACTGTGATATGGTAATAACATTGATAAGTTTGAAGCTTCGTAGGACATCAATTTCGCAATTGCAAACCTATATGTAACGGATTAATCAGGAAACTTGTTAAGTTCGGGGATCGCATGAAGCGAAAAATTTAATTTAAAAGTGATAAGCATTAAAAGTTAAAACAAATAATTGTTAAATTGTGTGTATTTTCAAAATAAAAATGGTAAGTTAAAGATAAAATAATCATACAACAGACATTACAAAAGTTTAGGTAGAATTTTTATTTTAGTTATATTGCATATAATTAACGTACTCGCAATCAAAACAGTTCTATCTCTTTTCATGGATTTTCATAATTTAATATTACAATAAATATACAACAAAAATGTTGAAGTACAATTAAGCATATGTTTCAAAAATGCAGACGTTTTTAGGTTTGTTCTTCGAATGTTATTTGTACGTAAACTTTGTGGGTTCACTGTAATGGGATTTTAAAAACGCTCTTTATTGTTTAAACTACAAAAAAAACATTATGATGAGATATCAATGAGGCAGGCGACATGCTTTAAAAACATTTCCATTTTTTTTAAATAATGTCAGTCACTCCTTAAAAAACATATTTGTTTTTAATCCTCTTTGGAAAATTGAAAAAAATGATATGAAGCCTGAGAAGAATTTCAAAAAGTGGAAAAAAATGCAGTCGTGATTAAAACATTATTTCTTCCTGTTTGTTTTTATACCCTTCACACAGTGAAAAAGGGTATATATAGGTTTGTCATTCCGTGTGAAATTTCTACAATTTTCATTTCCGACCCCATAAAGTATATATTTTCTGAAAGCTTATGAATAGGGGAGTCGATTAAGCTCTGTCAGTCTGTCCGTCTGTCCGTGTGTATGTTGAAATCAACTTTTTGAAGCCCCCAGACATCGCTTGGACCCGGGTAAGGTATTAAAATATCAGAAATATTCGGGAGTAGATCGATATTGAACATCGGTACATAAACACCTGAGATATGAGCAAAAACCCACGACCACCTCGATTTTTTTTTTCACAAAAACAACATTACAACAACAACATACATACATACAAACATGCATACTGGTTAGAGTAACCGTGGCATCGAATCCCAGCTGAGCCAAAAAATTTTTTTTTTATATTTTTTTAATTTTTTTTTATATTTTTTTTTAATTTTTTTTTTTGTTTTATATTTATTATTTATATTAATTATTTTTTAAAAAATTTTTATTTTGAATTTTTTTTAAAATTTTTTTTAAAATTTTTTTTTTATTTTTTTTTAATTTACATACATACATAAATTTATAATTTTACAATGGGATGTTTTTATATATATGTGTTTTTTATATGTTTGTACATACATACGTATTTCATATGGGATGAATGGTGATACAAACTGCTGTTATTGCATGACTACACGTTGTGAAGGGTATATAAGATTCGGCACGGCGGAATATAGCGCTCTTACTTGTTTTTATACCCTTCACACAGTGAAAAAGGGTATATATAGGTTTGTCATTCTGTGTGAAATTTCTACAATTTTCATTTCCCTGAAAGCTTATGAATGGGGGAGTCGATTAAGCTCTGTCAGTCTATCCGTGTGTATGTTGAAATCAACTTTTTGAAGCCCCCCGACATCGCCTGGATCCGGCTTAGGTATTAAAATATCAGAAATATTTGGGAGTAGATGCGTATTGAAAACCAGAAACATCGGTACATGAACAACTGAGATATGAGCAAAAACCCACGGCCACCTCGTTTTTTTTAACACAAAAACAACATACAACAACAACATACATACATGCAAACGTGTATACTGGTTAGAGAAAACGTGGCATCAAACCCAGCTGAGCCCAAAAAAAATTTTATTTTATATAATATTTATATTTTTAATTTTTTTTTTTTAATTTTTTTTTATTTTTTATTTAATATATTATTTATATTTTTATTATTTATTTTTTTAATTTTTTTTTTAATTTTTTTTTTTATTTTTTTTTTGTTTTACATTAATTATATATATTTTAATTATTTTTTTTTTAATTTTTTTTAAAAATTTTTTTTTTAAATTTTTTTTTAAAATTTTTTTTTTTATTTTTTTTTTTAACATACATAAATACTACGTAAATTTATAATTTTACAATGGGATGTTTTTTATATATGTATATTTTTTATATGTATGTACGTATTTCATATGAGATGAATGGTGATACAAACTACTGTTATTGCATGACTACACGTTGTGAAGGGTATATAAGATTCGGCACGGCCGAATATAGCGCTCTTACTTGTTTTTAATTTTTTTTTATTTTTTTTTTATTTATTTTTTAACACACATATGTATGTAAGTTTATAATTATACAATGGGATGTTTTTATATATGTATGTTTGTTTTTATATGTATGTACGTATTTCATATGAGATGAATGGTGATACAAACTATTGTTATTGCGTGACTACACGTTGTGAAGGGTATATAAGATTCGGCATGGCCGAATATAGCACTCTTACTTGTTTTTCATCAAATTTAGCCTGTTTGTCTTCCAATATCTCAAGTGTAAAAGCGAATTATGCTATATTTTAACGGTTTATCTCTATAATTTTTTAAGAAAATTTGGAATTTATGACGAAAGTCAAAATTTAATAAAATATTTTGCGGGATTTGTTGAAAAAACTTGCCACCAAACATACCATCCACGCTTACAAATAGAGACTCAAAGAAAAACTTATTACACGTTCGCTTATAAATAGGGGTTAAAATAAGTATTTACTTTCATAGCCATAAATAAGTACTTGATTTTAATAACTTTTGTAACCCATTAATATTATAGACTTACATTATTCGTTCGGTTTGTTTAAAGACGAAAATTCGAAAACTGAATATTAAAAATCAGTGAAAATCTATAAGTCATCACCTTTTTAATGAAATGTTTTAACGCTGTTGTCAAAATCATTATTACTTATACCCTAGGCGCGTTAAACTAAATGAGAATTATAAAAAGTTATGTATTTAAATGGGGTTTAACAAATTTTTTAATAAAAAATTGTATAGTGCATATACATACATATGTTTCTAAGCAAATGTTTGCAATATGTACTTATGTAACACATTAGAAATCAAGTCATTTCAGAAGCACATTGTGGTAAGACAGACGATATGCAGTAGTCATTGAAAAGTATGTTGTTTAGTAAGAGCAAATCATTACCTAGTTTTTTGCTGGATAAGTATCACAACTTTAAATTTCTAATAAAAATCATGAATATTTATCACCCAAAAATCGTTAATACTTAATCAGAATATGTTATGATACTTCTTTCCCAAGTCTTTAAATAATATCTTTAATTTACGAATTAATAACTGTGTTGTTGTTGCTGTTGCATTGGCTGCAAATGGAGTGGCAAAGGCTTAAAAAAATGTTTAAGTCTTAAAACGAGTTAAATGTTAATAGTTTAGTTTTTAAAATTTTTAAAAACAATTCTGGGTGGGCATTACACCCCCAGAATGTTCTAGTTACGCCCATATGCTGTCAACAAAATATACCTTTAATTAAGTATTTAGAGCAGAAAATAGTTTTCATGACTACAAAATACGCAAAATGATTAAATCTTAATTTTTCTGTAATAAATAGATCATTAGGGATTTGCAAAAACAATATTTTTAAATTTACATATTTTTATTGAACATCATTAAACTAGACTGATGAAATTGTTCGATTTCAAAATTATATTTATTACATAAATTCAAAACTGAGATCATAAATTTTTTGCATGACACAAACATACATACATACAAACATATTTCATATGAATGGGTGAGTGAATGAATGCTTGTACTGTAATGTTTCTTATGATTTATATTTAAGCAAAACTATTTAAATTATCACTACACGCCGTCATAAGATGACAAATCTTTACATTAAAGAAGATGCCAAAGAAAAAAAAAAAAAAAGAAAAAAAAAACAACAAACAACAAACAACAAACGTTATAACAAAATACACAACGAAGTATGCGTATAACAGTTACAGTGGATGTTGGTGTAAAATTGTATGAAAAATATAAAAATACCTGGCAAACTGTTTCATAGAAATTTGAAAACAAAAAAGTAGTCTTAACTCTCACTGTTTTTCTTTCTACAAAAACTCTCTCATTGCAACTCTTACTACATTTGTAATTATTAAATTAGTTGTGATAAACTTGCAGTTTGTTGTTTTGGCTGTACGGTTTGTTGTGTTTCAGTTGTTGGATTGTTTGGATGGGTTTTCTTTTTTTTTTTGGCAGCAGCAAGTTGTTACCTGTAACAAATCAGGCGAATACATCAGTGCAAATGGGCATGCGCGCATGAACGGTTCATATTGTTGTTTGAGTTTAAAAACATAAAAAACAAATACTAAAGTTTGATGAAAAATCGTTAAAAAATTATTGCAAATTTATAACTAATTTAAGTGTTTAAAAAAAATATATTAATAGATTAAAATAAACACAAATTAAATTGGAAAAAAGAGGAAACATAAAAACACAGAAAACAATACGATAATAAATTGTACATAAATCGACTAGTGTTTATAAGTGCTGCAAGATTTAACCATTTTCTTTAGTGACAGTTTTATGAGTGGATTATTTTATTAACAAAATGGTAAGCGATAGAATTCTTCAAATACAAATAAAAGGATTTAATATATCTGTCTACATGCGGCGCGTATTTATGTCTGCTAATGATTAATGACCTGAGTTTATGGAAATCCTTAAAAGATAGAATGTGAAAATTTAAGAAAACCTGTTGGTTTGAATTTATCACGTTAACGTTAAGTAAAGAGAAGTGTCAATTATTCACGGTACTATGGTAAATTGTACAACCTTGTAGAGATTAAAAGAAAAAGGGTACATCAAATAGATAAGAACTGTTGTTAAGAATATTTTGAAAAATAAAACAAACAAAAATAATTAAAAATAACAAAAGAATATTCTGGAAACTCTAGAAAAGTGTATGAAAAAAGTTTTAAAAATGAAATATAACAACTTCTTATTACATGAGATTGCTAAGAGATTGTTCTTAGCTGTACACAACAAGCGTGCAATGTTGTCGAATTTTATTTCAGCTTCCTCGACAAATAGCTTGTTGAGTATTGTAATAATAACTCAAGTATCTATATACTCGTAATTAAAAATCGAATGTCGTTCGTTGGTTATCGGCTTAAGAACGGCTGCATCGATTTTTAATTTTTTTTTTAAATGTTTGTCGTAACTCAACTTAGGTTTTTATGGAAAGAGAAATTTGCCACGCCTCATTTTACGCCCATTTTTTAATTTATTTGATTTGTCTAATTTTTTTTTAATAATCTATGAAGCTTAAGAATGTTCTTACGGACGTTTTTGCTTAAAATTTTAAGTAGGCGTGGCACATACCATACAAAATCAAAGTGTTTTTTCACATATCCAGAGTACTGCAATACCTAAAGTCTTTCAGAATCGTGTCGGTTATTATAATAACAAATTGCATAGTTGAGCTTAAAATGAGCTACAAAAGAACAATGGACGTGGCACCTTCAATATAAAGAAAACAGGTTTTATGAGATATCTAGAAAAATAGTACATCTACATTTAATTTTAAAACTTTGTGTGATTTAGGTAGGTAGGTAGGAAAGGGGGATGCAGAAAGCAGTATCTGCCTCCTACACCCACACTCGGAGACCAATAAGGTCAATTGCGTTACCCTTCATATATTAAAAATAGAAAAGAGAGAGAGAGAGAGAGTTGTCAAATGTGTGATTTACTCTTAACCATTTGAACCAAAAATAGATACGACCGGAGCAGGGGAAGTGATATCCCCATACTCAAAACTCATTATATGCCTTATTTAATTTATGTTCGACTTTTCAAATTTGGTTATAGACATTTCGATTGAACAAATATACAATTAATTACAAAGGATTTAATGAGGGGTCGTGGTATCTCCCATACAAATAAAATATATTTAATGGCATTATCTGTAGAAATAATTGGATGTGAAAGGATTACTTTTTATGACACATAATAGATACGGTCAGAGTAGGCAACATGGCACTCTCCATTCTAAAATATATATTTGATGTCGATTCTGAAAAACTGTAATCTTTATTTGGTTCAAACTTAATACGGGCAACTTTTGATAACAATTTCCTAATTAAAACAAAAAATGGTTAGAATCGGAGAATAGGCAATAACACCCTCATACGAATGAAATACTATTTATGACAATTATTGGATACCTAATAAATGATGGCAGATTATAGTAAATTCTATCTTCTAATGAATATAATGCAAAAACTATGTTAAGGGTAGCAAAGCTGCCTTGGTTCTGCTACATAGTAGCCAAAATAAAAACCATGCAATACTAGTTTTAAGAAGTATAATCTACGATCACAATTTAGAATTTTTTATAAAAAAAACTAGAATCCTTTAACATATAAAAGCCTAGAGTACTTTGGTTTATTACCTATACATATGTATATCTATATCTATATATATAAAAGTGAAACTCTGTGTGTGTGTGTGTGTGTGTGTGTTAGCTATAGACTCCGAAACTGTAAAACCGATCGGGCTCAAACTTTGGTAAGTTGTTGTACACATACCAGGGAGTATCTATGGGTGGAAAAAAGTGGGCGGGGCCACGCCCATAAAAAATTAGTTATCAGTTTTAGCTACTTGCACTTGACCGATTTTTCTGAAACTTTGCACACATATCGAGCTGTCATGACTAAAAAATTTTGTGATAAGAAAAGTGGGCGGGGCCACGCCCCTAAAAAAGTTTAAATTTTGAGGTACTTGCACTGGACCGATTTTTCTGAAACTTTGCACACATATTAAGCTGTTATGACTTTATAATTTCGTGATTAAAAAGTGGGCCGGGCCACGCCCACAAAAAATTAGTTATCAGTATTAGCTACTTGCACTGGACCGAATTTTCTGAAACTTTGCACACATATTGAGCTGCCATGACTAAATAATTTCGTGATTAGAAAAGTGGGCAGTGCCACGCCCATAAAAAATAGGTATCATTTTGAGGTACTTGCACTGGACCGATTATTCTAAAACTTTGCACATTTTTGAGCTATTATGACTTTACAATTTCGTGAAAAGAAAAGTGGGCAGGGCCACGCCCATAAAAACAATTATAATTTTGAGGTACTTGCACTGGTCCGATTCTTCTGAAACTTTGCACACATATTGAGCTGTTATGACTTTACAATTTCGCGATTAGAAAAGTGGGCAATGCCACGCCCATAAAAAAAATTATAATATTTAGGTTTTTGCACTTGATATTCAATTAAAATACAGAATGCATTTCAAATTCATTAAGGGGCGTAGCAACGCGCGCCGGGTTTGGCTAGTCTATATATAAAAGTGAAACTCTGTGTGTGTGTGTGTGTGTGTGTGTGTTAGCTATAGACTCCGAAACTGTAAAACCGATCGGGCTCAAACTTTGGTAAGTTGTTGTACACATACCAGGGAGTGTTTATAGGTGAAAAAAAGTGGGCGGAGCCACGCCCATAAAAAATTAGTTATCAGTTTTAGCTACTTGCACTTGACCGATTTTTCTGAAACTTTGCACACATATCGAGCTGTCATGACTAAATAATTTCGTGATAAGAAAAGTGGGCGGGGCCACGCCCCTAAAAAAGTTTTCATTTTGAGGTACTTGCACTGGACCGATTTTTCTGAAACTTTGCACACATATTGAGCTGTCATGACTTTATAATTTCGTGATTAAAAAAGTGGGCGGGACCACGCCCATAAAAAATTAGTTATCAGATTTGGCTACTTTCACTGGACCGAATTTTCTGAAACTTTGCAAACATACTGAGCTGTCATGACTTTACACTTTCGTCATTAGAAAAGTGGGCAGTGCCACGCCCATTAAAAAAAAAGGTATCATTTTGAGGTACTTTCACTGGACCGATTTTTTTTAAACTTTGCACACATATTGAGTTGTCATGACTATACAGTTTCGCATTTAGAAAAGTGGGCAGTGCCACGCCCATAAAAAAAAGGTATCATTTTGAGGTACTTACACTGGACCGATTTTTCTGCAACTTTGCGCACTTATTGAGCTGTCATGACTATACAGTTTCGTAATTAGAAAAGTGGGCATTGCCACGCTCATAAAGAAAAAGTTTTTAGCCTTTCACTTGATATTCGATTAAAATTTAGAATGCGATTAAAATTCATGAAGGGGCGTAGCAACGCGCGCCGGGTTTGGCTAGTATGTATATAAAAGTGAAACTCTGCGTGTGTGTGTGTTAGCTATAGACTCCGAAACTGTAAAACCGATCAGACTCAAACTTTGGCAAGTTGTTGTACACATACCAGGGAGTGTTTATGGGTGGAAAAAAGTGGGCGGGGCTACGCCCATAAAAATTAGTTATCAGTTTTAGCTACTTGCACTTGACAGATTTTTCTGAAACTTTGCACACATATCGAGCTGTCATGACTAAATAATTTCGTGATAAGAAAAGTGGGCGGGGCCACGCCCCTAAAAAAGTTTTAATTTTGAGGTACTTGCACTGAACCGATTTTTCTGAAGCTTGGCACACATACTAAGCTGTCATAATCATATAATTTCGTGATTAGAAAAGTGGGCAGGGCCACGCCCATAAAAAAAAGTTTTAATTTTGAGGTACTTGCACCAGACCGATTTTTCTGAAACTTTGCACACATATCGAGCTGTCATGACTAAATAATTTCGTGATTAGAAAAGTGGGCAATGCCACGCCCATAAAAAAAGGTATAATTTTGAGGTACTTGCACTGGACCGATTACTCTGAAACTTTGCAAACATATTGAGCTGTTATGACTTTACAATTTTGTGATTAGAAAAGTGGGCAGGGCCGCGCCCATAAAAACAATTATAATTTTGAGGTACTTGCACTGGTCCGATTCTTCTGAAACTTTGCACACATGTTGAGCTGTTATGATTTTACAATATCGTGATTAGAAAAGTGGGCAATGCCACGCCCATAAAAAAATTATAAGTTTTAGGTTTTTGCACTTGATATTCAATTAAAATTCAGAATGCATTTCGATTCATTAAGGGGCGTAGCAACGCGCGCCGGGTTTGGCTAGTAGTGTATATAAATTAAAAAAGTTTGTATGTATATTGAAACCTTATGGCTTGCCACATTGCTGGACAAATCTAATGAAATTTTCACAGCCTATTGCTAATAACCTAGATGGAATAATATTCTATACATTTTTGCAAATTGTTGCCGCTTTACCCACTATAAAAGTGAAGTTTTAAAAATGTATTTGAAAGTGTCCTCAGCATAGGAAAAAAAAATGGAAGAGATTCAGACAGTAGGCGTGGCAGCACCCATACATATTTTGATATTTATTTATCTGGATAATAATGATTCCGAGTAATAAGAAATAAAAACAACGAAATTTTACAAAAAAAAAAAAAAAAAAAAAAAAAAAAACGAGACAATGGGCGCGCTACCACCCACAAGATATAAGCAAATACTATCATACATGCATGCATAAACTGTAAAAGAAAGAGTCCTTAAGCTTCGTATAAATTATTTAGTTATTCTGTTGAAAGAAATCTGTCATAAGGAAATATCGTTAAAGGCGCGGCGAAAATTCTTAGATGGAAAAATAGGTATATTTTTAAACACAAATCTATCGTAGCGTAAATCATAAAAATATAGCTTAAAATATCACAAAGTACTTTAGTCAAATTCTATATCTTTCAACGAAAAAATAATTGTGATGCAATTGAAGTACAAAAATCTGTTTTAACGTAGTGTTGAAATAAAAAAAGGAAAAGACTGACCTGAAAATTGCTAAAACGGCAACAGTTTTTAACAAGTTGGTTGTTTTGCAGCCAACTTCACAACGTAGCTCTTTGTCAAAATCAAATTTTCCAATTACAGAACGTTGCCACAGCCTTATCTTAGTTTGCTTCTTACAAATTATATGGGTATGAAACGCGTGTTATGATACTTTAGATTTATTTACTTATTATTTTAATTAAATTTTTTATTAAAAAGAATATAAATAATTTTATTTATTATTTTTATAAACGTTTTTTTTTTATTTTTAAAAAGATTTTATAGATAAAATTAAAATTTTGTTTGTTTGTTTATTTTTATTACAATACAATAACAAATTGTATTATAATTAAGTTAAACGCACTGAGTAATGAAAACCATTTGCCCCTTGTGGTGTAACAGACCAAAGTCTGTGATAGAAATTGAACCCGCAACTCCTACACTTGCAGACTAGCACACTATTGACTATTCTGTCGGGGTACTCTAAATTTTAAATTTACTTTTAATAGTAGAGGGTATAATAATATGAAAATTATTTAAATTGGATTAGATTGGAATTCCTACATATAATAAGTAATGTAACAATGCAAGGTACATTGATCTTCGTTACAGTGCTCTGTTGATAAAATACAAACATTTTATTAAAAAATTTTTGTCGGTCAAGTTAAACCATTTGGTCTCATGTCACTATATTTATTTATGTGATTGCTAGAACTTATAATGGACCGACCATCACATCTATTCGGAAAACTATTTGTTTGGCATTTTTGTGCACTTTGAGTACTTAAATTTATGCATGTATGTATGTATACAAAATCATTAAAACAAAAAATACACTGATGCTACCAACCGTTTTTTTAAATAAATATAAGTTGTTGCCACTTAAATTCGTCTCGTCAAAAGTAATCGATTTTTGATCTGGCGCAGCCATATATTAAATTATATAAATTTTATTTCACAAGGAAGTTTTAGTAACAAAAATTAATTAACTTAAAGTAAGAACTTTTAAGGCAAGTTAAAATAATGGACCAAACACTTGTGCTGTTTCATCGAGTTATTTGTAAAGCAGCTAATTCATGGCATGTTTTTTACAACTGACTTGTGAAATTTCCCACTGCTAAATACTAAAATGTCGTTCGTTACTTTTACCAGAACGTTAGTACTTTAAAGTCAGGTTATAATAATAAACCAAACATGCGTGCTGCTTGTCAGTAAATACAGTTTAGCGTCAGTGATGGAATAGCTTTAACAGACGCAGCTAAAACAATATAACCGCTACAGACTAATAACATCCACATGCCCTTTGTAACAACATAAGAAATTATAACAAAAAAGAATCATTAGATTCTTATCATATATGTAAATTAATACTTTTTGCAAAATTGATACTATTTTGAAATTTACTCCATGTTTTTGAGAAACATTCCCACACAAGCACTCTATTTAATTACAAGTTATAGCAGTCAAACACTGCTCTAAATATCGGTAGTAATTACAAGCAAATATCTGTAAAACAAAAGAAAAAAATATTCAGTTCGGCTAAATGAGTGATTAAGATGATGATGACGATGACGATGATCATGAGGAAGTTAAAGCTCTTCATCGCAGCCGTCAACATTTGTGTTACACTTAAAGTAGTGATCGCGCTTTCGTAAAAAAAGAGGAAAACTTTTGAAGCGTATAGTTAAAAAATTTCGCACTTCTTTATTTTATTACATGAACATATTATTTATAACAAAAAAAAAACAAAAAAGTTAAAGAAAATATGAAAAAAATTAAATTTTATGTAACATTATGATTTTAATTGTTGTCCAAGAAGTAAAAAAAATATTCAACATATAATTCAATTTTTTTTTTGTTTGTTTTGTTTTCTGTTGTCGAAGATGATGGTGGGCTATTGTGTGATTTTTTTTTATTACGATAAACGTAATATTTAAAATAGAAATATGTATGAGCTTTTTCCTTAAGTCCAGAAAACGCGTTACAATTATATCGTTTTAAAACAGCAACATAAAAAAAAATTCAAATAGATGGATAGAAATTCGGAAACAAAATTAAATTAAAATCACTGAACCACAATCATAAAAAAGTGTGTTTGCGTTTGTGTTATATAGTCCGTATTTTATTTAACAATTATATTTTATTATTTTCAATTTTCTATATGCATACATACATACATACATTCGTTCACTCAGTCAGTCAGTCGGTCGATCATTTAGACAAATGCATTTATTTAGTCATTTATTCGTTTATAGATATAATTAAATTTATAACATCTGCGATTAAATTATATAGATGCATGCAGCGATCCAATAGATTAAAATATGATTTATTTCCCATAATTTTAAACATGGAAAATTTTTGTTTTAATTGTCTCAATTATGACATCATATTTTATAATAAATGATATGGTATGATGTATCTGATCCAAGCATACGCAATCTTAAAGGGACTTTATATTTGTTTTTAGTTCTAAAGTTAAAGTCAAGTAAACACGAAGTTTTGATTTTAAATTGCGAATGATTTTAAATTAAACTATTCTTCAATATAAAACGTTTGAGAATGATTTGGTAGTACAATTAAAAAAGCATTCTTAATAAAACAAGTAAGAGCGCTATATTCGGCCGTGCCGAATCTTATATACCCTTCACAACGTGAATTCATGCAATAACAGTGGTTTGTGTCACCATTCATCCCATATGAAATACGTACATACATATAAAAACATACATATATAAAAACGTCCCATTGTAAAATTATAAATTCACGTATGAATGTTAAAAAAAAACAAAAAAAAAAAAATTTAAAAAAAAAAAAATTTAAAAAAAAAAAAATTAAAAAAAAAAAAATTTTTTTTAAAATTATTATGTATGTAATATATATAAAACAAAAAAAAAATAAAAAAAAAAATAAAAAAAAAATTAAAAAAAAAATAATAAAAATATAAATAATATATTAAATAAAAAATAAAAAAAAAAATAAAAAAAAAAAAAAAAAAATTTAAAAAAAATTTAAAAAAAAATTTTTTTGGCTCAGCTGGGATTTGATGCCACGTTTTCTCTAACCAGTATACACGTTTGTATGTATGTATGTTGTTGTTGTAATGTTGCTTTTGTGAAAAAAAAATCGAGGTGGTCGTGGGTTTTTGCTCATATCTCAGTTGTTTATGTACCGATGTTTCTGATTTTCAATAGCGATCTACTCCCGAATATTTCTGATATTTTAATACCTCACCCGAGTCCAAGCGATGTCGGAGGGCTTCAAAAAGTTGATTTCAACATACACACGGACAGACGGTCAGACGGACAGACTGACAGCGCTGAATCGACTCCCCTATTCATAAGCTTTCAGAAAATATATACTTTATGGGGTCGGAAATCAAAATTGTAGAAATTTCACACGGAATGACAAACCTATATATACCCTTTTTCACTGTGTGAAGGGTATAAAAAGTACTTTTATTTTATAAAATTGTATCATGCGCACTTTTCCAACAATATTTATTGTTTGTATAAATAACTCACACATCAAGAAGAACCATAGTTAACATGCTCACGACGGTCATATTATATTCTCTACAAAAGTATTTGGTTATTAATAACAAGTAATATAGTTAAACCTCTCTTTAGCAGCCACTAAAGAAACTATTAAAATGTGTTCGTAGTAAAACGGGAGTTGTCCTATTAATAGAATGCAATGTTTTTCTTGTCGGGACCGGCCAAAAATCTCCGTACAAAGAGGGTGTCCATTCGAAGGAACTGTCCGTAATGGAAGATTCTACTGTAGTTATTTTGATATAGTTTCATCACCTATTTTGTCACTATAATCAAGAGTTGGTTTGAATTTTATCATTTAATTTTTACAATTCACGAAAACTTTGACCAAGCTTGTATGATATCTTCCCAAAAATAACATTATATTCAAAGCATTTAAAAAATTACTGTATGACTACAAACAAGTAAGAGTGCTATATTCGGCCGTACCGAATCTGATAATATCCTTCACCATTATGTATGTACATAGGTATAATCGTAGCTTAACATAGATTTCATGTTATGCGCCATTTTTCCTTATTATTTTTGACGCCATCATTAATTTTGAATTTTGACGTAGTTAACTGTATTCTACTAGTCAAGCCCATATTGATGGGGTTTAAAAAATTTAATCCGCCATTTTGTTTTAAACGCCATCTTAGATTTTACATTTTTTTTTAATAATTTACTGTATTCTACTGGTCAAGCCCTTTCATTTGATACCAATATTAATGTTCAAGAAGTTACATTTTAAAATACCAGATTTGACCTATATATAAATTTATTGTCCGCCATTTTGTAGTGGCGGCTAAAATGAATTTTAATTTCTTTATAGTGCTTACTTATATTGCGCTAGTGAAGTCCTTTCGGAAGATAACAATATATTTTAATTTTGGTGGTAAAAATATTGGAAAAACAGAGGCAGTCTTTGTTTATTTGCTCATATCTCAGAAAGTTATGGGGCGATTGTGCTGAATTTCAATAGCGATTCATTCACGGATATTTTCCAAAGATTGATACCATACACAGAGCTGAGGAACATACGGTTGCTTCTGAAAGTTGATTTCAACCAACACACGGACATACGGGCAGACGGTCAGGGCTTAATCGACTCTTCTATTCATTAACTTTAAGAAAATATATACTATATGGGGTCGGAAATGAAAATTGTAGAAATTACAAACGGAATGGCAAAGCTATACAGTGCTAGACAAATATGTGTAAGTGTTTGTTATATTTGTATCGCACTGTATGTAGCCTTGTGCAGCACAGGTAAAGGGTATAAAAAAAATTTAGTTAAAAAGGTGAGAACAATCAATATAACTAACAGCAAAAAAAATTAGAATGCTATTTTCAGCCATACCGAATCTGACAATACCCTCCACCTTTAGGTAGTTAGATATAGTGACCACAGCGTAGCGTTGCTTAGATTTCAGACTTGATATTTTATGCCATTTTGCTTTATTATTTAAAACGCCATCTTTGTTATTTTTTTAACTTATACACATCTATATATATTAGGGTGATCGATTCGGTTTTACAACCGGTGGAAAACCCGGTTTTTTTACTCTTATAGCTGGCGGTTTTTTCCAAATGTTAATTTTTCGAATGTCGAATAAACCGGTTTTTTTCATTTTTAGTTTTGTGTTAATTTAGCTTTGTAACCAAACGTACCATACAATATTTATTACTCAAAAAATTTCCAAAAATCGGAAAATTTATTAAATACTCTTCCATAATAATGTAAGAAATTTATTTGTTGTTTCGAAAACAAATGTAAAATAAGAAAAATAATTAGGCTTAAATATTATTTGTTTTAACTGGAGAGCAGGTTTTTATACGTTGTTGCGCTTATAATTTGTTGTGATAATCAGCTGTTCAGTTAAGTTTTTTGATCAAATTTTTGTACTTTGCAATACTTTTTGATCTCATTTTCGAATTTCATAATATTTTGCTTCTACGAAATCTAGCGACTTGTACTAAAGACTACCCATAGCTTAACTAGTATCTCTTATAACATATGGCTTGTATACCAAAATAGTTTGAAACACAGAGGGTCATTATTACATCTTGCCTATAAAGTTGACTACCGTGAGCAGTAAAGTGACTTTTTTATATTTTTCATTATTTAAACCTCCTTGCAACAAAGGTTTTTTTTTAATATGGCAGTACCAGAGCAAATACCGGTTATTTAAAAAAAATTAATTTAGTTCCGAAAGAAATGTAGTGGCAAGAATGTAAATTTATACATTTTATTACAAAACGAAATAAAATTTTTATTGATTTATTTACTGTTTTGTGTTAGCATTATTGTATTAGAAAATTAAAACTTAAAATAAAAAAAAATTAAAAGGTCGAAGTAGAAAACAAATATAAATCACAATTTAGTTGCTATATTTTAAACTTATCAACCTAACCTTAAAAGTTCAAGGTAATTGAAGCATAAACTTAACTTTTCGGTCACTTTAAGGTAAAAACTGTCTGTCCTTTAACATCTTTATTTAAAAAACTGCAATTTGTAATATTGCCATTGAATGTGTGTCAACTTAAAATGCAATTAAACTATAGAACAAACTAGTTTATACGTATATATGTATCTCTGTCAAGGGTATAAGAAAAACTTATATTTTATGCATTCGACCAGTTAACCGGTTTTTTTCTAAATTTTCAAAAGAGCAACCGGTTTTTTTCTAAATTTTAAACTATTTGAAAACCGGTTTCTAAAAAATGTCGAATAATCGATCACCCTAATATATATTCATTTGATACCCACATTGATGGGGTTGAGTAAAAAACTATCCTCAACCTGGAATTTTAACTTTTTCATAGTTTATTGTATTCTAGCCGTACTTTCTTTATTTTTACACGTATATCCGCCATATTTTTTTTTTTTTTGTTGACACCATCTTTGATTTTAACTTTTTCAAAGTTCAAAGTATTCTACTGATCAAGCCCTTTCGTTTGTTACTAATATTTAGGGGGTTGAGGTGGGTACATTTCTAATTACTAAATTTGACATACACATTTTTTGTACGCCATTGTGTAGTGTAAGCCACCTTGGATTATAAATAATTTTATAATCTATTATATATTGCTCGTCAACCTCTTTCTTTTGATACCCATATTGCTTCTGTGTTGTCCAGAAACTGAAAAAACGATTTTCGTTAGTAGATTTTAGGCAAAACACCAAAGCATTTGTATTTTTGTGTTTTTTTCAGCAATACTTTTTGAGACCACGATTTGTATTCTGGTGCCTTTGGCATGTCCAAAAATTAATTAAGAGCTTTAGTAACTCGATATATTAAAACAAATTCTTTCTGACACTTTTATTCTGTCTTTCTTTCTCTCAAAACTTACTAGTAGCTCTTATTCTTTTATTGCGTTGAATTTTTGATGTTTTAAACAAAACATTAACACGCGAATGAACGGAGTTAGGTATGGAAAAATACAAGAAACATTTAATTGAGTTGAATGAAACATATACATACATATATGTATGTAAGTAATGTATATGCCAAGAACTTCATTGTTTAAAAAAAGATAATGATTGTGAGTAGATTTGATTAATATGAATTTTCAAACAACGTCAAGCGCTGTACAGCATTGTCGAGTAGATTGCAGCATGCTTTTTAGAGAAGACAAATTAATAAATGTGTTTGTACAATGGCTTTTGTTATTAACACAACCGAAAAACTAAAGATCAAAGTCAATGTCAAAATTAAAATGATTATTTAAAAAAATAATGAAAATTTCATTAAACAATAACTATTATCTAATACCCAATAACAATCAACTACTTATATAAACTATTTGTTGGAATAAACCTCTAATTATATTATATTATTGTTATTAAAATTTTATTTTATTATGTGTGTAATCAAGTCTTTTTTGTACTTCTGTATGTATGTACATATTATTGCCAAACTAACTAAATAATTTTGCGGTATATAGACTGCTATTATGAAATAAGCATTTGGCATTAAATAGTCAATGACTTTTAATGAATCTTGGCAAATTGTCAACAAACATAAAATCGTTAAAGTAGTCGCAAAATCCAATGTTTTTTTTATATAAAAAGTGTTAATACCCCAAAACAAACCAAATAAAATAAAAAAAGCATAACCACAAAAATACCGGGAAAACATTGGATGTCAACTCACGACTACAAATTTGTTTTTGCTGACAATTCACAACGATTGTAAACAGTGTTACTACCTCAATTACAATGATAATAAAATGTATTTGTTTCTTTTTTAGCCAGCTAAATGTACAAACGAAAATGTCTTGTAAATATTGACACAAGTCGATAATTATCAAGTAAAAGTGAAAAAATTCATTGAAGAACGCGTTAAAAAAAGACTGAATAAATATTTGTATTGATTAAAAATAACAAACAAAGATTTACAATATTGAAAATGTAAGAGAAGCGCTACGATTTTAAAATAATCAAATGGTAATTATTTAATTACATGAAAAACAAGTAACAGTGCTATATTCGGCCGTGCCGAATCTTATATACCCTTCACAACGTGTAGTCATGCAATAACAATTGTTTGTATCACCATTCATCTCATATAAAATACGAATGTACATGTAAAAAAAGAATATCAAAAAAAAAAAAATTAAAAAAAAAAAAACAATTAAAAAAAATTAAAAAAAAAATAATAAAATATAAATAATATATTAAATAAAATAATTTTTTTTTGGCTCAGCTGGAATTCGATGCCACGTTTACTTTAACCTGTATGTATGTAGGTTGTTGTTGTAATTGTGAAAAAAAACGAGGTGGTCGTGGTTTTTTGCTCATATCTAAGAAAGTTATGGGGCGATTACGCTGAATTTCAATAGCGATTCATTCCTGGATATTTCCAAGAGATTGATACCATATAGAGATCTTAGGAACATATAGTTGCTTCTGAAAGTTGATTTCAACCAACACACGGACAGACGGACAGACATTCAGGGCTTAATCGACTCCTCTATTCATAAGCTTTCAGAAAATATATACTTTATGGGGCCGGATATGAAAATTGTAGCAATTACAAACGGAATGACAAAGCTATATATACCCTTGTGCACCACAGGTGAAGGGTATAAAAAGAATGAGTGTTGAAAAACTATACATGAGTTTGTTAACGTTTGATGATTTTAAAACTAAATCAAAAAATCAATGCATTATCTATCCCAAATTTTTATAAGTATGTTTATAAAAAAAAATTTAGATGGTCGCTTTAAAATTTTTTTTAATTTTTTTCTATTTTAAGAAATTGGGTGTAAAAATGCTTTTTTAAAGTAAAAATGCATTACCTTACAATTAGCGTAGTTACAATTTTTTTCTGAAAATAACAGATACTTAACATTTTTTTCTGAGTGATTATGCGTAGGTGGTCATCACTCAAATGTTGGTTTTCATTCTCAAAATCATTATTTATAAGATTATTGAATATCATATATGATTTTTTCAAGCTTGAGATCAACTTTTTTAGTTTTTTTTATAAAAAATTATTTATTATTAACCAATATTTCGCTACCAAACAATGGGTAGTTTCTTCAGGGTAATATGTATAAAATTTTTTTATAAAAAAAATAATAAAAAAAAATTTAAATAACAAGTTTCGTCAGAGGAGAAAAAATTGTGCCCGTACCGGGTTTTTTCGCGTTCTTAAATATGGTGAGTCAGCATAGAAAATCTCGTTTTATAGTAAACAGAATTTTAAAGGGGTTTGATTGTATTGTATTTTCACTATAAATCACCTTAAAAAAGAAAACTCTAAGAATAACAACTATTATTCAAAGGTAAGGGCAAATGTTGGTACTAGTTTAAAATTTTTCTTTCACCTCTAAGCAGATCTTTATTGTTATTGAAAAATGTCTAACCCTACGTTACCACTAGCACGTATTTACTTGCAAGTAGTGTATACGTCTTACTAACAGGAAAATCAGCAGAAATGCCAAAAAAAATCAGAAAAATTGTTTGAGTGGCAAGTTCATTTTTAAGATGTCGTCAACAAATAAACTTTAAATAAATTCAAAATAAATAGCGCTACTGCAATTATTAACTAAGTATTGCCAATAATCACCATTGAACGTTGACTGTAGACATATAATTTTTTAATATATTTTTTTTATCAAAAATTGATATTTATGTTAAAACTTACATTCTAAATGAAAATCTTTGCTTTTTCTCAATACTCTATATATACATACTAGATACATATTTATGCAAAAAATTAGCTAACTTATTACTGCAATTGTATGAAATATTAGTGAGGTAACAAAAAAAAATCAATATTCGACAACACTGTTTTTCGTCTTGTCACTTTACTTGCCGTAAGTGTGAAAATTTTACTTGCTTACAAATTCTTTTTCAAGCAGAGAGTCGCAGCTGGCAAAAGTGTGGTTGTGTTAGTAAAAATGTGTTAGTATGTATATTGTTTTTTTTCCACTTGCATGTGGCAACGTAGGGTAACATATTACAGTTATAAGCTAATTAATATTATTGCATTAGCAGCGATATTTTATATATATAGATGAACATATCTGCAAAAGTTGTGATTCGATCAGCCCATAAAGCACACCAAACAATCAGTTTTTCTAAATGAAACGGTGTCTCAACATACACTTAATCATCACTTGAAATGCGGCAGTTTTGTTTATTGACGTATCTATTCAAACAAGCGTGATGGACGATATCTAGACCGTAAGATGGACGTAGTAGTGCGGGAAATGTATTTCGAACAGAACCATGATTTTCAAAATAAATTTGCATAATCTGGAAGCGTTGTTCAGGCGGCAGTCTATTCATATTGAAATGTCAAGCCAAAGTAAACATAAATCATTTGATAGCTGACTGGCCGCCACTTAAAAAAGTGTTGCCAACTTTATAAAAAAAAACCCGTTAGTTGCAAAAGTACCTTTACAAAAGCTCTAAATACAGAGGATGGTGATATCACAGACAAAGAAGAATTTGAAATATATAATTTTAATTTAATTTCTATAATAATTTTTTGTTCAACACTTACAACAATTTTACTTATGTTTATAGAATGTCGTATAAACTTATCATAGCTGGAAAAGTAATTACTATTGCCGTTTTTCTTCAATATGGATAAGTGCATTTGTTACAACATACATACATAGGTTGTGAATTGAGCAATTTTTATTTTTTAGCCTAAATTTCTTATATATTAGCAAAATATATATTAGCAAAATAATTTTATATATTTTACATGCATAAATTTGTCCAATAAAGTTCGAGTTTTTAACCATAGTGCAACGTTATTACTATAACAATATTTGAAACAAATATTCAATATTTCACAGTAAATTTTCGTTGCTAGACTCGTTACATCAAATGATGACAGATCAATTCTTGACATAAAATAAAATAATAAATTAGAGGTTGAAAGTGTTTTCCCAAAAATGAGATTATCCCAAAGGACAACATATATGCTCGATATCATGCAAAACACATATCGATGCCTTACTTCCTCAACCTCATATCAATTTTTCAGGAGAGAAAAAAAAAACGGTTCATCTTTTTATACTTCGGTGTTTGGTTAAAAGTTTAAATGCAATTATTAAGATACGAGGTTGAGGAAGTAAGGCATCGATATTAAATATTAATTTAGTTTTTCATCCATAATCACCTGTGTAACGCATACACACAAAATTTCACTTATATATTGCGGCATGAATGTTTTGATATTGAAAGTCATCTGAACATAAGTCTTACCACCTTATTTACATGGTCGTTTAAACAAAAAGTTAGTTTTATGGTATTTAAATTATATTCTAATTAGGCTATGTTTTTTTACGATAAATATTAACCAACTACAATACAATACAACACAATTTAGGGAAAATATAAAATTCCCACACTTATCATATTTAGATTTATGTACAAATCGAATAAAGAAAGGCAACATTTAGGATGTTTCAACGTTAATAAATATTTATAAATCTCTACAAAATTTTAAAATAAAGTTATAATTTAATTAAGTTAACTTTTTTTGTGCTCCATTATCTTTTTCTTTTCTTTTTGATTTATTAAACATTTTAATTTAAAAAAAACAAATTAAAATTTTTTGAGTTTTTCGAAATTCTACATGTTAAACGTCTGATAAATTTGTGTACTTTTGCGATTGGGAAATATTTCTTTTTAAGCGATATTTTATTTTAAGTTTAAAGAAACATTTTATACCTTTTGCTGTTGTCGAATTCTCACATTAATTTTATGTAAAAAGAGAAAATATTTCAAAATTTGGCGAGCTTCAACTTATGTTTAGTAAAACTCTTCAGAAATTTTCTAAAATTACGGAAATACTTTGAAAAGCTTGTATTGAGAATTAAGTGCTCAGGATAATGACTGTTTTTACAAATTGCCTAAACGCTTAAAAATAAAATGTAAGAATAGATAAAACATTATTTCTATTTAAATTTTCGTAAAGGTTTTCTCTACTGATTTAATGTGTCCTAACTCCCAAACTAGGTGCACAACCGTAAAACACACAATTGCTAAAAACTGTTAAAATAATATTGAAAACTAAACCTTCTAATGTCTAACCGGAATTACAATTAAAAAAAAAACAATCTTATATTTCTGTGGCTTGGAGCTAAAAGGGCCAATGTCAAAATATTTACTTTTGAGAAAATTGAAATTGAACTTTAACTTTTATAGATGCTTTCATAGCGACATTGGCCAGCATTTTATTTATGAAGCTGTTTTGGGTTAAGTATGACTTTAGCTGTTTTACCATAATGAAATAGAGCAAGAAAACAAATCTAATGCAATGAATAACTCAAAAGAGCAAAAAAGTGACATTGGCCCTTTTAGCTTCAAGCCACAGATATATCGGTATACATTTTAACCAAATATCCATAATAATTGTTTATTTCTTATTTTTATTAATGAACTGATCAAACCCGGCTTACGTTTCTACGCCAGTTAATCAGGTGATGAATTGTAACAAAGCTTTAAGTACAATCACCTACGTTATATTGGTTCTCCATGCCGTGATTTTTTTTTGCAAAACCAAGTGCCTCGCCGACTATACCTATTTTTTTTTGTTACCTTTTTTTCAAAGTAACTTGGACAAAATGTGGACACCCATGCTATCAGTGTTATCCAGACAAACCCTTTGACAATATTTAAAATAATGGTTTGTGGCCAAGTATATACTAACGTTGTATGTCAGACAAAATTTAGTAACAAAAATAAACAAATGCGTTTTATATAAAGTGCGCCGCTTACAGTTAAGATCTCTTACATTTTTGGCTAGGCTGCTGCCGGCTGTACATAAAAATTAAAAAGTAATTGATGCAAAGTTTTTAAGACTCTCCCACATTTAATTCTTCAAATATGCGATAGTAAATATTTACTTTGTGTGTTAACAATTTTTAAAAATTATAGCGTTTTTAAAAAGAAGGTTAAGCGATGTGGCCTGCCATAAAGTTTAAAGATATTTTCTAAAAAAAATGTTAAATTTTTTCACATACATAAACATACTTCTGACGTTATGAAAAAAGGTCTTAATTAAAAAAATCGCGGTTAGAGTTTTGGTTGGGTATTCCTTAATTTATTCCCTTTTTGTTTGATATTAATAACCGAAGTCTAATACAACTGCTTTAAAACGTAATCATTTCTTTCTATACCCTTCACATGAGAGAGTAAAAGAGTATACTTATATAAGTTTGTCATTCCGTTTGTAATTTCAACAGTATTCATTTGCGACCCCATAAAGTATAATTCGTTGGTCATTGGTAGAAAGGTCCAAACTCAAATAATTGTAATTTTACAGGAGGACGAAAAACGTAATGGAAACTGTATTACCATAATGTAATTTCTTTTGTAAAATTGCTTGTAAAACTGTTATTTTTAATACTATTGCATTAAATTTTGGTGTCGAGGTGTATTTGTGTGAAATGTATTGGAATCACTAAAAAACTCAATTTCGTTTTAAAATCGAGTTAGGGTCTTTCTACTTGTTACCAACGATATGTCTATAATAGATCCTTTTAGAAATAGAAGTAGAGTATTTAGTGAAATGAATCAAAATCTTCGAATTGCGACTGGTTTATTCACCAGTACTTTTATAATTTCTTTAAAAATTTACATACATATGTATATTGGGAGTCCTAAAATTAACGCAAGATTTTAAGAGTATCGCCATTTGTACAGTAAAGTTTTGGCAACCCTAATGTGTGTATGTAAGTATATACAAATATGAACATGCATAATCATGTCCCACTCCCTTATAAAAAATATAACCTCGTGATTAATCACTGAATGCTAAAATGCATGTGCAGCACGCGCTTAATACACAAAAATAAAAAAAAAAGTTTTCAATAATAATAATAATAAATTCAATGTTTCATAATATTTAAAAAGCTTTAAAAAAAATAAATCAAAAAAATACTACTAAATATTTATAAACACAAAACACACCGACTGACAGTAAAAAAAAAACACCAAAATTAAGTGTAAAATTACATAACTGTAATAACATTAAAGAAAATAAAACAAACAAATTTTGAGACAACATTTAGGCCGATTCTATTAAATACTTAAATAAAATAATTATGTAATCAAATACACGTACAAAAAGTGTTTATAAAAACAAAAACAAAAACAATTTTTTTTACTTAATTTGTTTATTTTGAAAACTATATTTTCTTGTACATTTAACCGACCTCTATTACAACAACAAACAACAACTCAGTAGAAAAAAAAAGAAAAATTAACTTTTACTTTTATTTAAATTGTTCACACATCCCGAGTTCAAAGCATCTTCTTTATTTATTTTAAATTATGAAAAACAACGACGATGTAGAAAAAAAATTTTAAAACGCCCAAGTTCAACAGTAATAATAAAACAATATTAACCATATTAACTAAAACATACATACAACCAACAACAACTGCAAACAACACTTTTAAGACTAGTGTTTTCATAGTTTTCCAAATGCTTTAAATGTTGCTGAAGTTGCCGACAACGACAATAATGGCCAAAATGAAAACAGCATAATAAAAATATGGAAAAAGTTTTAAACAATTTTAAAGATGGTAAGAGTAACTAACTAGCGCCAAAAATCTTTTGAAAACAAACACCACAACTACAACCTTCAACCACATCACGTTTGCTGTTAATAATTTTTTCAACATGGAGCGTTAAGGAAGTGGATGCTTCTTATGTGCCGGAAAATCTTAATTAAATTAAACATACGACTATTGAAATTTTATTTTGAATTGTTCTAATACCTTTCATTTGTGGTTAAAAAATATATTGTAAATTTAGCCAATTTTATTTCCAACTTATACAATTGACAATTAGTTAATATTTCGCAATTGTTTATCTGAAACCTCAAATATTTCCTTTTGATTTCATAACGGATATTGCTTTTACATATATTATGACATTCGGATATTTTATAAATTAAAAGTTCAATTCAATTGCTTTATTAAAAACTGTAACTATGTGTTCGGAAAATGTCCTAAAAATATTTAGTTGAAGTTTGTAAAAAACATGCATTGGTGTAACTAGATCATAGAATTGTTTTTAAGAGAATTTTAAAAAATTAAAAACTTAAATTTAACTCAGTCAAGGATTTTAAACAAGAAAAAAACTAAGCTTTTGCCACCCGCAGAAAAAATTCTAAGCTACGCCAATTAAAACATGTGAAATTTCAACCAACGCACGAAAAAAAAATTCACAAAATTACAATCTGGACAATTAAATGTTTTGATTGTTACAACTAAAGTTTTTAATAATAAAACAAGTAAGAGTAAGATTACACAGTTAATATTACACTCAACTTTGCTTTATTTTTTTGATGCCATCTTTGTTTTTGTTTACACATTCAACTGTATTCTACTAGTCAAGTCCTTTTATTTGATACCCATATTGATGGGGTTAAGAAAAAAAACTTTATCCGCCATTTTGTTTCGGAATATTGTGTGGGTCGTAATTATTATATTTTACCCATGTTTCCGCCATTTTGGATTTAAACTTTTAATTGTATGTACGTCATTTTATAGTTTCTTTTTATTATGATAATATTTGTATGGTTTAATTATGTGTGGAACAAAATATCGGGCAAATGGACGCCGACCTCGGCGCCACAACTTCATCCGATGGTCCAAATTTTCAATAACAGTCTTGATGTTCAATTGTTGGGCACGATGGTCAGTTTGACTGCTCTTTTGCCACACTATCGCAGAAAACGGCAATGTTTTCCATTCAACGAACTTAGATGGCATTCACAGATGTGTTCACATTTCATACAGACCTGTTTTGCTGAAATTTAGATATTTTCCACAATTCTCCCGATTGTGGACGAATTTGAACGATTATGTTGACCAAAAGAATCATTAAATAAATTTTGTTTTGAACGACCATTTTTAAAATAAGCCTGAATAACATTAACGCGTTGCTCGATTGTCTACCTTTCAATGTTTCAAATTGAGTTAAATTGATTCTTAAAGTGAGAAATGTCAAATGAAATTCAGAAAAAAATCTTGACGTTTAGGTGTGGTTCACAATGAATATCGGCCCTTAAAATTTAACCACCCTTTATATAGCGTCAAAAACCTTTATTTGAAATCATTATCGAGTCTCTCAGTTCTCTAGAATCTAAAAAAAAACGATTTTGGTAAATTTTAGGAAAAACACCGAAGCAGTTGTATTTCGGTGTTTCTATCTTAGTTAGTTTTAAATCGATTTTTTAGTCTTTCTCACGAATAATTTTCAAGTCTATGACTTGCAATTGTGTTACACCATCGTATCCAATAATTATTAAGGAGTTTAAGCAACTTTATATGTTTAAAAAAATATTTATTTATAAATAACTTTTGCCGATTAGTGAATGATATGTCCAATATTGATTTATTCCCGAACATATCAAAAAGATGTATACAACACACCGATCTGTTCAGCATGTGGCAGCTTCTAAAAGTTGATTTCAATCAACACACGGACATACGGACACTGCTCAATCGACTTCCCTAGTCAAAACCTCTAGAAAATATAGACTTTGTGAGGTTGGAAAAATATATTGTAGAAAGTACAAACGTAATGACATAACTTGGCACCACAGGTGAATTGTATAACAGTTTAGTATTAATTACGTTGGTAATCAGAAGTATTGTTGCATTTATTTTTCTCTCTGTTTTCAGAATTGAAAATTTTTTTCACCAGCAGCTTTTTGCAACTAATAGCCGCTTATTATATTCCATTACGAAAATATGACCGTTTATGCCACAAAGTCTAGTTTACTGAAGCCTTAGAATTTAATAAAATTAAATTGTTGATAAATCATGAAAACTTTGTTGAAACCACAATTAGCGTTTTTATTAAATTACAAAAATCATACACCTATGGTGTATTCATAAGAAGTCCCAAGTCCTGTATTGTCATAATTTCCTAAAATTATAAAATAAATAAAAATTAAAGTATTATTTATTGTAAAATGTTTAAACGGTTTAAAAATTTTGGTCACATATAACAATATGACACTACGAAACCCTTAGGACACCTTGTGAATTCAGCAATAATGGCTGCAAAGTAAGACACTAATAAGGATCTTATTTTAGGTATTTATTTCTCCATTTATTTATTTATTTATTTGTTTTATTTAATCTTATATTTAAAGTATAGGAAAGTGGTGTTTATAAATTAAATTTAGGGATTACACATTAATACAATTACATACACTTAAAAAAATTATACTATAACAGATACATTACAATTAATTACAATTCACTGTTGTGAAAAAAAAAATCAAATAAAAATTGTTTAAAGCTACTTGCGTTGCTATTGAGTTGTTGAGTTTGGGGAAGAATATTTCTATGAAAAAAATTAGACACATATTTTTAAACTCGTTGACAAAGTGTTCTACGTTTATCGTACGTTTAAATAATTAAGCAACAAGGAAAAAATAATAACTAAATATTTTTACAGCAGTAGAAAGCCACGCACTCTCCTAATGCTCTTAAAAAAGCATTCGCTAACAGCGTTGTCAACTCGGTGATTTTATCACCGTTTTTGGTGATTTTTAACATTTTGAAAGCGGAAAAATTGTAAGTCAGTGCTCGGTGATTTTTTTTTAGTTTTTAGTGCTTTTCTTTATATTTCGGTGACACCAAACACTAAAATGCAAATTTATTAATTGAACAAAATTTTTTGTAAGTGCAAATTTATATACATACTACCAAAATGTAACTTATAGTACAATTATATGCAATTCGGCAAGAAAATAATACTACACTACAAATTTAATTATCTATAAGATGGTATTGATTTTTTGTTTTAAAATGTCTAAATTTATATATATATATATGCATATGGGGTGAAGTGAATAAAATAAATTCCTCTTTCTATTGAGATAATCTTATAAATGAGTAAATCTTGATGCAAACTTTTGGCGTCCCACAACCTTTAACGTTTAAAAATTTTACCTGAAAACTTTGAAATTTTGAGTAAACTTGACATAATTAATGTTAGAAATATTGTATCACATGCAAAAGAAGATATTTTACTATTAGCTAAGCAATTTGAATCCAATACCGAAATGGCATAATATAGAATCCACAGTCGATTTTAGGATTGAAGTTAAATCGTATAAAGATGCAGTTAACTTAAATCCCTTTGAAAATATTGCCGTTAAACTTTTATCGCTCCTGTATTCCAATACAAAATTTAAGCGAGTTTTTAGCGCAATGAATGTGTTTAAATCTAAAATAAAAACTGAATGGGGCATACTCATAGTCATCAAAAAAGTCAACTTTAACAGTACTTAAGTCAATTTCTTAAAAAAGTCTACTCTAAGTCATTCATAGACAACTTAAAGTTGGTTTTTGACATTAAAGTCGGCTCTAAATTTAAAACCAGCTGAACCTGTTGTTAACTCTATTTACAATAACATCAGCTGTTCATTGTAAAGTTAAAAGATGTGTTGAAAATTAAAAAAATGCCAAGATTTCAAGATATTGAAAGAGATTTTTCAATAACTGTTGATTGTGAGGGTGATTTTTGTGTAAGGAAGCCTAAAAATTACAAAAATAGATTTAATCCCTTCGACCTAAGCGATGAAGATTTTTATTCCCGCCACAGATTTGACAAAATTACAACTCGTAAGATGAAAGCATCGTTTCCCTTATAGCTTTCCACGAATTTTTTTTCTGTATATACATAAAAATATGTATATCACACATATGTACATGTGTATGTACATACATAAATATGTTATTGAGACTTACCATTTCTGTTTTTTCCATTATTTCAATAAATTTTGATTTTATACATATGTAGATGTAAAACGTTTTAAAATTTTTATTTTTTATTGTTTGCTTCAACAAAAGTAAACAAAAGAAAAGCAGCTGATCAAGTTGCCATTTTTTATTTTTTAAAAAGAAATTGTATGCCAGAGTTAAGCAAATAAGAGTTGACACCCATTTAAAGCCAGCTCAACTTAAAGTATACTCTTTTTTTGACTATGAATACCGAAAAGATAGTAAAAGCTTTTAACTTAAAGATTAACTTTAGTAAGAGCCGACTTTAGTTTGCGACTATGAATACAAGCCAATGTCTTTAAATTCAGTTAATGCCTTATTTAGCATTAAAAATGGGCTGAAATGGGAAAATTCCTTTTGCGAAACCTACCAAACACCTGATGAAGTAAATATTCTGATTAATAGCAATGATGTTTATAAAGCATCACAATTTGAAATATGACTTTAACATTGATATTTGATATTATATACACAGAGAAAAGCTAAAATCCTAAGCAAATTATTAAACTTCAAGTTTATTAATATTTTACATAATTTTTATTCTAATTAAGCAATGTAATATAAAAATATTTAAATATTAAATAATAGTTGTACATATTTGGTGAACAATTTTTTAATATTCACATATGTTTAAAAAACGACGTATAAATGCATCAGGTGTGAAAAAATTAAACCTGACTTATTTTTTTCCAAATCTTGAAATAAATTTCTTTCAATGCATCACTCCTGAGATACATTGTGAATTGATAATTATTGTAATAATTTAATATTTTTGTTCTTTTTTCCAATGTTTTTGTTTATTTTTATTTACATATAAATATATTTATGCAAAATTTTTTTGTTATTTATTCTTATATTGATTTAAAAATGCCTTATGTTAAGAGAAACTTATAAAAATGTATAATTTTATTAAATAAATAAAAAAAAATTTACAATTTATAAATTTAGTGCTTTTTTTTGAGAATGACGCGTTTTTTCCTGGGTAATGGTGCTTTTTGAAATTTTTTAGTTGACAACGCTGTTCGCTAATTTGAAAAAGAGAAACATTTTCATGCGTTCACTGAATAGTAGAAATTATGGTGACACTGTCACATAAGGTGATAGCGCAAAGAGAGAGAATTTTTTGTCTCTCTTTTTTATATATGGAGTTTGACAATTTTTGGCACTGAAATCTTTTTTTATATATGTAGTGTGACAAATATTGCAACACAAAAAAATAATCAGCTGGTCTGGCACCGTTACCTGTATAAGTATACCATGGTAGAAATCATATTTTAATGGTTTATGTCATAGTCAGCTAAAGCTTAAAATGCGGTTGTATTTGTGAGAGAGTAACTAAGAAAACAAGAATTTTATATATGATACCTTATACATTCTTAGGTAAAAAATATTTTACGCTTTCGTAGAAAACGAATATTTTTTAATAAAAGTTTCCTTGCACACTATCTAAACGAGTCACCAATTTGTTTGCACCATATGAATTCCTCAAATGTTATACACAAAATACCCGAATAAAATTACTATTTTTTTGTATTGAATTTAACGATTCTCAAAACAAATTCATGGTTCATGAAAGATAGCCACAAAAAAAATTGCAAACTATTCGTCACGTCGTCAATTCGAAAAATAGAACGCCAAAAAACTTTTAATATCGCCACGTTTGGCAAGAAATTGCCACATCTGGCATCCCTGTGTGTTAGTTTCACTTTGCACAATTGTGCTATAAATTGGCTGCCTATGGTTTATGTTCGCAACTACCGCAAAATTTTTGGTAGAGCTGAAGTGTGTTGTAACCAAAGGTTGTTTGAATCAAACCCAAAGTGTTAGTATGAGTATTATACTGTATTTATTGTAACTTTAAGTTCACATGGCCTATTGTTGTATTTGTGAAAAGTTAATAATTATGCTAAAATAAAATTTTCACTTTTTACCTTTTTCATTGGCTTTTTTTGCTTTATTTTCTTTTTTCTTACTTCTGTCGCTGCCATAGTTAGACGTTGTTGGTGGCATCTATATCCAGTTAGATGGTGTCATTGCGAATATTCATATGCTGACTGTTGTTATTTATTTTTCAACTAAAGCCAAACAATGACACGAAGAGATGCCTTCAAATCATGCGATGACACCCAACGGTGTCATTCACAACAATTATGTACCATGTAATGCGACTGCCTTTGCTACTAGCTAAGCAACCATGCAAACTCTTCTCCAAACTATTCACCGAATTTGGAATATAACAATGAAATAAGACAAAAAAGAGAGCGAAAAATAGCAACATAGTAGAGCAGTTCGTCTTCTGATTAGGTCACCAAGGTGTTGGAAATGTTTCAATACTATCACTCTGTCTGTCGTTGTGTTTTTTTTATTTTGATTGTCTTTTTTTCATATTTTCTTTGCGCTTTGAATTTTTCATGTTTTTGGTTTATTAAATTCACACTTACACCCCCAAAAAATTGTATTAAATTTTTATTTCGAGTGTGGGAACTATTGTTATACTAACGAATAAATATGTATGTGCTAAGACGGACAAACAGAAATGTTGCAAGCTTATTAAATATTCGTAAAGAAAATTAAACAACATATTGCAATTCTCCCATTGTGTTTAGAAATACTACGGCAAATAGACAAACCATTAAGAGAGGCATGCATTTTTTGTTTATCAAATAAAGATTTAATTAAAATTACAATTAGGAAAATGATCAAATGTGAAGTAAGTTACAAATTATCAACACAACAAAAAACATTAATATTAATCCTGTTTTTTATTATTTTTTTTTTTTATAATAAAGATGTTAGCATGATTTTATATTTCAACAATTTTTAGTTTATGGTCCTTGGGAACAGAGCAAATTTATTTATTTAGTAGTTGTGAAAGAAATTATGAATGATTTTATTTCATTACTTTAAAATTACTTTAAAGAACAATCTAGTGATAGTTAGACAAACATTGCAGATTCCCTAAGAATTTCATTTTAAATTTTGTTTGTTTTCTATACAATTAAAATACCAGGACAAAGCTATAAAGAAAATACAATGGAAATATTTTTTATTATATTTAATACTGCAAAATTATAATTGTAGCAATAGAAATTTTGCTATCGTAATTATTTATTTATTTATTTATTTATTTAATTCAATAGATTACAAGCCTATAGGCCTAATTAATCAAGAAATAACATGGCTTTTAAACAATTTAAAAATAATTAGTTTTATAATTCTACGTTACTATGTTACACTTACATATATGTATAAAATACGTTATTAAAAAACCCCCCTTTTCTTTGCACAGACACTAAAGCCAGAAATATGTATATATAAACTATTTTATCATACAACTTGTTTAAGTACTTTTTTTTAATTAATAGATTTAAAAAAGAAAATTAAGGCGAAATTAAATACGGCGAAGATATAAGAGATTGAAACGCTTTGTTCTTTTATGGTTACAGCACTTTCATCTTCATTTTCGAAAATGTATGTCGCAATGATATTTTTAAATGTAATACCCACTATACTGAACACCTAATGGGGTCAAACTGATGTTAATTAATGGCTCTTGCATATTAAGAACCCCAGAACTGAGCTCTATCACTCATAATCAGATTTTAAATAAATTTTATTTTATATCTTTCTACCGATGAGCTGCTGGTTTAAGTTCTTGCACCAATTGCACTTAATACGAAAATAACAGTAAAGCTTTTTTAAAATGTGCATAACGACGACATACGAGCCATTCCTAGCTGAACAGAACGCCTTCTGATAGATTTTGTTGGTGTTTAATTAACACTTGCTCTACACGTGCAATAAATTTTTTTCGTATTGCGATCTGAACGTGGTCTACCGATTTGAGGCAAATCTCTTATGGTGAAACAAGTTGATGAAGACAGTGAATTAAGTAACGAATAATTGCTTCAGAGAGAGAAATTCTAACTTTAAAATGTCGACGATATGCTCCGTGCTTTACCCCCCGACCATACGAGCAATATGTTTGGCAATTATTGCCACAGCAATTGTCAAATTCTATTGCCAACACAAGATATTAACGTGTGGACCGCATGACTATGTACATATTAGAACACATATTTAGCAATAAATGTTATAATACATTGCTGAGCAATAATCTTTTAACACAAGCTGTCAAATTCAATTACAAAAAAGTAAAATGTAACAACAACACTAATGTATAACAGAACGCCGCAGAAAAATAAAAAATAAAATATTAAAATTAACATTGCTATTATAAAAAAATTTAAGTCTTTAATTATATTTAAAAATATACTGGCAAAAGAATCGTTAATATAGTGCCTTTGGTGAAATTTATTTTCGTTTATTTTTTGTAAAATTTTTAATTGTAGAACAATCTCCAGAAAAATTTTTCATTTTATGTTTTTAGATATTTACGTGTTCACCACCTATAGATATAAGCTTGAACATTGGCAATTTGACGCCGTTATTCTGCCGGCTTTATTGCTAATATTAAGACATAATCAATTCTTCGTGTGGTTGGGGGGTTAAAATACCTGATCGCCGATTTAGTTAATAAAATTCTATTTCTATGAATCTCTTCACTAATTATTCTCCACGGGAAAAAAATAAAAACAAAAAAGTTGTTAAATATATAAACATAACTAGCTAATACCCGGGGTGCTTCGCCACCCCCATCGTAATGAAATAAAAATTTTATAGTTCAAAAATATATTTATTTTGCAAGTGCCACGCCTACTATTACTAAATCAACCATTTCTTATTCAAATAATCATATAGACGTCAAAGTGTCTCTTGCATTATTTGGGTACTCTAACTATTATCGCTTCCCAAATATACGAATTTTAGTATTCACGCTGCCACGCCCACTATTTCTAATGTAACCATTTATTCCAGAAATGTTTATTTGGGTGTCAAAGTTGCTCCTGCAAAATTTTAGTAGTCTAATCGATATCGTTTTCCAAATATAAGAAATTTAGTATTTAATTCATGTGGCCACGCCTACTATTGAAAGTCCGCCCATTTTTTACCCAAATGTTCCTGTGGATGTCAAAGTTTACCGTACTTAATTTAAAGACTCTAGCTTGAATAACTTTTGTGATATATAATATCTAATACTTATTCTTTAATAGGGCGTGGCACCCCGCCCACTTAAAATTTCAAACCAAAGTATAGCCTATAGTTCCTTCCAGACATACAGAAAGATTCTGTGAAAATTTCAAGGAAATCGGTCCAGCCGTTTAACCGTCTATAAAGCACAAACAAACATACAAACACATATTGATTTTTATATATGTATATAGATGGTGACTTTTCCAGCCTGTTTACTGTGTATAAAATTTTTTATTATTTTTAAGCAACAAAATATGGTTGTTCTATGCAATTTTAATTTTAAACAAAATTTTGTGGTTCATTTGCAATACATTTGTAATTAACTGCAATAAAAATATTTTTAAAATTTAAATGCGTAAATCTGATAATGCAAGTCGTTTCTGCGTATTCACTTAAACAAATTTAAACATAAAAACTTTGGTGAAATTAATGCAAAGAGATTTGTATAGGCACAAATATGTACTATAAATAAATGCACAAAGTCATTATATTACGAACTACTAAGTGCAGCACAAAATTGTGCAGAAGAAATTTTATAAGTCTACACAATGTCTCATAAAAAAAATCGTACAAATAAATTATTTTCAAGACCAAACATCAGTGAGTCAAAAATGATGACTATAATTTCATGCGAAAACTGAAGGAGCTACAACTATGAGGCTTTTTTGGATTCGTATGCCAGTTTGATCTATTGTGTATTTTGGTCGTAATGAGTACCAAATAGGATGGTTATGAATCACAAAGAAAAAAGTGAAATTACTTTAAGATTTTGGTTATTTTTGCTTCTTTATCATTTTACTTTTAAATTTTCATAATATAAACAACTAATGGCAAGTAGCAGTAGTAGCAAATGCGGCTTGAATATATGTACATGTGTAGCAAGCAGCAAAAAAAAAAAAAAACAAAGACGTCATCTTTGTTAAATACTCACAATAAATTAACCTGTATTGATATGATTTTCTAACCCCGCACCGCAGTTATCCACAACCATGTGGCAGCAGACAAATGGTTCAGCTAACATTGGCTTGATGCCACATTGTTTCACCCATGCAGCAAAATTGTTGCTGCTGGGAAAATGTATTCAACCAACAAAAAACGAGTTTCTGTCAATATCATTAACTGAACACTCACAAGCCGAAGACATTGTGACTGACTTTTCTTGGTCATAGAAGCTTAAAAAACGTGCAACACATTGCTCATCAACGGCAACATCTTTGTCGTTGAGGTTCATGTTCAATAGAAGCTGCTACATTAATATTTAAAATGCAAAAGAAAAACAAAAACATATTAAACGCCAACACAACAAATGCTATACAGAGAGAAAAAAACTGGTAACAAAATATGCATCCAAGTAAATTTCCCTCATGTTTAAAACAAGACAACGAACGTGTTTCGAGCAACATCGTTAACAAGTTTCGTTTATTCCAAGACACTGCGAAAATGTATCAACAAAACAAAGATCACTAGTCCAACAACAACATAAGCTTGTTTAGGCAAAAAATATAAATTAGTTACCGGCTTAGTGCATCAAAATCATTATCATCAGCAACATTTTTCTACTTTATAATTTATACACGTGATATACACTTTGAATAATTTAGTTAAAGGCATTTAAAGATTGACAATGTTGATGATTAGCTTTTCTAAAATTTGACATCTATCTATCTATCTATCTATATATATAAAAGTGAAACTCTGTGTGTGTGTGTGTGTGTGTGTGTGTGTGTGTGTGTGTGTGTGTGTTAGCTATAGACTCTGAAACTGTAAAACCGATCGGGCTCAAACTTTGGTAAGTTGTTGTACACATACCAGGGAGTGTTTATGGGTGAAAAAAAGTGGGCGGCGCCACGCCCATAAAAAATTAGTTATCAGTTTTAGCTACTTGCACTTGACCGATTTTTCTGAAACTTTGCACACATATCGAGCTGTCATGACTAAATAATTTCGTGATAAGAAAAGTGGGCGGGGCCACGCCCCTAAAAAAGTTTTAATTTTGAGGTACTTGCACTGGACCGATTTTTCTGAAACTTTGCACACATATTGAGCTGTCATGGCTTTATAATTTTGTGATTGAAAAAGTGGGCGGGGCCGCGCCCATAAAAAATTAGTTATCAGTTTTAGCAACTTGTACTGGACCGAATTTTCTGAAACTTTGCAAACATACTGAGCTGTCATGACTTTACATTTTCGTCATTAGAAAAGTGGGCAGTGCCACGCCCATTAAAAAAAAGGTATCATTTTGAGGTACTTGCACTAGACCGACTTTTCTGAAACTTTGCACACATATTGAGTTGTCATGACTATACAGTTTCGTATTTAGAAAAGTGGGCAGTGCCACGCCCATAAAAAAAGGTATCATTTTGAGGTACTTACACTGGACCGATTTTTCTGAAACTTTGCACACATATCGAGCTGTCATGACTAAATAATTTCGTTATTAAAAAAGTGGGCAGTGCCACGCCCATAAAAAAAAGGTATCATTTTGAGGTACTTGCACTGGACCGATTATTCTGAAACTTTGCACACATATTGAGCTGTTATGACTTTACAATTTTGTGATTAGAAAAGTGGGCAGGGCCACGCCCATAAAAAAATTATAATTTTTAGGTTTTTGCACTTGATATTCAATTAAATTCAGAATGCATTTCGATTCATTAAGGGGCGTAGCAACGCGCGCCGGGTTTGGCTAGTCTATATATATAAAAGTGAAACTCTGTGTGTGTGTGTGTGTGTGTTAGCTATAGACTCCGAAACTACAAAACCGATCGGGCTCAAACTTTGGTAAGTTGTTGTACACATACCAGGGAGTGTTTATGGGTGAAAAAAAGTGGGCGGAGCCACGCCCATAAAAAATTAAATATCAGTTTTAGCTACTTGCACTTGACCGATTTTTCTGAAACTTTGCACATATATCGAGCTGTCATGACTAAATAATTTCGTGATAAGAAAAGTGGGCGGGGCCACGCCCCTAAAAAAAATTTAATTTTGAGGTACTTGCATTGGACCGATTTTTCTGAAACTTTGCACACATATTGAGCTGTCATGGGTTTATAATTTCGTGATTGAAAAAGTGGGCGGGGCCACGCCCATAAAAAATTAGTTATCAGTTTTAGCTACTTGCACTGGACCGAATTTTCTGAAACTTTGCAAACATACTGAGCTATCATGACTTTACACTTTCGTCCTTAGAAAAGTGGGCAGTGCCACGCCCATTAAAAAATACGTATCATTTTGAGGTACTTGCACTGGACCGATTTTTCTGAAACTTTGCACACATATTGAGTTGTCATGACTATGCAGTTTCGTATTTAGAAAAGTGGGCAGTGACACGCCCATAAAAAAAGGTATAATTTTGAGGTACTTACACTGGACCGATTTTTCTGAAACTTTGCACACTTATTGAGCTGTCATGACTATATAGTTTCGTAATTAGAAAAGTGGGCAGTGCCACGCTCATAAAGAAAAAGTTATAGTTTTTAGCCTTGCACTTGATATTCGATTAAAATTTAGAATGCGATTAAAATTCATGAAGGGGCGTAGCAACGCGCGCCGGGATTGGCTAGTTCCTTTATAACGTTTAATGGTATGTTATTTACTTGTGTATGTGTATTACTCGAGCATGTACATATGTATGTTACTCATATAAGAATTCCAAAAATCTATATAATAAATTTATTTTTATTTTTTCAATATTGTAATAAAAAAAACTAAAAAGGCCAAACCAATTTCTTACAACTTAACTAAATAACTTCAGCAATCAAAATAAAAAAGAATTATTAATTATTATTAGTAAATAAATTTTTTTTTTAATTTTATTAACTCCTTTTGGCTCTCCAGCCAATAGAATAAAGTGAGCAGTGATGGGAAATGAGATTTTCATTTCGGTATCAAAAAATTTTTCTGAGAGTACTTTTTTAACCTCAAGAGTAACAAATCGTTATTTTTTTTATTTTTTATTTAAGAGTAAAAAAATCTTTATGAAAATAAAAAGTTAACAAAAACCATAAATCAATACATAAAAAGTTAATTTTACCTATAAACAAAACATTTTTTAAATCTATTTTGTACTTTTTAAGGTATATCACTTTAAACTGAAATAGCCCCTAGATAAATAGCGCCAATTGAACAGGAACATAAGTAAATAATTATAATACGTGATCAAAAGTAATAAAGTTTACAGCAACTACAATTTGTTTGCCATTATTTTATTAGATATGTCAAAGTTATAACAACAGGAGTCTTTAGATTTCAATAAATCTTTGGTCTGAATAAGACTTGATACGATATCAACATTAAGCCTATTTCTTTGTTTGGTTTTTATTAGATTTTGATACGAAAAAATCCTCTCTACGTTTGCAGAGGAGTGAGGAATAGATAAAATTCCATTTGCAATTTTCGAAATGTCGGAAAACATATATTCGCCCAAAGGGGTTTTTAGTTTTAGCCACTTTAGACCAAAAACTACAAATATTTTCATTTACCAAAGGCTTAAGCTCTTCAACGTCCGACAATGCCCTGTACTGAGAGTTTATATTTTCAAAATTTTGCCTTTCATTTGGAAACATTTTTAACAGAAGTGGTATAATACTATTAGTTCTACCAGACAAAACGTTTAATAGAATAAAAGAACTTATGATCTTTAAAACGTATTGAAGGAATAAAAAGGTCATTTTGAATAGTGGATCAAAAAATCCGGATCTTATAAATTCGATCCTTTCATTTCTTGAATCTCTTTCAAAATCGTTTAACTTAAAATAGTACCTCAACGGCTCCCATTGCTCCAAAATTCTATTAACTACTTCCTCCCGTGAAAGCCACCTATTTGCTGCATATTTATATATGACATGCAATCAAGTACCGAAATACTCTTGGAATGTTGTGAACTCCTGCCTTCTTCTTGAGCTATTGCAGAAATGGAAATTTGTCTTTTATAAATTTATCAATTTCAATCGGTATTCCATATTTCGATGCAGCGGATGATGTTAAATTTAGTATGTGGCAAATGCAACCGTTTGTAAAAATGTGAGGAATTTTTTCTTTAAACTTTGCTTGCACACCATTCAAGGAGCCCATCATGACCGCACAGTTGTCGGTTGTAATACCCATTATATATTTTTTAAAGGTATATTGCATAGCTCTAAAAATTTTAAAGTACTTTCAAATATGTCACTTGATGAGCTGACATCTATTTTAATTAAACCTAAAAATCGATCACGACATTGTCCATTAAAAGTTCTAATAACAATCACCAAGTTTTTGTTGATGCTTATATCATTGCTCTCATCAAGCACTATCGAAAAATAATTCATTCATTCAAAATCAGAAATATCAGTAATATTTTATATAAAACAAAATAAGAAGACATAATAAGAACTAGAGTTGCAATTTCATAAACTACAAGTGATGAAGGGGAAATGCTAAAACAGATGAATTTAAAAAATCAATGGTTTTAAATTTTAGACGTATCACTGAGAGTATTAAATGTTACAGAGGAGTAACACGGTATTTTTTCAAATGAAATGGTATCAAAAAAAGTACGATCGTAACAACTTTTCCATCACTGAAAGTGAGTATAAAAGTACGAAAAAAAAAAATAAAAACTGGTCCATGAACAATTTATTACAATAAACAGTTACCGAGAGCGAGAAGCTTTTCAAGAAAGTAGGAAAATTATTAAAATATCAAGCAATATGAACGATAAAAGCCATTTCAAAAACATGGTATGATATTCTAGGAAAAGAGGACAAAGCCGTAACTGCTGTATTTGACTCATATATTCTTTATATCCAATTATTTTTTAATACTCAAGCCTTTTTATTTGATCCCTACATTGGGTCCCTGGGTTCAATAGAAACGGAAAAATATCTATTTTCGTTTTTAAATTTGAGAACAAACACCGAAGCAGTTGTACTCTGGTACTTATATCTCAGTTGGTTACAGACCGATTTGTTAGTTTTTTTTTTAATAATATCTGAGACTACGAATTATAATTTGGTAGTCAAAAATTATTATAGAGTTTGAAAAAGTATGATATATTTAAAAGGTTCTATATTTTTTCAAATCATTTTTGCCTATAACTTTGCCAATTAGTTACCAATTTATACAAAATTTTTAATGAATATCTCCAGAGGCATACCAAATCTATAAATAGTAACAACAGTGTCAATAAAATATCCTAGAGCTGTATAATTTTAAAAGCCGGTCGTGTTTATTTCCTCATGTCTCAGAAAGTAATGGAGCGATTTTGCTGATTTCCAAAACTGATCTGCTTCTAAATGTTTCAGATAATATGATACCTTACATGGTTCTTGATGATGTGGAGGCTTGAAAAAATGGATAATTCTTAATCGACTCCCCTATTCATAAGCTTTCGGAAAAAATATACTTTATGGGGTCGGAAATGGATATTGTATAAATTACACACGTAATCACAAACACTTACACTCACTGTGAAGGGTATAAAAAAAAGGAAAATCTTACAAAGTTCTTAGGGATAACTCTTTCATATGGCAACATAAAAAAGAATCAAATTTCCAAATTTTATAAAAAAAATTAAGTGAACAGCCAATAAACTAGTTTTCTTACTCCGAAATTAATGTTGTAAGCGAAACGCTACAAGCATGTAATTCTTAAAACATATAAGAGTATTTTTTTTAAATAATTTTAAAATATTTATTTGGTTGTTGGGTTTAAGCTAGTCTATATGCATTCACGGGTGGGTCGAAATTCTTGAAAAAGTTTATAAGTTTTATTTTCAAACCCTCATAAACACAATGAGAACTCAATATAAAACAAAAAACTATAAAATAATTTTCAAAATCCAACTAGCAATTTTTCCTTTTTAAAGTATTTTATTTTTCTAATCCTTTTCTCATTTGGCTAACCATTTGTTAGTACTAAATGTGTATAAAGGACAACAGAAAAATAAAATATTATTTAATTAAAACCCAACTACCAAAAAAATATTATTGAAAGATTAATTGGAAGTATATCCCGAATAATTCAATAAATTGATTTTGATTTAAAAATTTTTCTAAAATAAAAAAATAAGAAGATAGATAGTAGATAGCTTATGATTATGCAAAATTAATTTATGATTGTTTGTGGTTTGGCCACCAAGAGCAGTTTGACCTTCTTGTAAACTCTAGTAATAGCACCACAAATCCCAAGAAAAATCGCGCGGATTAAAAAGAATATCTCTTAGCATAAAAAGTTTTGCATTTAAAAAAGATCATAAACATCATAAAGGCTTCTCCATTTTTTATATGCGTTTTTTTTAATCAAACTGAATTGTACGTTATGTCAAGATAAACTACAACAAGGAATTTTCATAAAATGCACTTTTAGTTTACAGACTTCACCATAGAGATGTAAATATGTATTTGCTGTGAAACAGCTGACAATTTGATGGAAGACAATTAAAAAAATATATCCATTCGACTTTTCGTCTTTAGTGAAGACTGAAAACTCATCATCTCTAATAAAAACTCTTTATTTTTTATTCATCTTAAGCTACCTTCACATTTGATCATTATTTGTCCAAAAAAGGGTAACCAATATTTTTACAAACAAGTATGGTCAAAATATGGAACAAATCAATCAACAACATCAATTTCTAATTTTCAACTAAATAAAAATTAGTTTATTGGTGCAGATACTTAAACGTTTTAGGGATTACTTCTATTTTGCCATATATTTGTCAACTGTGAATAAATTTAAAGGGAAAACAGAGTTTGTTTCATGTTGGCATTGCAATAAAGCTTTAATAAAATTTAATAAAAAAAAAAAATTGTTTAATATCAAGCAAATTATTTATGAACTATAGTATGATACTATGACGAATGCATACTAATACTTTTTAGTCTGTATGACTTTGGAGTGTTAAAGTTATTTAATGAAGATAAGATATGTCCATCAACAACTACAGACTTGCTTTAGGTGTCAAACTTATCACACTAGTAACTGAAAGTCTCTGATACTTCAAAAAAAAACTCAAGACTTTAAATTTATACTTAAAATCTTCTTCGATTTTTAGCAATATACACAGGGTGGGCTAAAAGTCAGGCCTGCGTGTAAAAATTTAAAAATTTTTTTGTTTATTAACTACTCATTGGTTCGTTGAATAAAATCGAAAAAAATAATAAAAAAAAAAACAGTGTTATTAAATGTTCACACGCATGCGTCACTTTTGGCTTATCCTGTATATGTTTATAAAACCTTCAAAGAGGAATGTTACAGTGTCATTGACATTATAAATAAAATGTGTTCTCTCTCTCCTTCTCTCTCTTGATAATTTAAGAAACTTATTAGAGCTGCATATCGTCTGAAGCTTTAATAGAACCCAACTATAGAGAATCACAAATATTTAAAATTTGATAAACCTAGACCAATAATATAGTATTTTCATAGTTATCAGTGAGCAAAATACGATATACGAACACAAACGTAATTTAAGACTTCTTATTGCAACACTAGAATGTTTAAGTAAAATTACCACCGCGTTCGTTTCGTTTTGTTTTAAGACCGTATATGTACTCATCAAGGTATCATGTTAAACACATAAGCCTTCCTCGCTGTAGATTTTAGGGCTCACCAAGCAAAAAAAAAATTTTTTTTTCACATTACCGCCCCTATTCAAATATCAATCAGTATAATTATAGAGCACATACAATTCACAACACAGTGAGGCAAATGAAATTTAAAAAAAAGAACTTAGAGCTTAAACATTATAACGACAACTGAATAAACAACAAATAAATTGTGAATAAATATTGTGTTAGTAAGTACAATGCAAATGGAATTCATTGCAATGTTATTTTGATGATGATAATAAAATAGCCTGGGAACAAATAATCTTTCTTTAATTAAAAATCGACACTGTAAAGCAGTACAACAACCACATTGGTTCAATATGACTTAAGGTAAAATAATAAATGATGGACGAGTTCATTTCTGCACCAGCTTATTTGAGTTTTCTTCATTATCCAATAGCAAAATAATAAGTCTATGTGTGTAATATTTTTGTTTGTATGCATTAAAAAGTTTACATTAAACATATTAAACCAGATTTATGGGTAATTTAATTAATTTGTATGAAAAGTATACAAAAAGAAAACTTTTAAAAATTAAGTTAATAAACTTTATAAATTATTAATTAAACCTGGGTCACATTGTTGGCCCATGAAATGAAATATTATCTCACAATAAAAAGGCCTCAGTATGATAGTCAAAGTATCAAGGTATGTAGTACTTCCATATCAAATTTTATGAAAATCCATTCATTAGTTTTGAGCCAATCGAGTTCAAAAAGACATACATAATTGTTGAACAAATATTTTATGTACAAATACAGTTTTTTGGACAATATTAGTATAAGTAAAGATTAGAAAAGTTTTAAAAGAATTCAAACATGTAAAAAATAGTGAAAGCCAGAACAAAAGATTTATATGCGCGGTCTTACAGAACCGTCTGGTGTTATGTCCTAGCAAAAACAAGGTAATGACTTGCTTTTCCTAAACAACATACTTTTCAATGGCTATTACGTATCGTCTGTCTTACTAAGAAATATTTTAGTAATGACTTGATTTATAATGTGATACATAAGTACTTATTTTCAGACATTTGCTAAGCTACACACACAATACAATTTCTTGTTGAGAAATTTCCTAGCAGCCATTCAAATACATAACTTTTTATAATTCTCATTAAGTTTAACACGCATAGGGTATAAATAGTAATTGTTTTGACCACAGCGGCAAAGCATATATTTAACAAAGTGATTTTTACTGATTTTTAAATTAACGTATCGCTGAATAATCTAATCGAATTTTCGTCCTTAGAAGAACCGAACGACTTCTGTAATTCTCTAATAGTAATTGGTTATTTAGGTTATTAAAATCAAGTACTTATATGTTGCTATAAAAGTAAGTACTTATTTAAATCCCCATTTGTAAGCGAGCGTGGTAAGTTCTTGCCGCCAATAACATCGCCGTGTTACAGTGTTGCCAAAAGATGATAGAGAAAAAGTGCAAGACCTCGGAAAAAAAAGTGCTAAAATGTTCTACAGTTCAAAAATAAAAGTGCTAAAATTGCTTTTTGCAATATTGTTTTTTTTTAAACATTAAAAATTAAGTATACTTTTTATACCCGCCACCAAAAAAATGGTGGGGGTATATTCATTTTGTCATTCCGTTTGTAACACATCGAAATATCCATTTTAGACCCCATAAAGTATATATATTCTGAATCGGGGTTTGATTTGATGACGATCTAGCTATGTCCGTCCGTCTGTCCGTCTGTTGAAAGCACGATAGAGGTCGCACCGAAAAAGCTAAAGGGCTCAAATTTTGCCAGAATCTTTCTAATAGACAAGGTTTGTTTGGTATTGAAAATGGGCTAAATCGGAATATTAGAAAGAGAGTTATAGCTCGTAAAGCAAGAATAGGTCGAAAAAAACGTGTCCTTCAAACATCGAAAAAGAAGGAATTGTGTCCAAACGCATAAAGGTAGAGTCATGAAACTTCGAATATATATTTCTCGAGTCAAAAGAATATTTCTCCCCAAAAATTGCTTAAATCTATGCATTAGAATTAGGTCAAAATGTACGAAAATTTATACCGCTCAGTGTATATTTGAAGTTTAAAACGTAATAAAACTGACAAAACTATATGTACGGTTCTGAAATTTTGCAAACATGGTTTTGTGGTCAAAGTCTTCGTTATAACGGAAAATAAATGTGCCACGCCCACTTTTTTTTAAATTTTTATAAAAATATATTAGTCATATTCATTAGCATTTATTCATTGCAGATGGCGACATCTGCTGAAGGCGCCACTACATTTTGCAAACACTGAGGATGATGTCTTTGCTAAACATCACGTAGAACACTAGATGACTCTAGTAACATTTTTTTGCACAAACTACAAAGGAATTTTATAGGGGTTTGTGAAAACGAAAATGACCGAAGTTTGTTGACAAAAATTAACTAGAGTAATGATTTGTGCCCAACTTTACATATAGTTGTACACACAGTCTTATGAGGTTTAAGTTTTAAAAATATTAAAAAAAAATGTGCATCAGTAGATTTAAAATAAGTATTTGAATATTTAAAATACATATTTTAACAAATTTTTTTTTTTATCTATCTATTTTTTTGTAAAGGGTGGTTAAATTTTAAGGGCCACAGGGTGACTCAAAATAGACATGCTCAGCATTTTGCTAAAACAGGAAATTTATTAGTAAGATTTTGATTTTTAAAGTTCTATAACATTTTACTTTTAGAAGATTTTCAAACGAAATAAGTTTTGTATAATTTTAAAATTTGTTAGCCATTAGTACATGAAAATAAATTGTTTATAATGTTTAGAAATAATTTTTTTTTTATCTTTAGGTCTAAATTTTCCTAAATTCCTTTTTTTAATACACCATAACTTCTAGAAAACATAAGATAACAAAAAGAAATTAGCACCATTTAGTAGATAAAACTCTCCTCTATATCCCTATACCCCATTTTATACCCGTTACGATCCGACCGTGATCAGCAGACCAATTTTTGTGACACAAGGTCAAATATTTTTTGCAAAATTTTAGTAAAAGAGCTAAACAAATTTTTTTGTAAAGTGTTTTTTTGAAGTATTTGAGTTTTTATATCCGCCACCAAAAAAATGGTATGTATATTCTTAATCGGAGTTTTATTTGACGACGATCTAGCTATGTCCGTCCGTATGTCCGTCTGTTAAAAGAACGATAGAGGTCCCATCCAGTGGGCTCAAATTTTGCCAGAATATGTCTTATACACAAGGTTTGTTTGGAATAGAAAATTGGCTAAATCGGAGTATAAGGAAGAAAGAAAAATTGCCTAAATGCATGTATTAGGAAGGGAGTTTGAGATCAAAATGTACGAAAATTAATACCGCGCAGTGTATTTTTCAGTATGTTCAAAATTTTAAACCTAATAAGAGTGACAAATTTAGATCTACGATTCTGAAATTTTGCAGGAATTGCTTTTTGGTCAAAGGCTTTCTTCTGACGGAAAATAAATGTGACACGCCAACCTCCCATACAACGTTTTCTCTCAAATTCTTATAATTTCTCTATAAATCGAATAATAAAGGACTTTATTGAAATATCTAAGTTGTATTTATTAGCATAAATAACTTCGACACACCTACTATAACGCTCACTTTCCACGTTATTTACTGTTAATGAAATTTAAATTTATAAAACCGACAAAATTAGAGGTATGATGATAAAATTTGCTACGGAAATCCTTCTAGTCAATGTTATTGTTATGCCAGAAAATTTAGGTGACACGCCCACTCTTACGCCCACATCCTATATAATGCTTTATTTCAAATTCATATAATTTCTCAATGAATAAATATTTTGGAAGAATTACGGACTATATTGAAATATCTAAGTTGTATTTATTAGCAGAAATTTTATTGACACGCTTACTTTAACGCCCATTTTCACTGAAACACTTAATTTACGAAAACATTTTACCAGCATATCCAAGTTATAAAGGGTGGTTAAATTTTACGGGCCGATGTTGATTTTGAATAAAACACAAATTATTTAGGAAATTATTATCATTTCTTTTTTAATGATAATATTTGTATGGTTCAATTATGTATGGAACAAAATATCGGCCAAATGGCCCCGCGACCTCAACGGCACACCTCGATCCGATAGTCCAAATTTTAAATAACATTGCTGATGCTCAATTGTTTGGCACGATGATGAGTCAAAGTTGACTGTTTTTTTGGCACACTATCGCGATAAACAGCAATGCTTCTCATTTAACGAATTTAGAAGGCATTCATAGATGTTCTAACATTTTATACAGACCTGGGGCCGAATTACGGCATTCGATATCGATCGAAATTTTACTCGAACGATCGAGTATGCTTTAGGTATATAGATTCTAATAAGAGTTTTCAAATTTCGATCACGTTCGAGTGCCGTAATTCGGCCTCTGTTTTAAATTTAAAATTTAACCACCCTCTACAAAGAAAGCCATTAACAAAATAATAATTATTGTGCTTTAAATGTACACAAAATTGGTGGTGGGTATAAAAGATTCGGCACAGCCGAATATAGTGCTCTTACTTGTTTAATATAATAATTTGCAACATATTTATATACATATTTTGTTTAACTAAGCTCAGTTTTATTAATATTATATTTACACAAAAAAAGTGTCAACAATTACTCAAATGTGGTAAGAAGGCTAACAAGTTCAATCATATAATTTTCTTCACATACCAATTCTTTTTGGTATTGCTCAAATAACCCATTTTAATCAAACATAAAAGTTGTGTGTTCATTTTTGATCTAAGTTTGCTTTTTTAAGGGTCCGCCAAATAACTTTTTTTTTTGAAAATGCTATTAAAAAAGGGGTAGCTTCGGCTGTGTGGCACGTAGCGCCGTCCTGTTTAAACCAAATGTAGCCAATATCCTCCTCTTCAATTTTAGTGAACCAAAATTCGTTCAACATGGCCCGATAACGATCGCCATTGACTACGGCCACTCCTTGCTCATTTTCGAATAAAAATGGCCCAATTATGCCTTTGGACCAAAATTCGCACCAAACAGTGTCTCGTTTTGGGTGTATCGGCTTTTCAATGTATGCGTGCGGGTTTTCTGTGCCCCAAATGCGACAATTTTGCTTGTTTACATACCCGCCAAGACCAAAGTGAGCTTCGTCTGAAAAGATGATTTTTTTTTGCCAAATCGGCCAAAGTAATGTCACAATATTTCTCAGCGTTGTTCAAGCGTATACACAACCATATTCGTTCAGCGGAGGGATAAAACTAATTATCTGTCAAATCAGACATAAGCTAAGTGTTACCATTTACGAAATAAGCACTAGTTGAAAAAAAAAAACGTTATACATACATACATATTTTTAGTAAATCAAACATACATTGATCTATTATTTGTATTATAAAACCTATTTTTATATATGAAAACCTTTCATTTTAATTAAATTATTACATTATCTTTGAATTCAAAGAATTAAATTCTTAAAAAGATAATAATTATTTAAAAAAAATCTCCCAGGAAAACATTAACCTTTAGAGATGTTGCCACTCAAAAAACCACCACAAACAAACAACAAAAAAAGAAAACAGTAAAATGAACAGCAAATATTAAACACAGATGAATGTTTCCGTGGGATACCAAAAGTCAATGGCTTATGTTGTGGTTATTTTGCATACATAAGTACTGCTATATTTCTTTTAAATAACAATAATATTAAATAAATTATTAGATGATATTACAAGCAATCAAATCAAACATAATGGTAACGATATGAAAGTACATAAGTAAGTCACAAGTAGAAAGGTCCTAACTCGTATTTTTTACGAATTTGGGTTTTACAGCGTTTCCAATTCATTTTTCACAAATTCACCTCGAAACAAAAATTTAATGCAATAGTATCAAAAATAACTGTTTTAGAAGCAATTTTTAAAAAGAAGTTAAATTAAAATAGTAAAGTTTCTAGTACGTTTTTACCTTCTCCTGAAAAGTTACAATTATTTGAGTTTGGGCCTTTGTACTTGTGACCAACGATATATGATTTGGTGAAAATACTTTACTTTTTTTTAACAAGTAACCACATAAAAGGCATATTTTATGAGCACTTTTGAAATAAATGCAATACCATATAACAAAGTTGCAATAATAAAATAATTTTGTTTTCGGTTTCTTAGCTGAACTTAGTCACTGCAATTGTAACATTGCAGCATTAAATTTTAAGCTTACTATTTAAAAAATGTGACAGATGAACTACACAAACGACATATCGTCGTAGCTCTAGCAAATGCAGTAATGTGTTTTCAGGAGAGCAAAAAAAAAACATTTTATTATGTTGCTTTACAGTATTAAACTTACGCATGCCGACTATTAGTTATTTTAGAACCAATCAAGATATCCCTGTTTGGTGGATAGATGTATGACCAATAAAGGTTCAAAATAGAGCAATAAAAAACTTTCAGATAACCGATCACGTCGGAGCAACGACGATATGCAAATACGGGTATGTAGAACTCCGCCGTTATATTTATTAGCTGATTAATGATAAAAGACACCCAATTTAGACAAGGCAAGTTTACTGGGCAATTCCTTTTATTACCATTCAAACGCCCTTTAGAATTACAATAATAAAAAAGTCTGTTTCATCAATTCCTAATTTACGTGTAGTTGGTCATGCGTATTTGTAAATACAATTGAAAAAAAAAATTTATTTCAAGTACAGGAATCTAAGACTCCTTTAAACACAAGACTTACGCAAGTAAACTTGGCTTTCGAAATGAAGTAAAAATAAAAACAATTTTGGTTTTTTTTTTTAAGGAAAAGTTAAACCTGTTTAAGCGATTTTAGTGTGAATACTCATCAAATAAAACTCAGTAAAAATTTAAATTTTGACATAATAAAAATGAGTTTTTACAATATTCATAAAAAATTTTGATTAGGTTAACAAGCGTTATAAATCAAATTTAATTTGATAATTTTTATTAACAAGGCAGTAAAAGTGGACAAGCAGAAATCAAGAAATTTTGAATTTATTGAATTTATACAGCGAGTTTAATTTTAATTTGTTTATTAATATTTCTTTTAATAGCTAATGCAAGTAAAGCTAGAAATCGGTCATACGTTAGTTAGTAACTATCAGATATTGCAGTTGTTGTGTTGTATTCCGTACAATCTTATCTCATTATTTCGTTTTTATTAAAAGTTAATTGCAAATTTTCCATGTCTTTCACAAAATAAATGAAGTGTTATACAAACGTTAAAAAATCTAATAGTATATTTTAAATATTATCAAATGACATAAAACACGTCTGACAGCTTAGTTAATGCGTGAATTTGTTATAATGCAAACAAATGTTTGTCCAAGGTGGGTTCTAATCAGTGTTGCCACGACTAAAAAAAGTTTACAACCAAAATTACTTCAAAAAGTAACCAAATATAAAAAAGTAACCAAAATTAAAATATATTTGATTTATTTTAAATTTGTTTTACATTTTAATATAAAAAATATTTGTACTTTACGAATGAATTATGAACTCAAAATAAACCAAAAATTCAAGTCTTACGTATCAAGTAACATTTTATTACAAATAACGATAAATAAAAAAAAGCTTTTATTTAAAATAAAATTTTTATTTATATTAAATTTTAATACAATATAAAAATATTTGTACTTGTACTTGTTTTTTAAAACAGTCATGAATTTTTTTGTACTCCAAAGTTGATCATTTGCTAAAACATTGTCTAAACATTGTCACTTAAATGAGAACATTGCAGTGTTAAACGTACATATAAGAACATGATTTATAAATAAAACATATTAAATACTGCTGAATTTTGGATTTTAAAAAGTAACCAAAAAGGAAAAAAAATACACATCTACACATTGGCAAAAAAATAACCAATTTTGGTTATAAATAACCAAAAACGGCAACGCTGGTTCTTATTCATAATTACTTGCATTTATGTTTATTAAAAGAGAATTTTAAGAGCCTGGGTGTAAATTCTCCATCTGTGAAAATGTGAAATGAAAAGTTGTTGCCTATCATATGTTGACCCTATACCTTTTTCTATATAAAAATAGTTTTATAAAACACCTTTTTTTCTAAATAACTAGCCAAGACCGGCGCGCATTGCTACGACCCTTAATGAATTAAAATGAATTCTGAATTTTAATTGAATATATTAAAAATAATATTCTATTGATTTTTATTGTAATGCAAGTGAATATACAATATTTTTGGTTTTTCCATTTGCTGTAAAAATGTAAAAATTTATTGGTGTTCCCAGTCTGGAGCATGCGACGTACAGCTGGCCATGTGAAAAGCATGGATTGTCCTTGTGCTTTGTTGATGGTAATAGAGAAAGCAAGGCGAACTGGAAACTGTAGTCGCTTGAAGTTGAAAGGCAAATCGGTGGAAACCATTGGAATGCGTGGAAATAGCTAAAAATAATAACTTATTTTTTATGGGCGTGGCCCTGCTCACTTTTCTAATCACGAAATTATATAGTTATGACAGCTCAATATGTGCGCAAAGTTTTAGAAAAATCGGTGAGGTTCAAGTAGCTGAAAATTATAACTTATTTTTTATAGGCCCACTTTTAGCCACCCATAAACACTACCTGGAATGTGTACAACAACTTGCCAAAGTTTGAGTCCGATCGGCTTTACAGTTTCGGAGTCTATAGTAACACGCACACACAGACAGACAGAGCTTCACTTTTATATATATAGATAATACGAGTAATAACAATTATAAAATAAAATTTTCATGATTTAAACAATTTTGCTGAATTTCAATACATATATATTTATGTATTAATTTGTCCCGTTTGATGAAATATCATATACAATTGATTGATTGATTGATATTTTATTAATTCCCATTAAATTCATTACATAAAATTTAGTTTCTTAATCTAGAAAGCCAATACATTTCTACTGTTTTCCTTGCATACTAACATATTTTTCAAGGACTTTACTATTACACATATATTATAGCTTAGCTACGTCATTCTTACATTAATCTACTTGGCTCTTGCTTTAAATTCCCCAAAAAAGGGATCAAAAAGGGGATTCTACATCATATACAATGATATCAATAATAATCGATAATAGTGGATTTGCTCTATAGATACATATAGTTAACACAGTAAAGGAGATGACAAGATGTATGATATTTCTAATGACCTCATCAGCTAGATTGCTAGATTACAAATTTATTGTTATACGCAATTTTGATTTATTATTTTAGTTTTTCTAAAAAAAGTTTTTCTAAAATAAATAAAATAATAAGACTATGGTTTGTAATTTAGTGCCACACAGTGTTTAAAAATTTAGTAGAAGCGAGAGAAACATGATATATTTAGAAACAAAAATATTTTTCCAAATAATTTTTTTCAGTATAGAATTTTCCACGAATACACCTATAGGCAAATCATATTTAAAAATAGTAACAAACTTGTCTAAAAATTATCTGGGGGCTGAAAAATTTGAGCTTTTGTGGTGAAGATATATAAAAAAACAGAGTTTATTTGTTTATATCTTAGAAAGTTATAAAGCGATTCTACTCGATTTCAACAGCAATTCATTCCTGAATTACAAGATTGATACCATCACACCTTAACTTTAAGTTTTTTGCCCAACTTAATTTGACATTTTTTTTTGTTTAAGTGTTTGATAAATTCAACTATGCAGAGGTACACAATTGAGCAGCTCGTTAGGATTATTAAAGACTTTCACCAAAATGGGCATTCAAATCAAAATGCATTTCGTAATTTTTTTTAGTCAGAATAATCGACCAAATGTGTCTACAATCGAGAGAATTGTATGTAAACTTCAGCAAACCGGGTCTGTAGTAAATGTGAAAACACATCGCTCTCCTAGTTTGTTCTAAGTAAAACATTACTATTGTTCGCGATCAATCATCAAGGGATAGAAGTATGCCACCGAACCCGCGGCGAACTTTTGTTCGATATTTTATTTCAAACATAAAGCTGGATTCACCCATAAAATTTTAGTTCAGAACAAATTTTTTTTGTATTGAGTTTGATGTTTTACTTTTGAGAGAGAGAGAGATTATTTTGTTCAGAAAGATTTTTCTTGAATTGGTTTAATTTTAATTCTTGTTCAGAAGAAACTGAATTGGGATGCCACTATTTTTCAATATTTACATGAAAATTGAATTTGGTTGCCACATCACACAGTGTCAGTACATTTATAATACAAAAATTGTTTTTGCCGAAAATTAACAATTAAAATGGAATTTAATGAAAATATTGCTCAAAAATTAATAGAAGAATTAAAAAACCAGGAAGAAAATGTTTGTATGACATGAGCAATAGTGCATACAAAAATAATTATTTAAAACAGGGTTTATGGAATGAAATAGAAGCGACTCTTTTTTTATACCCTTCACCTGTGGTGCACAAGGGTATATATAGCTTTGTCATTCCGTTTGTAATTTCTACAATTTTCATTTCCGACCCCATAAAGTATATATTTTCTGAAAGCTTATGAATAGAGGAGTCGATTAAGCCCTGACCGTCTGTCCGTCTGTCCGTCTGCCCGTCTGTCCGTGTGTTGGTTGAAATCAACTTTTAGAAGCAACTATATGTTCCTCAGATCTGTATATGGTATCAATCTCTTGGAAATATCCAGGAATGAATCGCTATTGAAATTCAGCACAATCGCCCCATAACTTTCTGAGATATGAGCAAAAAACCACGACCACCACGTTTTTTTTCACAATTACAACAACAACATACATACATAGATACATGTAAAAAACATACCAAACAAAAAAAATTACAAAAAAAAAAATATTAAAAATAAGAAAAAATAATAAAAAAAAACTACAAAAAAAAAATTTTTAAAAAATTTAAAAAAAAATTTAAAAAAATTTTTTAAAAATTTTTCTAAAAAAATTTTTTAAAAAAATTTAAAAAAAATATAAAAAAAAAATAAAATATAAATAATATATTAAATAAAATAAAATAAAATTTTTTTGGCTCAGCTGGGATTCGATGCCACATTTATTCTAACGTGTACGTATGCACGTATTTTATATGGGATGAATAGTGATACAAACAATTGTTATTGCATGACTACACGTTGTGAAGGGTATATAAGATTCGGCACGGCCGAATATAGCACTGTTACTTGTTTTATTTTCGATTTTTTTTTATAAATTTCTTTTGCAAACAAATTGACTTTATGCACTTCAATTAAAAATAATAATTTTAGTTTTCTTCTATCCAACATTTTCTTCACATATATTTTAATGAAATAATTTACGTTTGTATTTATTTACATAGTTTGCTAGCGGTGCTTCCACTTTGTACAACTGTTTGCATTTTATATTATATGGCAGCTTTGTTTTTTCGGACAAATTTTCTTAAATGGGTGAATCGTTCTGCAGAAAACTCTCAGTAAAAAATGTTATTTTATATTTTAATTTTAAACATTTAAAATATATAAATACATATAAACAAGTTAAATACAATTTGAATTTTTTTTTTGTTATTTTTTTTAATATCGTCACACTATTACCTGTTATACAAAAACAAAATTGTTATTATTGTTTACTGCACATACCCAGCATATTCTTTGTAAACGTTAACTTATACCTCAAAAAGTTTTTACTATGACAGAAATTATATTTATTATTTTGCTGAGTTTCAAAAAATTTTAATTCTATGATTATTTTTGTTCTTTCTTTGCAAACAATTTTATCAACTATAAAAGATGTTACTTTTTCGTCGCCATTGTGTTTCAGACGACGAATTTACACAGCGAATTTTTACTGACGAATTCGTCGTTCGTCGCAATTGTGCGCCTAGATTACATCGTGTGTTCGGTTAGATCACCAAAGAAGCTAAGAATATTTTATTTCAATCAACACATTCAATCGTCTACACTATTTATAATTAGTTTATTCACAAGTGTGGAATTGTCGTATTGTCATGATGCCATAATTTTTAAAATTTAAAAAAAGTCTAAGTGAATAAACAATACAAAAATTGTAAATCAATTAAAATTTTTTTGAGAAATTATGACTTTATGACAATACAAAACTAAGGACACCATTGTGAGTTATTTAAATCTTTCACTATATATTTTATGGGGTTGTAAATGAACATTGTAGAAATGACAAAGCTATATATATACCTGGCAACACAGGTAAAGGGTATAAAATCACCAGGTTTTTAATTGTTTAAACATATCATAACGAATTGTTTTCTGTTATGCTGTTTAAATATATATTTACATTAGTCAAACATTTATCGAAATAGACGTAAACACTGAAATGTATTAATCTATTTTATCTAATAAAATTTTCTTAATTCAGCCAAATTTAATATTAATTGATTATAATCATTAATTTGTAATCAAAAATTACGTAAAATTATATAAAGTAATTATCCAAAATAGTGGAGTTTAACAATAGTCAATAATTTTTGTATAATAAACTCTGGTTTTTATTTTGTTATCAAATTAAAAATAATCGTAAAGTAAACGTCTGCTCGGCCATCTAACGTATTTATTAAGACTTATAAACAATTAAATATTTGGCAGACATTTTGTTGTTAACATAGATATGTAAGTATGTACAAACAGAAAATCTCCCAAGTAAGCAATTAATAAAAGTTGATTTTAATATTTTTTCAACAATTTTTTTAGTATCTGCCTTAATTTTCTTTTAAGACTAAAGCATGTAAAAAAAATTGTGTATGTAGATCAATACTTGTTCGATTTTGTTAGAAACACGAAATTGCTAAAACTGGGCAAACATGTGACAACCCGATGAACAAGTTTCACTTTTCTGCACATTTTTCGATATTACAAAAATTGAGAAAATGTTTTAGTTTAGTGTGGCAGCAAATATACCATAACAACTGCTACACATATTCTGTGTTGTTTTTGTGTCTATGATAAATTAAGTGATTTACAACAACAGTCGTTTGGTGTACCATGGCAGTGGAACACCATCACCAATGACTTGAAAACACGATTTTTCATTATCACCTTGTGTATTATTACTTGTAGTGGACTTGCACACAGGTATGCGAACGATCCAGTTGCAGTTTTTACTACGAAAAGCCTTAATTGCATAAAACAATTTGATTGTGACATTTGTAGATGCCACAAAATTTTCTTTATCTAAAAATGTTTTATTAAATATTTAGCAGGTACTTTGTAGTTGTTATTACTAGAGTAAATTTGGTATCGTGATAACAAAATGTGATTGTAAACTTACCCCCATACCTAAACAAGAGCGTTGAGCGTTGAGCGTCAAGCGTTGGAGTTTTACATGTGTTTTGTTTTTGTTGCAATAACAAAATACATGCAAAAATGCAACGCTTGACGCTCAACGCTCTTGTTTAGGTATGGGCCTTAGGAAATTTTGCAAATAAAATTTTAAACGTACCAACCCCAGTTTTTAATTTTTTAAATATTCTAAACTAGCCAAGCCCGGCGCGCGTTGCTACGCCCCTTAATGAATTAAAATGCATTCTGAATTTTAATTGAACATCAAGTGCAAAAAGCTACAAGTTATAACTTTTTATGGGCGTGGCCCTGTCCACTTTTTTAGTCACGAAATTATAAAGTCGTGATAGCTCAATATGTGCGCAAAGTTTCAGAAAAATCGGACCAGTGCAAGTTCCTCAAAAATATTACTTTTTTTATGCGCGTGGACTGCCCACTTTTCTAATCATGAAATTGTATAATCATGAGAGTTCAATATGTGTGCAAAGTTTCAGAAAAATCGGTCCAGTGCAAGTTCCTCAAAAATATTACTTTTTTTATGGACGTGGCACTGCCCACTTTTCTAATCACGAAATTATATAGTCATGACAGCTCAATATGTGCGCAAAGTTTCAGAAAAATCGCCCACTTTTTACCACCCATAAACACCCCCTGGAATATGTATAACAACTTGCCAAAGTTTGAGTCCGATCGGCTTTACGGTTTCGGAATCTATAGCTAACACACAGAGTTTCACTTTTATATATATATAGATGACTTGCTGTCTAGCTAGTCTCCTATCAACTTCCCAAAAACATAACCACAGGTATGAGTAACATAAAAAAAAAATAGTTAAATATCAAGAAATGTATGACAAATTTTAAAGTTTATTTTTTGTTGTTCCTGTTGTATTAATATTATTTATTTAAATAAATATAAAAGGAATAAGAAAGAAGTGCAAATATGCAATCTAATCACAGTTTGTTATTTAATCATAAAGTTTCAATGGCTAAATTAGTTTATATTTTTGGCAAGCAAAACTAATACTATATTTATCAATACAATTAATAAATTGGTAGTATAATCTGAGATTTATAAAAAAATAATTAAAATTTCGAAGAAAACTAACTGATTTGATTAGCTATTGTTATAAAGAATTATATTATATTTATTTTATTTATCATATATTAACTCCATTCCACTCGGCCAATTTCGGAATAATTTTTAAGTATTCTTAAAATGATTACAATTTAATTTGATTTAATAGGAAATTAAATATGTAATAGAATAAAATGAACTTGAGCCAAAATAAAAATGATTTATGGTGTATTTTATTTATTTAAGTTTTTTATTTTTTTTTATACAAGACTACAGAAAAATTTTAAAATAAAAAAAGTAAGAGTGCTATATTCGGCCGTGTCGAATCTTATAATACCCTTCACAATCATATACATAGGTATAAACACACATCGTAGCTTGGCATATATTTTCTGTTATACACCATTTTTTCTTTATTATTTCCGACGCCATCCTCAATTTTGAATTTTAAAAGACACAAAATTTAACAATAACGACATAAAAATTTTATGTTGAAATAGATTCTAATAATTTCTTGGCAACTATATTGCACCCTACACCACAATGTAAAAAATAACACATAATTAAACCCTTTTTCTGTGGTGCCAAGGGAATATAGCTTTTTTACTCTATTTGTAATTTCTACAACATTCAATTGTATAGTATAAATTTTCGGCAAGCTAATGACTAGCGGAGTCGATTGAGCAATGTCCATCTGTCAGTGTGTAGGTTAGAGACAACCTTTAGAAGCCCCACATGTTGCACGGATTAAATTTTTTTTCAAATATCCGCAAATAAACCGATACTGAAATCCAGCACCATTTCCTCCTAAATTTCTGAGATTTGAGCGAATTAACACGACGCTTTTTCCACATTTTTACAACAAAAATGAACAGTTTTCTACCCTAGAATAATTTGTAGACACATTTGTTACTATAGGAAAGTTAAAAAAAAAACACATAAAATTCAGAAAAATTCATGAAATATTTATTTGAATCGATTGTACGTTCCATATAATTTAATGTTTGAAGATTATTTCATGCAAATGTTGACCGTGACTGCGCCTCAAATGGTCCATCCGCTTTGTCCAATTTTGGCAAACTCTTTCTAACATTTCGGCCGGTATCCCATGAATAAATGCTTCAATGTTGTCTTCCAAGTCAAGCTCTTGCATTTTGGGTAAAAAAAAGTTGGATATCATCTCACGGTAGCGCTCACCATTCACAGTTACGTTACGATTCGCATCATCTTTGAAGAAGTACGGTCCAATGATGCCACCAGCCCATAAACCGCACCAAACTGTGACTTTTTCTGGATGCATTGGTAGCTCTTGCAATGCTTCTGGCTGATCTTCACTCCGAAATCGACAATTCTGCTTATTAACGTACCATTGAGCCAAAAAAAGAGCTTCGTCGCTGAAGACAATTTTTCGATAAGAAGCGCGCGATGAACTTTCTTAAAGAGCACGCATTTTGATAGTAAAATTCAATAATTTGCAAGCGTTGTTCGTTTGTAAGACGATTCATGGTTAAATTAGAGACCAAACTGAAGATGTTTGACAGTAAAACAAAACACGAAACGTGCGTCAGCTGTTTAAACCAGTTTTGCCAAAAAACAAAATAGCTAAAAAATCACCCTTTAGATACTATAAACCTTTGATATTCTGACATTTTGGACAAATCAGTCACTAATTGGTAAAGTTATAGGCAAAAATTATCTGGAAAAATATTTAGTTTTTTATTATGTCAATATTCTAAATAATTTTTGGACAATATAAAGACGTCAAAATTAAAATTTTTGCGCACAGAAATTATTATAGCGAAAAACAAAAAAATCGGCTTAAAACTAACTGAGATACAAGCATCAAAATACAACTGCTTCGGCGTTTCTACTAAAATTTAACACGAAAATCGATTTTTAGCTTCTAGGAAACTAAAAATGTTAAAAATTATATCAAATTAATAATATAAAAGGGCTTGGCGAGCAGAATAAAATACACTACATACATTTTGGTTAAAATTTGGTGTTTACTGAACTCGCTTCAACTCGTTATATATTTGTATATCAAATGAAAGGGCTTGACCAATATAATACAGTTAACAATGAAAAAGTTACAATCCAAGATGGCGTCCTAAATAAAATGGCGAATATATAAGTAAAATATAGTAATCACGACTTTATTCCCTTCTAATGAGTGGACTTACCAGTAGAATACAGTAAACTATGCAAAAATGTAAAATCCAAGATGAAGTCTGAAACAAAATACATATTTTTGATATTTTTTTCTTGAACCCATCATCGTGTTAAACAGATGATAGGGCTTGACTAAGTAGTAGAATACTGTTAACTATGTAAGAATTAAAATCAAAAATGTCGTCAGAAATAATAATAATGCAAACGTTTAACATTTAATCTTAAACCAAGGCTACAATGTGGTCTTTATTTCTATGTATATGATGTTTAAGAATAATAAAAGATTAACTAGACACGTCTCACTGTTACTTGTTTTTTGTTTAAATTATTTATTTATAAACGAGAATTTTAAGTGGAAATAAAACTGTTTTAATAGCCATAATACTCAAATGTATCAATTTTGTTTTACTAAAAGTGTGCTTTATATTTATGATGCTCGATATCATATGGAGCAATGATTTTCAAAATAAGTTCAAATAATTTGAAAACGTTGCTCTGTCGTAAGTCTATTGATAATAAAATTGCCTTACCAAACTAACCTTAATAAAGGGTCCGCTATCTAACGTTTTTTTCTCAACTAGTGCTTTTTTCGTGGTAACACTAAGCTCATGTCTGATTTGACAGATAATTAGTTTTGTCCTTCCGCTAAACGAATATGGTTGTGTATACGCTTCAACAACGCTGGGAAATATTGCGACATTACTTTGGCCGATTTTGCCAAAAAAAATCATCTTTTCAGATGAAGCTCATTTTGATCTTGACAGGTATGTAAACAAGCAAAATTGTTGTATTTGGGGCACAGAAATCCCGCACGCATACATTGAAAAGCCGATACACCCAAAACGAGTCACTGTTTGGTGCGGATTTTCGTCCAGAGGCATAATTGGCCCATTTTTCTTCGAAAATTAGCCAGGAGTGGCCGTAGTCAATGGCGATCGTTATCGGGCCATGTTGAACGAATTTTTGTTCACAAAAATTGAAGAGGAGGATATTGGCAACATTTGGTTTCAACTACACAGCTACACTTTTTTATAGAATTTTCAAAACAAAAAAGTTATTTGCGGACCCTTTACAATCAACAAGTAATAAATTAAACAGAAACAGTGCTGCGAATTTAAATTTCCCTCTATTTCGTTCCATAAAGTACATGCCTAAGTCGTAACTAGCTGAACCAGGACCCCTTTGCTGGTCCCCGCAAAATTTTATTTATTCCTAAAAATCGCACTTTAAAATGCTTTCATTAATACGGCTGTAAAACATTTTTGGGCATCTATGAAGTAAAGCTAATAAACTGTCAACACAAAATCTTAAACAGAAAACAAAAATACAACAACAAAACATTTCTTAAAAGGATGTTTAAATTGTAACGCTCTTTTATTTGTTATTTTATCATTTACTATGCTTAATTTTTTGTTTCGTTAAACACATATCGACGCCTGTGCGCAAAATTATCGTATGCTACAAAAACAAAATTTTACAGGAAAGCGTTTTTATTACTTTTAATTAATAAATAAAAGCCTAAATAACACTGTTACATATCGAGCCATAACCGCAAAAAAGCTCACTGTACACAGTGTTATTTCCATAACTAAAATAGTTATCGCTATAATATTTTATCAGCAGATGGATTAATGGATGTAAAACCAATTTGCATAAAAAAGTCGATTTCTAAAAAAAAACGTAACATACGATAATTTCGTCGATATAAAGGGTGTTTTTTTAAGCCCGATAGAACTTGAAATTGTAAAAAATAACACAAAAAATTAAATTGTAATCAAAATTTTTTTTTATTCGAAAGATCAATACGTGACATTAACATTTGAAAATGATTTCGGGCATATGGGCACCGCGGCTGTTCTTGACGAAGCGCATTCTGAACGTCCAATTTTATCGCAAAATTGTGTTCAGCGATAAGGCGCATTTTTGGCTTAACGGGTTTGTTAATAAGCAAAATTGCCGCGTATGGAGCGAGACCAATCCACAAGAGACCCTACAGACTCCATTACATCCAGAAAAATGCACCGTTTGGTGCGGTTTTCACGCTGGTGGCATCATCGGACCTTATTTCTTCAAAAATGAGGCCGGAGCTCGCGTTACGGTCAATGGAGATCGTTACCGCACCATGATCAATGATTTTTTGTTTGAAAATATGGATGACATTGATCCGGAGGAGATGTGGTTTCAACAGGATAGCGCTACGTGTTATACGGCGAACGCAACCATCGACTTATTGAAATCAAAATTTGGCGATAAGTTGATTTCGAGAAATGGACCTGTCAATTGGCCTCCAAGGTCGTGCGATTTGACACCTCTCGATTATTTCCTGTGGGGCTACGTGAAGTCACTGGTTTATGCTGATAAACCAGCAACAATTGACGCCTTGGAGGCCAGCATTGTTCGTGTTATTCGTGACATACGGCCAGCAGTGCTCGAAAAAGTGGCCCAAAATTGGACGTCCAGAATGCGCTTCGTCAAGAACAGCCGCGGTGCCCATATGCCCGAAATCATTTTCAAATGTTAATGTCACGTATTGATCTTTCGAATAAAAAAAAATTTTTGATTACAATTTAATTTTTTGTGTTATTTTTTACAATTTCAAGTTCTATCGGGCTTAAAAAAACACCCTATAGTTGCGCATGATATAACTCCTAAGATACTTAACCAATTTTAATATGCTTAAAGGGAACTATAGTAAATTTCAATTAAAATCATTTTTAGTTTTTGACATTTTATAGGGTAGCTATTAGGGTGATAGATTATTCGACTTTTTTAAGAAACCGGTTTTCAATAGTTTGAAATTTAAAATTTAAAAAAAAACGGTTGCTATTTTAAAAATTGAGAAAAAACCGGTTAACCGGTTCGAATATATAAAATATAATATTTAAAGTAAAAATTAAAAAATATTGTAAAAAAAGATTATAATTAAATTTATACATAAATATGAAATTTCTACAGTTTATATACGTTTGGCTGCACAATTACGCAATAACTGACATGAATGCAGTTGACTAATTTGGTTTTAATTAGTTAAATATAAGGTCAAAAGGTACTCTTTACAAGTAAAATAAATAAATAAATAAAACTTTTTATAAGGCTGTTATAAATTTTTGTATCTCTTTCGGTACATTTTTTAAATATTAAATAAATCTGTTAAACTAATATGCACTAACGTATTTTGTTTGAAATTATTTCTGCAATTTGAAATACATTTTAAAGGCTAGGGAAAAAAATCTTAAAAATTTCATTTTAAAAATTCTTTCTTATACCCCTGATAGACATACAAATATAGACATAAACTAGTTTGTTCGATGGTTTAATTGAAATTTAAGTTGACAGACACTCAATGTCATTAATTAAAATTGGGATCTGCAAAGAAAGATTATTGGTTGTTCTTTATTGTAACTACATTTTTTACCTAAAAGTGATCGATCAGCTAAATTTATGCTTCAATTACCTTTAACTTTTTACGTTAGGTTTATATAAAAAAAAAATATTAAAGCTTAATTATTTTTCTTATTTTACATTTGTTTTTTAAACAACAAATAAATTTCTTACAATATTATGGAAGAATATTTAATAGTTTTTATTTTCTGATTTTTTGAAACTTTTAGCGTACTAAATATACTATGGTACTGGTTACAAAGATATATGCAAATAAACTTTAAAAAATAGAAAAAACCGGCATTTTTGGATAAAAAACCCGGTGTATTCGATATTCGAAAAATCAACATTTAGAAAAAACCGCCAGCTGAAAGAGGAAAAAAACCGGGTTTTCCACCGGTTGTAAAACCGAGTCGATCACCCTAGTGGCTATTTAATAATAGTTGATTCATTTATTAGAAGGTCATAAGAACTCTTAACACTCAACGATTCTTAATGTCAAACTCCATATATAAAAAAATCGAATGAATAAGTAATTTATTAAAAATGTTTAAAAATAGTCGACTGAGAAAAATTAAGGTTAAAAACAATTCTTGATTAATTTAACATTTTTAAAAGATTCTTAATTTTTAGAAAATATTTACAAGTCTAAGGAGTGTGATGTAAAAAAATGCATTTAATAATATGCAGTGAAAGCCAAAAATTTACAACAATTCAAATTCATATAAAAATTTGATTTATAATATAAAATACATAAGTATGTAAGTGCATAAGAAAACATACAAACATACTATTATTATTTTATTATGATGATCATAAAGAAATTAATGTTTGGCAAAAAAAAAATGAAAAAAACACTTAAAAACACAAATGGAAAATGTAAAAGCATATTGTGGGAAATAAGTTGGCAATTACATTTTTAGCGTACACAACATACCATCTATATTCAAACAAATAAGGAAAATCGTAACAAATATGTATGTATGTATAAACATATGTATGTAGTTTGTATAAACATAAAGTCCCACCTCACATAGATTCGTATTTGTATATGCACATGCATCAACTTGGTTAATTACGCATACATTTGGATTTACGTGACATTTGAATGGACTAAGTGAACGACTAAATGAGTGACTGTCGACTTTGTGCATATTTTATATCATCATTTTACATGCAAACACTCACATATTCGTACAAATTTTGATTTACATTAATATAATACTCGTACATAATGAATCGTCTTAGGCCATCATCCACTCAAGTCAAGCCAGCAAATTGCCAAGGAATCATATTACGCATACTTAATATGTTGACGCTAAATAATGACGTTTACAACTACTTTGATCATTACGATGACGATCATTATATTATTGCTATTACTTATAATGCTAACAACAACAACAATACTATCAACATTAATTTTTACTTTTAAGCCATACGATTAACGATTACTCAACAATTTGCACAAATATACATGATAATTATAACAATTACAATAAATATTTTAATTTAATTTGCAAGTTAAAACAAAAAAAAAATTAAATAACATATGTATGCATAAACAAAAGAAATAACTAAAGTATATTGTATTTGTTATACATTTTTATAATTTTATGTCTTCACAAATGCAGATGACCATTTGAAAATAATGTACGTTTTAGCGTCAACATCATAAATATGCTATTTTTATAAATTTTAAAATCATGCTTAATTTATTCTTTCATAAGGCAAAAATTGTATTTCCTTAAATATTGTTCAATCAAAACTATTTTATTTAAATACTGAATTTATAGCTCTAACTTTTACGTGATCTTTCTAAAATGAAAAACTATTTAAAAAGTTCAAAAATATGTGACCTTCTCTGAGAAAAGGGACCTAGTGTGTCGAAAAAAGGTTTTGGACTTAAAGGTTCTGGTACCTAAAAGGGTGTAGAATAAGATGAAACGACCAAGTCGGCAGCCAATCATAACTAACCATACCAAATCACATCTCCCAACTGAAGGTGTGTTCACAGTGATAATGCGTTATGCAACTTTAAATGCGTTTTTCTGAAAACTTTATTTTTACACACTAGGTACTTTTTCTATTTCTGCTATTTTTTTAACATTTAATATTGAATAGTTTTTTACATGTTTTTGTTCAACCTACAAGAACAATTAAATTATTAATGCATTATTGTTATACATACATACATACACATACATACATATATAAAAATATATACTAGGGTGATCGATTATTCGACTTTTTTCAAAAACCGGTTTCCAAATATGCAGTTCAAAATTTAGATTTTGAAAAAACTCTGCTGAGTTTTTGAAAATTAAGAAAAAAAAACCGGTTAACCATTTTTTGTAAAATATTTTTTCCACAAAACATGTTTTTAATACACATATCTTGTAAAAAAAATCTTTAACTCTAATTTATTAAATATAAGTGTTTAAAATAAAAAACTAAAAAAATTGTGTACAAAAGTTATAATAATGACATCTAAATAAATACATATAAATTCTTAATAACTGATATATGTATGTATGTATGGCTGCTCAATTTCAAAATACAGTTACCGACCAGCGTTGCCACTGAAAAATTTTTTTTCCTACCAAAAACTTTAAAAAAACCGACCAATACCCATTGTAGCCGACCAAAATTTTAAAATAAATCAATATGCACTTTAATGTTTTTGTAATATTACTTGTTTATTAAATAAACATTTTTCTGGTACAAAATAAAAATTAATTAACAATTCATTCTTTTTGTTCAGTAAAATATGTACTATTTGACAAAAATATAAAAAAATGCAGTCATATGATTTGAGATCAATATATCTATTGGGAACAGAAAAAATATATAAAAAAGTATTAGTTTGTATAACAATGTGTCTTTAATTCTTCATGTCCCGTTTAGCTGACCGTACGTAGTGGGGGATATTATTATTAACAAGTTCTTTGCATAACATAATGCTATTGATAGTATTGAATTCCAGTTTGTTTCTAAGCTTATTTTTTATAATAGTAAGTGACGAAAACTTACGTTCTGCAGCTGCAGAACTGTGTGACAGTGAAAGCAAATAAAAAATGAAATTGACATTTCACAGTACAATGCCAAGGCATTTGCGCCGTCAAAAGACGTGAATAACATTTGTCTTTCAACATATGGAATATTTGCGTTCATATGAACCAAAACACAATGACAGACTTTGGCGATGAAGCTGCAACCACCAACTTATTATTTCAAAAGCATTCAATTAATGAAAATTTATACATGTACATATGTATAACAAATATGTATGAAATTTAAATAAATTGATCATTATGTCCTAAATGTACCAAAATCAAATTGGACCGTCCTTCCGACCAAAACTTAAAATTCAAAATCCATCCGACCAAATTTGGTAGAAAAAGCCCAAAACGGCAACACTGTTACCGACATGAAAATAATTATCTTACATATTTGGTTTTAAATTAGTTGAATTAAAGTATAAGTTTTACATATAAATATCTGGGTATGATTTATTTGAGATAATCAATCGATACATTTATTAAAAAAATGTGTAAATACCATGTAAAAAAATCTACAGAAAAAGTGAAAGAATTGCAACAAAATCATTACAATATTTTTTAAAATTATAAAAAACGTAGTCAAGATTTTTTAAAATACCGAGCAAAAAAATTTAGAAGTGGATTATGTACATTGTCTGGATTTCTAAATTAATAGTGCAAACGATTTTTTCCAAATGATTCCCTCGAAATATTTATCATAAATGAAAATAAATGCAAATCTATACAAAACAAACACATGGTCTTCAATCTCACACTATTGTTAAGTATTTTCATTCATTTCATAATGAGTTGAATATCTGCAAAATTACTTCTTCGTTTGGGAAGTGCTTTAGTATATAATATACTAATATAAGTTGTTAAGGTAAAGGAACACAAACTTAAAAATTTAAAAACCGGTTTTTACATGCAAAAAAACGGCTTATTCGACTATTGCAGGATCAGCATTTGTAAAAAACCTACACTTGAACGAGTAGAAAAACTGGGACCGGTTCTAAAACCGAGTCTATCACCCTAATATGTAAGTATATAAGTATACGTATGTACAATAAATAAAATTTTCAAAAAATATTTTCCGGTAGAAAATCATTGGTAAATTACTTTTTTCTAAAAAAATTGATAAATGTTCTAATTAAAAATGAAAATTTTCTATATATAAGGAGCATATTTAAAAATTTCTAAAGAGATTTTTGTGCTGTTTTAAGAATCCAAACGATCCCTTTGAGATGAAGTTTGAGATGTAAAACTTTCACTCAATGCGATCGTTCGAATTCTAAAAACAGCACAAAAATCTCTTTAAAAAAAAATGTTTAAGTATGGTCCTTAATATGGAAAATTTTTTGAAAAAAAAAACTAAAAATTAAGAATAAATTTTTATTAAATTTCAACTATTCAAAAAATTTGTTTAATTATAAAACACATTTGTACTTACGTTCAATTGATGAGATGTTTTAAATAATAAGTAGACATACATGTAGACGTTTTTTTTTTGCGCGAGCGAGTGGAAAAATAACATAATAAACATCTGCTTCTGATGTTTTTCTCTTTACATTTACGTTATTCTTATAATGCCTTTTATTTTTTTTTTTTTAGTGACATGTGTTTTTTAACAGAAATAAAAAGCTGAAAATCTGTAAAAAAAAAATTTATTACAAAACTAATATGTCTACACGTATTTATTTTTATATTACAATATATATTGATATATAATATTTATTCAAACTTTTAAAGTAAACTAGAAACCCACACAAGACGATATTATAACAACTTTTCCATCTCTGATATACGATTTGGCCTTGACAAGAAGCACCCCCTAAAAAGTTTCTTTGTTATATTAGTTCGCCGTCGCATACATATGTCTGTGTGAATATGCCCTGAACCCACACTGACGAAATTTCTGCTTCGTATATCTATATTTTACGGTTTTATAAGCTTTTAGATTTAATTAGTAGTAGATTACACTATATGTTAGAGGTGGGCGTTAAAATAGGCGTATCGTTGTAACTTTACTTAGAAATTGACTCTTTATTCCTCCAAAATAGTTGTTCACATAGAGATTATATAAATTTAAAACCAATAAAAGAACTATATTCAACTGTGCTGAATTTATAATAGCGAACACTAATTTTTAAGATGTAAAAAAATAAAATATATAAACAAATTTCCATAGAAAATAGAATAAGAATTTTTCATGCATGTCATGCTGGTAAAGCCTAATGGAAAATTTATGATTTTAAAACTTGAGATATTAAATTGAATACAAGTGCACAAATATATAAATATGCATACATTTATCTTATCTAATTTTTTCAAATGTTATCGATTACATCATTGGTAAGCCTTATGCACACATATATTTTTAAGTAAGAAATCAAAAAAAAAAAGTAAATATATATATATATATAATAAGATCTGTGTTGTTTTGCAAAAATATACTGAATTTTAAAAAAACAAGTTTTTACTTAAATCTCTTTTTACAATTTCAGACTACTCGATATCGAAAATGTAAATTGTTCACTCTGACACTACTCTGCTTATATCAATCAGTCATAAGTTTGGCACCTGCACCCGTAGATTATTTACTGCCACCTCCACTGCCGCAGACTAATATAGCTGCACGTTTTAAACAAGCACGTCCGCAAGATTTATCGCCATCAGAAAGTAGAGCAATACCAAAAGTTATTAATGCTCAATCGCCGGATAAACCCAACGAAGAACATCCGGGCTTAATGACAAGAGTTGCCAGGTGGTTTGGTTTTGCAACTCGAAATAAAGCAACAGACCAACAAGTAGGTGCCGAATCAAGTAAGCAGGCATATTTTTATGAGAAACCACAACAGCAATATGGAACAACGGGCGACAAGGAGCCATGTAATTTATGTAATAAATATCCGTGGGTACCAATGATGGCAAATAGCATACACTATGCAGTAACGGGATGGGATTCTTCTAAACAACAATATAAAAATTCGTATAATCCAGTTGTTGGTCCACAACAGCAGCTCTTGCAAGGCTCGTATGGTATAGCGAGTGGTCAGTCTCCACCACAAATACATCAGGCTTCATCAAATGTCAAACAAAGGGCTGTTAAATTTCACTTCCCCCTTCCTTATGTTCCGCCAAGTTCAAATAAAGCACAAGATATACACAATCAAGTGCAATACTCTACAGGCCCATTTCTTCCTATACCAATACCTCCCCTTCTAAGTAATTCCGCTTTACCACCACTGTATAAAGCTCAAAATTTTCTATCAGCCATTACCCCTGCATCCAACACTTTGCAACAACTTCCCTCTACTGAACCAGCTCATTTTGCCGAAAATATAGCACAACATTCGGAAATTCATTTTGACACTGCCATACCTACACAAATACCATCAACGTTTTCAAATAAAGATGCCAGTTTTGAGATAGTTAAAAGTCATCAATTAGTAGATTATACATCATCGGTAGAATATCCAGCTTCTTATGTGCCCTCCCATTCTTATGAGATCAGTACTCAAGCACCACTTTTGCTTTCAAATAACCAGCAAACAGATAAAAAAATAAGTACCGGTGTTTATCAACATTCCACATTGAGTCCATATTTAAACCAACACGTACCAGCTTCAGAAATTTTAACAGACCCCAGTAGCTTTACAACAAACAATCAACAACAATCTAACCAACACTCTGATACATATGAGCAAACAACAAACTTTAAAACTCAGCCCCAAGTTTTGGAACATGTTCAACATTATGAATATGACAATTTTGTAGCTGCATCACAACAAAATTCCTCAATATATTACCAGCAACAAAATCAACAACAGCATACAAACTTAGATGCATGGACTTTGGAATCCAATGACTTTGTCTATGCCACCTCTACACCTGAAGTATTTTCTAAAAATGAAACCACCACGTACAGGGCTGAATTAGAAACTACCACAGAACCTCCAGCGCATGACAATGAGGTAGAATTTATAGCTTCTATACAAACAAATGCTCAGCAGTCTAATATTGAAACTACAAAGCTGTTGCCAAAAAAATCTAAACAAAGAGAAACACCTAAACGGTTGTTAGATTCTCCCATTCAGCATATTAATGGCAATTTAGGAGTACCCAGACCATTTACGAGAGACCCTTCTGATTTATCATTTAGACTACAGCCTGCAAATCATAAACTACCAGAAAATAATCAAACAAATTCCCCTCATCAGCCCTGGAAACCACAAACCATAGTAACAGAATCCCCAACAGATACTTCTACATTTAGTTCTCTTGACGCTAGTGGTCAATATGCCGGTATGTCACCGCCATCTTTGCCATCAACTTATAATAGTGAACAGATTCTATTGCCCTTTTTAACCACCAAAAATAAACCCAGGCCTTTTGGAAGCACGCGGACAAATATGGTAACAAAACCACCATCTACTGCTACCCACCTTAGCTGGGGACAACTACAGAATGTAGAGCTACATACGCCACAAGAGTCAATGTTAGTAAGGTCTCATATAAAACCTGAAACAACAACTACTAGTACCACCGCTAAACCACGTACCACAAAGTTCCTAACCAAAATTTTGGCATCCAATCTGCGAGAACTTTTGCAACGTGAACATGAACCTACAAAACTTAAACTTAGTCCAAACTCCCTCAATATCGATATCAATAAACTACAAAAGAATATAGACGATTGGACTGAACAAGAATATACCTCCTTGTCCCATAGACCCAGTACGCCTACCATACGTGGTCGTTCTAAGCATATACCATTCGAATATTTACCCAATTCTACCACAGCCGTCAAAGCTGCCAGGCAATCAAAAACCACTAAAGGTTTTACAGACAGTTCGGAGCTGCCAAGTTCGATAAACAATTTAGAGCCTCTGTACGAAAGAGAAAGTACGAAACACTTTCAATACACTCAAATAACGGATAATCATTTAAGAGATTTATATAACAATTTTGAGGCCATGAAGTCAAAAATCATAAAACCAACTGAAACAACGACTACAACTATTGCCACTACTACTACCAGTGCTACCACGACTACTACAGAAAAACCTTTTTATTTAAGGCCTATACACATACAAGAACCTGAAGAGCTGTGGAGAAAAGCTAAAGTTTCAATATCTCCGAAAACTAAGGAGAAGGTATACGTGGTGACGCCGCAGCCTAGATTTTTTCCTCAACGCTTTTATTCTCCAACAGTGGCCCCTATAACGTCAATAAAAGATAGGACATTAGACAGTTTGGGCAGTGGTTTTAAGTCGCCTAGATTTTTGGTGAGACCAACACCAGGAAATGGTATGTTAACAAAAAACAAATTACCCTTTATGTGAACTAAAATGTGTTACGTTTTTTTAAACTGATAATGACATAGAGGATAGTTTGACTATAAAGAAGAACATCATTTGAATGACCTTGTTTAATTAAATAATTTTCTTAAATTAATTTTACTTAATTAAAACACCCAAACATTTTTAAGATTATGGTAAAGTCACCTTAAAGAAAAATATTTTTTTAAATTGTATCTCAAATTATCTCTAAATTATATTTGATTTAAATGTCATTAAATTCAGCTTAACTGCCATGGCGTAGATCTTAATGAATATTAGGGATGCATTCGATATCGATATTTCAGCAATACTTCAGGTTTGCCGAATTTAAAAGAATATTTGCAGCTACAGTTCTTGTTCGAAAAGACAAATAACCTGTGACGCTGAAATTATAGCGGAAATCACCCTTCGTTGTAAACAAATCATGCAAATGTTGCAAAGTCTAGTAAATATTCTATTGCAAACGTTACTTTTGAAAGTTTCCAAGTGTTTTTAGTATTGGAAATAAGTGCTAGTGTGGGAAATAAGTGCTTTTGTGGTGTTGCTAACGTTTAATAATGAATATGTTTTCTACTTGTGTTTTGTTAATTTAACCTTGAATATAAACTCATGAGTATCGGTATCGTATCGGCAAAAAGCCGTATCGGTTCATCCTTAATGAATATATCTATGCCAAAAAGGAAAAACTGCTTAAGTCGGAATAAGCTAGTATTGAGACAATCAAATGATTGCAATTCCTTAATTAAAAACTACAATCAGGTAAATTTTCAACTAAATATTTTGGACACTTTATAAGAAAATATAGCGTAAAAGCTTATTTTTGCCTATATTTTTTCAAAGCACAAAATCATTTTGAATAATAGCTTATAATTAAGCTAAATATACAATAATAAGAACTCAGAATTTCATATAATAGTTTTTGTTTCAAAAGAAATCAATTTTTAAAAATCAACTCAAAAAAATGCTTTCCTGAAAACCAAACTTCAGCAGTTTTTCCTTATTACCATTGGTGCGTGCTGTTTTATTGGACTTTTATTTCATAAGTGTGTAAGGACATATATGCTTAAAATCTCAAACTATCCTCTTAATACATATATTAATACTTTGACAGCACCACCCACCCTGCTCCCTTTAACCACAACCATGCCCTTTTTCATTTCTTCCTTTGCAGCTCATAGACTTTCAAAAATTTCAGATACACAGTCAATGGATAATTCCAAAGAAAATCTCAGTAATTCCTATTTGAAGCCTGAGTGGTTTGGCTTAAGAGGCCTGTCAGCGTATGTACCATCAGAACCAGTTGAAATTATAGATGGAAATTCCAAAGTAAATCATATTAAAGCCAATTATTTGTTTGTAGAAGAACCTAATAAACGTGATAATTAACAAAAATTCAACATTTTTGTACACCCACCCATACACAAACTCATGTCACACCCACATATGTATACATAAACACACGAACATATATTTCTAGGTTTTAAACATCGTTTCACCGCCTAGCGATTTGGAAACAACAGCACGCCATAATATAATGGACCTTACCAAAGACCGTTATAAAGTCGCCAGCAAGAAAAAATCCACAATGGCTCCTTTGCCTAGATAAAAAATAATGTATTATATTTGATATTCCTCTCCCCTTTAATTACTTTTTATATTCATGTCCATTGTATTATAAATCATTTTTTTTATAGAAATTTACATTATTATCACTACTTTTTTCTTTTTCTTCATTAAAAGAAATTTGCGAATACAGTTTTAAACAAATTATTTTTTAGCCAATATACATATTTTTACAAAAAAAAAAAATGTTTAATCTTTTGTTTAAGATTAAAGCATTTGACTTGCTGTTTTAAGCTTTAAATAAATTTTATTACAAATTTATTTTATGTTAAATTAATTATTAAAGAAAATATAGGATACCTGAGTATCTAATAATATGTACTTATGTATTTATGTATAATGTTATAGTCATCAATATTTAGAATTTATAATAAATAGTAATACTAAGCAAAATTGTAAATAACTAAAATAAAAGAGATTAATTAAAAGAAACTTACTCAATTATATTTAAGGGATTGCTATAGCTTGTAAGTAAATTAGAAATTATTTAGATGATTGCAATTTTTTTTAAATAAAAAAATTATAATTTTTACTGCCACTAAAAAGGATTCTTTGCTAAACCACACAAAAAAATTCCTAAATATTTGTATAAATTCAAGATTGTCACTTAGAATAACAGAAAACCAACTACAATTGTTTGAAACAAAAACGTGTCTCCTGTTTTTAACATAAAAAAAATTTTATTTTAATTAATTTTAATCAAAAAAAATTTGCTTCAACAATCTAATAGCTGTCAAACGTATGCTTATCACTGCATAGAGCAATAGTTAAAAAAAAAAAAAACATTTACTCAAAGTTAAAAGAAATAAAAAATATTAAAATAAATAATTAATCAAACTTATTCAATTTGAATAAACTCAACATTTTAGTTAAATTATTTTAACTTGATTTTAAATGGAATAAATATTGAAAAAAAAATCGTTTCGCCCACATTATTATTGCAATGTGCGTACATATTTATATGTATTGTGCAACATACATTTCTTTAAATGGCTAACAGAATTTTATTAAAATACTTTTTTTATTATTGACAGATTTTTATTATCAAACTTTTTTTATTACGTTTTTCTACATTTTAAATGAATACAACTTTCAAACAATTACAGTCTAAAAAATGTAGAGTTTTTTGGACGTCCGAAACATGTAATGATCCCTTCACGTCCACATCTGGCAATTATGGAATTATAAACTTGGTTTACGGAACATTCTTCGATTTGAAGTAAATAAGTTTTAATAGTGTTGTCCCATTTACATATGTAGAATTTGGTGCAATCATTGGCATGAGCGAATGTTCCCTCAGATGAGCATACAAATTTATTATATTTGGTGATTTGAGAAGCTTCAGTTTCTAGTGTTTCAGTTTTAGAAACCTTTGTTGCTGCAGCATTAGCTTGTTTGGCTTCCACTGAATGACCCGCATCAATTTGGTTAAGGTTGCAGTGGTAGTTGGTAGTACAATATCCTCCTATAGGATAAAAGTTTTGGCCTTCAGGACATTGGCGTCTAACTGCCTCCAATTTATTTTTAATTTCGGAACAATAGTTGAATTCACTGCAATTTCCATTTTGTGGAAAAAATCCGGTAGTTGGACAAACAAAATCACTTCTTGGAGCTTCAGTTACTGGTGGTTTAGTTTGTGTTGTTTTGATTTGTGGAACATCAGTTTCTGGTGCTTTAGTTTGCGGAACTTCAGTTGTGGGAGCATCGGTTTCTAGAGCTTCAGTGCCTGGAGATTTAGTTTCTGGTATTTCGGTTTCTGGTGCTTTAGTTTCTGGTACTTCGGTTTGTGGAGCTTCAGTTTCTGGTGCTTCGGTTTCTGGAACTTCAGTTTCTGGTGTTTCGGTTTCTGGTGCTTCAGTTTTTGGTACTTCGGTTTGTGGAGCTTCAGTTTCTGGTGCTTCAGTTTCTGGAGCTTCAGTTTCTGGTCTTTCGGTTTCTGGTGCTTCAGTTTCGGGTGCTTCAGTTTCTGGAGCTTCAGTTTCTGGTATTTCAGTTTCTGGAGCTTCAGTTATTGGTATTTCGGTTTCTGGAGCTACGGTTTCTGGTGCTTCAGTTTCTGGTGTTTCGGTTTCTGGTGCTTCAGTTTCTGGAGTTTCAGTTTCTGGAGCTTCAGTTTCTGGTATTTCGGTTTCTGGTGTTTCGGTTTCTGGTGCTTTAGTGTCGGGTGCTTCAGTTTCTGGAGCTTCAGTTTCTAGTATTTCGGTTTCTGGAGCTTCAGTTTCTGGTGCTTCGGTTGCTGGAGCTTCAGTTTCTGGTGTTTCGGTTTCTGGTGCTTCAGTTTCGGGTGCTTCAGTTTCTGGTATTTCGGTTTCTGGTGCTTCGGTTTCTGTAGCTTCAGTTTCTGGTGCTTCGGTTTCTGGACATTCAGTTTTGGGTGCTTCAGTTTCTGGTGTTTCGGTTTCTGGTGCTTCAGTTTCTGGTGCTTCAGTTTCTGGTGCTTCAGTTTCTGGTGTTTCAGTTTCCGGTGCTTCGGTTTCTGGAGCTTCAGTTTCTGGAGCTTCAGTTTCTGGAGCTTCAGTTTCTGGTACTTCAGTTTCTGGAGTTTCAGTTTCTGGTGCTTCAGTTTCTGGTGCTTCAGTTTCTGGTGCTTCAGTTTCGGGTGCTACAGTTTCTGGTGTTTCGGTTTCTGGTGCTTCAGTTTCTGGTGCTTCGGTTTCTGGACCTTCAGTTTCTGGTGTTTCAGTTTCTGGTGTTTCAGTTTCTGGTACTTCAGTTTCTGGTGTTTCGGTTTCTGGTGCTTCAGTTTCTGGTGTTTCAGTTTCCGGTGCTTCGGTTTCTGGAGCTTCAGTTTCTGGAGCTTCAGTTTCTGTAGCTTCAGTTTCTGGTGCTTCGGTTTCTGGACATTCAGTTTTGGGTGCTTGAGTTTCTGGTGTTTCGGTTTCTGGTGCTTCAGTTTCTGGTGTTTCGGTTTCTGGTGCTTCAGTTTCTGGTGTTTCAGTTTCCGGTGCTTCGGTTTCTGGAGCTTCAGTTTCTGGAGCTTCAGTTTCTGGTACTTCAGTTTCTGGAGTTTCAGTTTCTGGTGCTTCAGTTTCTGGTGCTTCAGTTTCTGGTGCTTCAGTTTCGGGTGCTACAGTTTCTGGTGTTTCGGTTTCTGGTGCTTCAGTTTCTGGTGCTTCGGTTTCTGGACCTTCAGTTTCTGGTGTTTCAGTTTCTGGTGTTTCAGTTTCTGGTACTTCAGTTTCTGGTATTTCGGTTTCTGGTGCTTCAGTTTCTGGTACTTCGGTTTCTGGAGCTTCAGTTTCTGGTATTTCGGTTTCTGGAGCTACGGTTTCTGGTGCTTCAGTTTCGGGTGCTTCAGTTTCTGGAGTTTCAGTTTCTGGTGTTTCGGTTTCTGGTGCTTCAGTTTCTGGTATTTCAGTTTCTGGTACTTCGGTTTCCGGAGCTTCAGTTTCTGATGTTTCGGTTTCTGGAGTTTTAGTTTCTGGTGCTTCAGTTTCGGGTGCTTCAGTTTCTGAAGTTTCAGTTTCTGGAGCTTCAGTTTCTGGTATTTCGGTTGCTGTAGCTTCAGTTTCTGTAATTTCAGTTTCTGGTGTTTCAGTGTCTGGAGATTCAGTTTCTGATGCTTCAGTTTCTGGTGCTTCGGTCTCTGGAGCTTTAGTTTCTGGTGCTTCAGTTTTAGGTGCTTCGGTCTCTGGCGCTTCAGTTTCTGGACCTTCAGTTGTTGGTGCTTCGGTTTCTGGAGCTTCAGTTTCCGGTTCTTCGGTTTCTGTAGCTTCAGTTTCTGGTGCTTCTGTTTCTGGAGCTTCAGTTTCTGGTATTTCGGTTTGTGGTGCTTCAGTTTCTGGTGCTTCGGTTTCTGTGGCTTCAGTTTCTGGTATTTCGGTTTGTGGTACTTCAGTGTTTGGTGCTTCGGTTTCTGTAGCCTCAGTTCCTGGTGATTGAGTTTCTGGTGATTCGGTTTCAGGAATTTCAGTTTCTGGTGATTTAGGTTCTGTTGTTTCAGTTCGTTCTGTTTCGGTTTCTGTTACTTCAGTTTTTGGCGCTTCAGTTTCTTTTGATTCTGTTGACACTTCAGGAACTTTTGAAGGTGCCATAACACCAGACGATGATGTCGTTTTCGTAGAAATCGTTGAACTTTCAACTTCTGACGTTGTTAGATTCTCAATATTGGAAGTATTTATTACTTCTCTTTCATTGCTTGCATTATTCAAAGTAGCTATGGGAACACAAAATCCTCTTTTAGAGCTGAATACCTCCTGTTTTTGACAGGTCAAATATTTTAAAGTTAAGCCACCATATTTGTTAGCGTAACACCCATAAAAGACAGGACTATTATCTTCTATTGCAAAGAAACCGGGTAATTTACACAAACTGTCTTTAAGAATACCTCTAGCATTAATAACCACAAAAAACAAAAACAAACTTATTATTATTAACTTCATTTTATGTTTCCGTTTTTATTTATTCAGTACTGAACGGCACTATGTTTAATATTAAACGAATTTTTTCTTTGTTCTCTCTGGCCGGGTATGCCTTGCAACCGTAACGAATATAAAGAAAGTAATGAGTAGAAAATTTAATATAAAACTTTTATACCAATATGATTTGTCAAACAAGTGCACAAAATATTCCTGCCAAACTCTTTACCTTCCTCTAAAACCATTACCATAAAAATGTTGGTAATTAACTGATAATGAAGACGTTGATAAACAAAAATTAGTTATAAATGAACACATAAGTACATACATACATACAGACATATACAGTTCTTATCAATATCCATACCGAATCATTTGTTTAAGGCATTTTAATCAATAAAAGAGTATTGATATGAATATTCGTACATTTCTTAAGACCATAGAGTATAATTAAGATTTATATATTTATTTATATGCATGTTCGTTTTCTTAAACAAAACAAATTTCTCGGAAGTACTTACCGTTGAAAATTAAAAAAATAAATTAGATAAATAAAATAAATTAAACCAGTGGCAAAATTTTAATAATAATCGTTCAGTTTATTATTTCAAATAATATTTATATTGATATTTTTAAAGAACATTTTATTTTATAAACTAATAATATTTCTCTATATTACAGTTAATAAATAATTAATACAATTTGAACACATCATTAGTTATTGATAGAAGTTTATCATTATCAATTTCTTTAACATTTTTTAGCTAATGGAATAATTAGTTAATCAAATTCAAAATTTAATCGTATTCATCTTCTTCAACACTGACACTACCATTTACACCTGTTGTGATATTGATACAAGAACCGGTCTCTGAATTAAATATAGCTCCAAAAGTACATTGCATGGGTATAGCCTTCAATTTACCTTTCTTAGTTATGCAAGTGTAGTAAATATTATCTGCTATTTCGGAAGCGATATTACCTTCCTGCAGACACACAATATTGGCTGCCTGCTGCTTGGCCATTTCTTTACTGATCTTTTCATCTTCTTTGGCTTTCTTTTTAGCTGCCTTTTCTAATTCTTTTAGCAATTTTTCTTCGGCTTTTTTGCGTTCTTTTTCCTGTTTCAATTTTATTTTATCCTGTTCCTTTAGCAGTTTCAACTCAGCTTTGACTATATCAATATCTCTTATTTGATTCCAAATAAATGGTGGGTAGTCCTGTGTAGGTAAGTTATTAAAATCTACAAAACATTTACCTATTTCGGGATAAAAAATTTCATTGGAAGCACAGTCAACGTGAAAAATACGAAAGCCAATTCCTATTAAACGTGATTCACATAAATAGTAAGAGGAGTTGCTGACTGGATCAGATACGCCACCTTTAACTAGACATTGAATGGGCAAGAAAGAGCAAGATGATATATCGCGACTACAACGATTAAGCTCAGTATTGAAGGCTTGTTTGTTGGGACAAGATTTCGTAAGCAAATGAAAACTTCCATCTATAGATCCCTCCAAAGAACAGTCGTAATATTGTTCACAATCTAACTCATGAGCTTGTATACCAGGTGTAGAACAAATTGGTAAAGGTGCAGCTGTAGAAGTTTCTGGTTCGACAGTTTCTTCTGTAGTAGTTACAGCTACCGTATTTGATTCTTCAGTGATTAATGAATCTGTTGAAGTTTCTTCTTTAACAGTGGGTACTGTAGTTTCGGCTGTTAATAAAGTTGAATAATTGTTGGAGGAATTTTTACCTTCATGGCTTTCTATTGTTTCTGTTTGGGTTTCTTCTGGAGATTTAGTGGAACAACCAAGTTTTACTTGATTACCATTGGCAACACAATCACAAACACATTCTATTTTATCCGTTGTGGATTCGATTAATGTTTCAGTGTTGGAAACACCATTATTTGAAGATTCCTTATCGGATTGAGTAATATTCTCAATTTCGCTAGGTTTTTCAGTTGTTACGGAAATCTCATCTTTCAGTATTGTGGTAGTTTCAATAGCGCTATTTTCAATTGGTGAATCTGTATTAAGATCCTGAAGTATATCACCGTTTGTTAAAGAATCCACAGTAGTTTCTGCTATGGACACATTCCTAAAGACCTAAAACCATTACAATTCCTTAAGCTAAAAGCATTTATATTTTCACTTATTTTCTAGCACACTTACCATCAGCAATAAAACTACACTTATTTTATTAAAATTCTTCGACCACATTTTCGATGATTTCAGTTCGAAATTCGTTGTTATACTTAAACCTGCATTACGTGGTCTTCAACATTTTATAGAAACAGAAACGTTAACTAAAATCAACAAAATAAACTTTTTTTATTCACTCTGCGTCATCTTAATGATCTGCATTTATCTTAGATAAATAAATTCACAGAAATGTGTGTCAACATTTTATACCATCCATAAACAACAACTGCATTTTGCTGCAACTTAAAATTATTATTGTTGCTTTTATCTTTAATAGATGGTGTCAAAACAAAAACAGGATAGCGATTGTGACAAGAGGGGGTGGCTGCGAAAAGGAGGCTAGTTTTATGATCTTATTTACATCAACATCCGGTAACATTTAACCCATAACTGAAATAATAATTTCGTTGTATTCTTTTACATTTTAAAGATATTCATACACACAGATGTATGCATGTTTTACTGCAAGCATGTAACGGGTGTTTTTTATAAATGTATAGAACTTTAAACTTGCAAAACTTTTTGCGACCATTTTGCCAGCTGTCAACTAAATTATGCTCAGTTTAGTTTTGGCATTTCAAAACAAGATTGCCGTTGATCCCGATTTTCATAAGCGGATTTTGTTCAGCGATGCAGCTCACTATAGGTTGAATGGATACGTTAATAAACAAAACTAATTGGAGTAATGAGAACCCTCAAGTATATTTTGAGACACCGTTACATCAAGAAGAACTGATTGTTTGATGTTCTTTATGGGCTTGTAGAAACATTAAAAAAAAAAACGATGCTGGTCAGAACGTTACAGTCAAATTTGACGCTATAGAGCAATTAATTCGGACTTTTTCGTTCATCAATTGGAAAACCATGATGTGCAGGAGCTGTGGTTTCAACAAGACGGCGCAACATGTCACACAGCTCGTGCCACAATTGATTTATTAAAGGAACGTTTGGTAACCGCGTAGTTTCACGTTTCGGACCCATGAATTGGCCTCCACAATCGAGCGATTTAGCGCCGCTAGTCTACGGCGATAAGACCGAAACTATTGACTACTAGGAGAACAATATTCGGCGCGTTATTATTGCCGATATACGCCCACAAATGTTGGAAAGTCATCGAATATAGGACTTCCAGATTAGACTACACCCAAGCCGGCCGTAGCGGTCATATGCCACAAGTCATATTTAAATTATAATTCCAGAAGAAAAAAGTAAATTTCATGTCACTTCAAAAAATTCGTCCTTGTTTAACTTCATATCAAAGTTCTATACCTCTATCAAAAACACCTTTTATAATATTTTAAAATCCTTATAACAGACTAAATTATTTCATTGGACTGGAAAAAAATGTAAGCAGTTGTTCTAGACTTATTAAGAAGAATAGTTTAAAAAATATCAATTTTAACAAGTAAGAGCACTATATTCGGCTGTGCCGAATCTTTTATACCCACCACCAATTTTGTGTACTTTTAAAGCACAAAATTCATCATTTTGTTATTAACTGTATTCGTTAATACTAATTTTTATTAACTGGAATAATCTCGTTGTACTAAAATAAGTATCACTTTCTTTGTATAACTTCGATATCCTATTAAAATATTTTCGTCTTTCAATGAAAGTGGGCGTTATAGTAGGGGTGTCAGTATAGTTTCTGCTAATAAATAAAACTGAGATATTTCAGTGTAGTCCTTTATTCTTTCAAAAATCTTGTCCATAGAAAAATTATATGAATTTTAGATAAAGCGTTTTATGGGAACCATGCGTTAAAGTGAGCGTGTAACCTTCATTTTCTGACCTAACAATGACATTGAGTAGAAAGCTATATGTAGCAAAATTTCATCATCATACCTCTAATTTTGTCGGTTTTATGAGCTTTAAAATTTCATTAACATTAGATTACTTGAACAGTGGACATCATAGTAGGCGTGATGAAATTGTTTCTGCCGATAAACTCAACTCAGATATTCTATGTAGAGTCGCTGTTCTTCAAAAATCTTTATTTATGTTATATGGGAGGTGGTCGTGTCACCTAAATTTTCTGGCATAACAATGACATTGAACAGAAAGCTATATTTGCGAAATTTCATCATACCTCTAATTTTGTAGGTTTTATGAGCTTTTAAATTTCATTAACAGTAGATTACGTAAAAAGTGGGCATTATAGTAGGCGTGTCGGAGTAATTTCTAATAATAAATACAACATAGATATTTCAGTATAGTCCTTTATTATTCCAAAATCTAAGCAAACATTAATGTTGTATTACCACACGATTTCAATTGAGCTATTAACGAAATTTACGGCCTTTAAATAAAAATCCATGGAATACCTATCATAAGGTTTTTTTGCAGAATAACTTACAAATGGTGTAGATATGGGCTCAATTAAAAAAGAAACACATGTATTTAAGGCAAATTGGAAATTATATTTATTTATTATTATTGAATTATTTATTATTTTTGAATGCAACATTTCGAAAGTTTTAAAATTTTGATATTGGATCATTATTAGCATAGGTTTTTTGTAAATATCTTTGGAACTACATAGCCGATTTATGAGTTTGATACTGTTTTGAAAAACATGACAACGGCTTTCAAAAAAAAATAAAATAAAAAAAAACAAACAAAAAAAATACATGTAAATGTCATGGTTGGTGCAATATGAAAGTTCGATTTGTACCGCCCCTCCGCCCACAGACCCAAAATCAAAAATCAGACTTCACAGTGCCACTCGACTAATATTCTGAAGATTTCCTGAAAATTTCATCAAAATCGGCCCAGCCGTTTAAGAGTCCATACGTTACATACATACGTGCATGCTTTAAACGAATTTGAGATAAATCTTTATATGAGAAGTGGGCGAAAATGGGCGTGTCACATTGATTTTTCATAAGCACAAAGCCTTTGACCAAAAGGCAATGTTTGCAAAATTTCAAAATAATACATCTACTTTTGTCAGTTTTATTAGGTTTTAACTTTTGGATATACCGAAAAATATGCTGTGCGGTATAAATTTTCTTTAACCTCTTAAGACTCTCTTACACCTATGTGTAGAGTTGGGCACAAATCGTTAGTTACTGTAGTTAATTTTTGTCAACGACCTCGGTCATTTTCGTTTTCACGAACCCCTATTAAATTACCTTGTGGTTTGTGCAAAAAATTAGTCATCTAATGTCCTACGTGATATATAGCTATAATGCAATAGATGGCGCCCTCTGCAATAAATAAATGCTTACGAATATGACTAAAATATAAAAAAAGTGGGCGTGGCATATTTATTTTCTGTTATAACAAAGCCTTTGACCAAAAAGCAATGTTTGCAAAATTTCAGAATCGTACATCTAATTTTGTCATTTTTATTAGGTTTTAAATTTAATATATACACTGTGCGGTATAAATTTTCGTACATTTTGATCTATAACTCCTTTCCTAATGCATAGATTTTCAGGGAAAAATATTGTTTTTATTGGGGAAATATATATTCGAAGTTGCATGGCTCTACGTTAATGCGTTTGGACACAATTGCATTTTATTCGATGTTGGAAGGACACTGCTTTTTCGACCTACTCTTGCATTACGAGCTATAACTCTCTTGCTAATAATCCGATTTATCCCATTTTTAATACCAAACAAACCTTGTGTATAAGAAATATTCTGGCAAAATTTGGGCCCCCTAGCTTTTTCGGTCCGACCTCTATCGTGCTTTCAACAGACGGACGGACATAGCTAAATCGTCATAAAGTTAAACCCCAATTCAAAAAATATATACTTTATGGGTTCTAAAATGGATATTTCGATGTGTTACAAACGGAATGACAAAATGAATATACCCCCACCATTTTTTTGGTGGCGGGTATAAAAAGGAACATACATATATTACAAAAAAATGCATAATATCTGTCCGTGCTGAATCTTAAACACCCTTTACCGATAGTATTACGTGCAATTAAAAACCACAAACATTGTTTTGTAGTATTTTTCATAATGATAGAAGGTGGGTTTCTTTTACTTTGAAAAAACATTCACTAACTATAAATAAATTAACAATTGGGTAACACTGTTTTTATTTTCCACATTCTACTTCCACTCAGGTGACAAAAAAAACTCTACCTCACAAATTTTTTTTGTTCTTGTTCTGTGAAATGAAAAATTTTTGTACATGTATGATGATACCATATGATACAGTGCGTAATTTTAATCTGCAGTGTTGCAGCAAATTCCAGATGTGTTAGAGTGTTAATTAAGTAGCAAAAACTTACTGTTGTATATTTTTTAATATTTTTCAATACATTATTAAGATTTACATTTCAATACATTTTTAGATTAACAGTAACATGTTTGATTTATGTGACAGATTTTGTCAGCTGATTCGTATTCTTCTAACTCTTTTATTAAGTCAACACAAAAATTCTAACTTCATATTGCTTAGTCCAGCTATGAACAACGGCTTTATGATCTATGAAAATATTCTCATTGGTCATTAAGAAAACCCATCGATTTAACTGAAGCTGCCAGTCTATTAAAAATAATTTTTTGAATAATTATTTCAACTAAATAATTTAAGCTTTTTTAATATATCACTCAATTTGACTCTCAATAAATCAATGAACCAAAACAGTATTGTGTACTCAATCTGATTTAATAGTTTTTCCGCAGAAGCTCTGTTTTATTATTTTGCTGTTGAGTAAATACTTTATTATGAGTTAAAATAATAAACAAAAGTACTCAACACAAAAAATGTACTCCATATCTTTACGTTTGAATGCATTCATTCAATTTGTTAATCTCGAGAAACATATTATCATCAGATAACTGTTATCAGCCGTAATAAATTATATTGTTGTTTATAAACGTTCACATGTACAAATAAAAAAAAGCAGATATTTAAGTAGTCAACGTATTCGTACTATAATTTGAAAATCTTATATTTGCGATTCTATGGCTCTCAGCAGTACTTGTTTTTAACTCTTTCTAACCATAACGAACGGATATAAAAAGACATATAAAAAAGTGGAAATAGTTTTAGATTTTGATTGCGTAGTAAACGACGATTTTGAGTTTTTTTTTTGTTTTTATTTTTTTTTTATTTGCAATAAAAAACTGGTGCGGCACCAGACAGTAACTTTAAACTAATGAAAAGAAAATAATTAAATATAAATTAAACTACACGATATTAAGAATGGACACATCATCCACACATACACATAACGGTTTTAATAGAAATTCCCTAGAAGCTGCCAATTTACTTAGTTCGTCTGAAACGCGTCCGAACGGTGTGCGACGTCCAGTGGCCGCTGCTGTAGCCACGGCGGGTATTCAACGGAGACGCGTGATTAAGAAGCATATTCAACAGAAGTATATGTTATGTGGTTTCGCAATACATGTACATACATGCATTTTTACTATCACGATTTTCATTAATAAATATGTATTATGAATATTGGTATTACACACAATATATATGTAATTCCATTTGTTTCATAATACAGTTCATTATTTTCTTCTTAATATCTACGCTGCTCTTAGAAATCAATTTTAACAGGGTTGGATAAAAAGAGTGTGAAAGAGTAAGAGAGTAACGAGAAGCGCTCAGGATAAAAATGTATCTTTTAATGTTGATGTTTTGAATTTTTAAATGGTGATTAATGTCTGCTTAAGTTTTAGCTGATAACAAAATAAGTAAAACATTTAAAGTTAACTAAAGTTCTTTATTATCTCTTAATTATTTATAAGAGACCATATATAATTTATAAAAAAAAAAATTTTAATTCACCGGGTAAAAATAAAACAGAAAATTTTAATAGCAGGGTATAAATCTCGTCCTGTGAAACTGTGTAGTAAAAACTTTTTCTTTGTCATACCACATGGTGTCACCATACCTTTGACTGTACAAAAAATTTGCATTTTACATTTTCACAGAACTAGAATTGAGCTTCAGTTTATTATAACAAATTAGAAAAGTAAAAAAGGAATCGTAGGAATCACACATTTTATTAAATTACCTATTTCAATGTCGTGCGTAACCTAAACTTTTCACTTGTGGGATAACAAGCAAAAAAATTATGGGTCTTAAAATTTTTAGCCCTTCCCTTTGCTATAATTAAAGACATTACTGAAAATTTTTATATGAATACACACCTGATCAAAATAATGGATACGCTAGTAGGTACTTTTTTAAGCTATGATTTTGTATCCCTCTTGTACCTTTTTATATTTTCGAAATTTGTCTGGCAACACAAAAACAGCCAAGCGTAAACAAAGATTAAGTACCGTTATCAAAAATATGCTATTTATTGTTTTAAGTGAAAATTTGTTTGATCAAAATAATAGATACACGTACAATTTAAACACAAATTCATAATTAAGATGAATTTTTCTATATTTCTAAATAACGTACAAGGTTGACCAAAAGAAGTCATCCGATGTTGTTTGGCTCTCATTTTTAGATTGTGTTTTTTGATTATGTTTACTTGAACCTTTAGAATTTTATTTTGGCCAAGTCGAGAAGATGATATCGACCAAATGGGCGCCGTCACAATTGATTGCTATACCGGATCGTTTTATCACTTTGGCGAGAACTTCGGGCGACAGATTCTCGCACTCGTGTCGAATGTTGTCCTTGAGGGCTTCCAGAGTCTCGGACTTGTTCACGTAAACACCGGACTTCAAAAAACCCCACAAAAAAGTCTGAAACGGTTAAAACGGGCGATATTGCGGGCCAATATAAATCGCCAAAACAAGAGATGAGGCGACCCGGGAACGACGCCTTCAGAATATCGGTTGTGGCTCGCGCAGTGTGTGTCGTTGCTTCGTCCTCCATTCCACATGTCCTCCATTCCTAATTCGTTCAATTGCGGCAGCAAAAACTCGACTTATGTACATGGCATTATAGCGGGCACCGTCCATTATTGTCGTTTGACCAGTGGCGTCATCGAATAAAAAATGGCCCGATGACTCCTCCATCGTGAACAGCGCACCATGTACTCACTTTGAGCGGGTGTAATATCTCCTCGTGCATTACTCGAGGATTTTCGGTGCCCCAGAATAAGTTTTGCTTGTTCACGTACCCGCTGAGGTGGAAATGAGCCTCATCGCTTATTATGATTTTGGTCGAAAAATCGTCCATTGCTGCCTCGACACGATTATTCTGCGTTCTTGGGAGGAGTGTATCGCCCCATGGCTTGATCACTTGTATTATACATCTGTCTAGTTGACAATTGTCGAAACAGATTCGACATTAGCCGCCATTTGAAAAAATAAGAGCATCTTCTAATAGGATGATTTCTTTTGGTCCACCTTGTAATAAGTAATTCCTGTTACAAAGAATATGAAATGATTATTGTATAAGTGGATCGAAAAATGCGCTGTACTACATAAAAAACATAGAGTTGTTGAACAATGTAAAAATGGGATCACTTCATTTTGTTGCGAATACATTAAGAAACAACAAAATAAATGAATAGATGTGGTAGGCCTACCCAGCAAAAAAAGACATGCAAAAGAAATAGTGAATGTATGAGTTCAACCCATGATGAAGTGGTTCAATTCAGGTAAAACATTCATGAGCTTTACATTAGCGTGCCATTGAAGAGCATGTGTTTTTATGAATATATTAAAAAAAGTCACTTCTTTATAATCAGTTCATGATACGCATGAACAGTAGATGAAAAGTAATCCATGTTTCATGACTATTTTGGATTTAGAGAAGGTATTCTTCATGACTCCTCTTGCACGTATCAATTAAAAGTCATGAAAAATTGTATTCACATTGAACTAGTGCAAAATTTTTTTGCTGTGTATAAAAACTACACTTGATCGTTACGTTCTCACAATTTTAAAAAAATACCCATTTTAGACATCAAGACATATTTTTGCTGAAGTTAAAAACTCTGCTAGCTTATAATTTGCAAAAAAAAACTACATAAATTGGTCCCGAACTGAAGATGAAATAAAATGAAGAAACATTGTATGGAGGAATGAAGCTTAAGAATTGTATGTAAGATTTACGAAAAACGTATGATTATAAATAAATAAAATGAAAGGGTGTAGGTATCTATTATTTTGATCAGGTGTGTAACTGCATTTTCAAAATATAGCATGTACATTGGTGTACAATCTTTACTATTGTTTTGCTGGTCATAGAGTTATTTTTTGATAATTAAATATATGTATATACATCATGTGAAAATAAACTTCGTCTTTAATTTTACTAAGCAACCCCAGACATGCCTAATATACGCCATTGAGCATGTATACAAAATTTATTGTTAATCAAAAATTTATCGTTAGTATTTGATAAATCTGTCGTATAATTCTATAATTTAAATTTTCTGACTTCTAGAATTCGCAAGATTTCAAAACGTTTTTAAAATCAAGAATTCACCAAAAAAAATTTATTATATAAGTATGTATAAAGAAGAACACCCACTGTAGGTTGTGGAAAAAAAATAAACTGTCTAATTTTCCAACCCTGTTTGTTAGTTTAAAACAAGCGTTTAGAAGTCTAATACTTCTTTGCTCAATTTTATTTCCGATTCCTTTCAGGCATTTCTTGCCACTCCCGCCTATTTGTACGGCAATGTCGTCGAGTCCGATAAAGACTTAGTATTGCGCATCTGGCCGGCAATTGTGTATCAAGCCACTGGTCAGTTGTGCCGAAGTATACTAGAACATTTAGATACTGAATATCATGGTAGGACAAGAGAAACTTCAAAATATCGTAAAGTATTTCTGTTGGCCACCTTGATTATTTGCTGTTCCCTAATGATCAGTGGGGTTTTCTTTTCCTCAGCTTGGGTGCACATCACAACAACAACTCAAACTATAGCCATAGTGTTTTATGGATTTTTTGCCGGTTGGTATGCTAAACATATTTTAATAAAATTTATTAACAAACTTTTGATTCTGTAGGTATCGGTGCTAGTTTGTTTATCTGGAAAACTCATGTCATCTTGGAGGCGGTACGACCGCGTGAAGATAAATTTGTGCGCAAAACTATACATTTGTGTGGGGAGGCATTTTGTCAGTTATTTTTATCGTTTGCCTTTACCAATTTACGCACACTGTATGGTACTGCCCAGTCCATAGTCTTAATGTCTGCCCTACTCGTGAATCTCATACCGATAAGTTTAATTATAACACGCCATCGTGAGGGTGCCATAACTCAGCGTGTGTCTGTGATAAAGGCAGAGACAGCATTTACGCCACTTCACCATCAGTTGGGTCGCTACTCGAATGTTTTTAACGACCAAATGGATGGCATACAACTGCGCACCTGGAAAAATCCCATTATGGAACATCATCCCAATGTGGCCGCCTTAGCTTTAGCTGATAGTGGTCACTATATGCTGCCTACCGATCAGGTAGATGTCACTTTCATTAATCCAAATGGTGTGGAAATCATGGAAATCATACCCGAAGAAGATGAAAACATTTCGGTATTGCGTTCGAGCTCGGCTACCATAGAAAACTATGGTCGAAATAGTATGAGTGCATCACAATCTATGCAAAAATCCATATCGAATGGTCTGCAAATGAGTCGAGAGGGAATAGTAGATTCGGGTTATAGTAATTTGGTTAGTTAAGAAAATGAAGGAGAGAAGAGAGCGTTAATCTAGTTCTAATGAATTTTCTTCTACAGGATAAATTTCAACAATTTTCTCGCGATGTCACTACCAATTTGTGGGACAATCTTTTGGATAAAATTGCCCATCCATTGCAAGCTGCTGTGATGGTGCCCCAACTATATTCGACCACTTTGTTCTTATCGGCTGATATTTTCTCTTATGTTATGTGTCTCACCGTTTTGCCTGGTTTGGCTGTAAGTCACCACGCCATTAAAAATGCTGAAATCCCATTTCTATTCTCTTTACTGGCGTTTCCTTGGATGTGTTTTTCTTTGATGACACCGAGATTTGGCAATAGTTTATATAAGCATAAATTCAAATGGCACACTCTGGGCTGCATCTCGAAAGGATTGGCTTTGATATGTAAGTATGATATGTAAGCATTACAGAATAAACCAAAGCTCCCGAAGGGAACCGTAATAATTCAGCAATTGAACAATTTAGGAAAAATTATAAAATATGTAAAATCGAGCTCATTTTTGTACGAATGACGATTGTGAGGTGCAGCGTTAAAAGAAAAATGTCCCATCTTTTTCTTGCACCTATTAATGATAATTAGTGATAATGATGCAATCACAGAATGGCTTTTGATTTATTTGAATTTTGATTCACCTATCAAAACTTGTTCTCCTCTTGTTCCACCTACATTTTATATTATGTGCTGCCAATTGGGATACTTAGGACTTGCGGTTTAGCCACCGTGTGTTTAAACTAGATGTCTTGGGGCCATTATAACAACTTGGCATTAGCTAAAGGTAGGATTTTATAGAGCAGACAAGCAGTTATCCATTATAACAATTTCACTTTAATATAAAGTGAGCGGTAAACTAAAGACAAGTTCATTCAATCTGGTAGGTTCAACAAAAGTTGTAATAATGATAAAATGTTTATTTGTCCGACAAATTCCTACCTTTAACTAACGTCAAGTTGAAATAATATCCCTTGGAGGTATTATAATTAATCGATATGGAGGAGACAGAAACTAGTGTGATTCTCTATTTTTCCATCTACTATTTGTTAAACTACCGTTTGACCCAATCTCATCAATTCTACATGAACTTATAACACCGATACCGATTGTCTTTTCTACTTTTTATGATAGGAACTAAATGAGAGTCAGATTTAAATTAGCCACCAGAAACCAATTAACCATCCGATTTATTTTAATTTTTATTTTGTCGAACTTTTTCGTTTAAACTAATATTTAAATTTTAATCTGGCTTGAGTTCATATTAACATTCTTTATTTTAACAAAGAATTTTTAATTGTGATAAATAAAAGAATAAATCAGAAAAATTATATTTTAATATAATTAATAATATGACAAAGAATTCAAACGAATAACGTTTAAATTTTGTAAACAAAAAAATATTACAAACCTGGTGAAAATTTTGCCAAACAGTTGGCAAATTATCGAAATTATGCTCCAAATAAAAATTTGAGACCATCATCAACACTCTTTGATCGGTGATTACGTGTTGGTTGTAAATATCATCTATTTAACTTCCAGGTTTTTAAGTAAATTGAATTCGGTAACTAATTTGCTACTTTCTTCATATTATCTTACCACAACGAGTCAGATCGAAATTTTACCAACAGCAATTCTTTTTCTTTTATTTATTACTATCTTTCTATTATCACTAGTTTTGTCCTGCTCTAGCCACCAACCAAAACGTAATCACCGATCAAAGAGCGCTGATGATGAAATCGTAGCTAGTTTTGAAAATGCATTCCACTCGGCTAGTGTTGGTAAAACATACTTTTGCAGATTATTCTTTCACTATCACATTATTAAAAAAAAAAGTTCTTTGTAATAATAAGAATTTTTGAAAAAAAGAACTCAAGCCTGTTAAAAATTTTTAATATTAGTTTATTCATTTTTTTCTATACTATACAATAGTACATAAGTTGATAATTATTATCGCCTTATAGTCAGAAACAAGGCGATTTTGGCTTTGGTATTAAACAATTAACTTAAATGTATTTTTTTGATAAGAAATTTACCAAATGTACATATGTATGTTTATTGCTTCTGCATAATTTATAATGTATTTCACAAATATATATTCCTTTTTTAATTAAATTTTATTAAATTAAACTTAACATAACAACTTTTCCATCCCTGATATACGAATTGGCTTTGACAGAAAACACCCCTTAAAAAATTGCTTTGTTGTATTAATTCGCCGTTACATATACCTGTATGAATATGCCTTGCCCAGAACTATTACGACTTATTGTATGTATGCTCTAACGGACTTACTTATAAAAATTATTAAAGACTTATTTTGCATAAATAAATCAAATTTCTATAAAAAATTTGTCTAAACCCTTTATTCATTTGTAAAGGCGGTAGTGTATTAAAGAAATTTTTAAAATTGGATTTTTACACAGAGAAACCAGTATCGATTGTGAGTACTGCAATTGTTGCCAATCGCATAGTTTAGTTCTGATAGTATAATTTTACGGTTATATCTAAAGAATTTCGTTTCGAAATATAAATATGTAGTCAGCACAAATAAATTATGATTCTTGGAATAGAAAATTTATAATCACAAGTGAAAAGTTCGATTGCAGGAACTGAAACATTCAAAACTCAAAATGTCTTTATTAATAATTCATTATTGTTATAACAATTCCGATAAACAATTACAAAAAAGTCTTTTTCGAATCCTCCGAAACCCAAATATTTTGTTTTCACTTGCTTTATTACTGACTAACTAACCCAGTGCACTTCCCTACACCCACCAGGACATTTTTTTTGTTTTATTTATATTTATACGTAATTGTTTTATATATGGATGTGTAATTTTAATTTTTATAATTTAAAAGAATTTTTACTGCAGCTGATTGATGTTTTATTTAATTTTTTTTTTTTTAGAATTCAATTAAAGTCTCATTAAAATTCTTAAAACTCTCCTACATTACGTGGATAATGAACAAAAAACAGAAATATAAAAAATATTTTATAAATAAGCCAAAACGATTTAAAATAGTTTTTTTTTTCTAGAATGTTTTTTGTAAGTTTTTTTTATTTTATTTTTAAAAATATTTTTGGGAATTTTTTTGTAGTTTAAATTTTATACGTCTTTCCTATATAATTTCATAGGTTAAAATCGTCGAGAAAAGGTGTTTTCAACGTAAAAGGCCTATTAACATAATATTCAGTTAAATAAATTTAACGTAAAAGTTTACTAACTTTCAGTAAGCTTAAACTGAAGTTTAAACTATAAATTAAAAATGTTCGCTGACAATAGGCAAGAGTTAGTTAACTTGTAGTTATCAATTATTATGAATGAATTTCAAAAAGAAGAAGAAATGTATACATAAATATAAATTCTTAATGTGCACCCATCTGCTAATAAATTTATTAAAAATTGAATGTATTTTGAAATAATTTTTGCTATAAATTTAACAATTCTGTTAGATAAACGATATCTCATGAAAAACTCTGCATCAGGTAAATTAAAATGATCCATTCGACTTCTGTGGTTATATTTTCTTTTCATACCATAAAAAATATTTACTTTATATAAATTATACAAATGTGTAAATCTTTTTAATCGTAGAGGCATCTTTCAATTGTTTAAAAATAGCAAAAATATAATATATTTAAACATAAAATATTTTCTTCCAGTTAAGAACTTAAACGCCAAATAGTACTTGGTTAAATTTAACTGAAATTTGGCAAAATAATCTACAAGTTATAAGATAACTGAACTTTGTGTTAATGGGTTTTGGCTAACCAAGGTTTAAATTTTGAGTTTAGTGTTAACTGTAGGTTAATTTTTTATTGTTAACGGCTTATGCTTAAAAGTAATTCTGTAATTAATTATTAATAGCGGCTTAATGTTTCGTTATATACAATGTTTAACGTTTGGAGTTGGACATGTGAAAAACAAGCTTTACGAAGGTCGACTTTAACCAAAGAAAAGTTTTTTTTGAGACTTATTAACAGTAATTGCAAAGGATGTTTTTACCGGAAATTGTAGCCTTTTGAAAGGTAAAGGCAAGTCTGTAGAAATCAAAGGAATCTTCGGTACTGCTGCTATTAAGTTATCTTTTGACTCTTGTTCCATTCCACATGTTAAGAGGATTTAAATTTCTTAAAACCATGATCGGAATACCAACTTAAAAAGATATTTTTTGAAATGGCAAGCCAGAAGAATTAAACGAATTCCAAAATAATGGACTGCATCCTCGAAATTAGTAATGTCAATGATGTCAACAGAATTATATGTTTTGATTTGGCCGGTGACTTTTTGTATAATAAGGTTGTTAATTTAATCGACTGACTGCAGACTTTAGGTCTAATAGTCTACAGTCTGCAACATCTTATAGATGCAGTCCATTTTGACCTCGAAAAGTTAATGCCAAAATTCTAAAAATAAAAATGCATTTTCCAAGCGGGAAATCATTATGCATGTTCCCGCCAAAATGAGCTCCTCCGAAATTTCAGCTTATGAATAGAATTCCTTAAAGGAGAAGATTTAAGGCATGCTTTAAGGATATCTGCTTGCATCCCTCTTGTAACGAAAGTTTTTAACGAAAATACCAAAAAAAAAAGTGACTTCGCCTATAAAGTCGTTGGAATTTCTAAAATCTTTTAAAGTGAGGTTAACCGCTCCCACATGTGACATTATCCATTAATTTTTAAGTTTTTTAGCCAAATTTAAACATTTTTGCTATCACCATTCGTTAGGTATTATATAACTGTGACAGGTTTTTCAGGTTTGCTCGTACAAAGTCTCAACTTAATTTCGTTTATAGTTTCCTTTATATGACATGAAAAGTATTTTTTATTGGGAATATCATGCCCCCTGCTCAGATTCTAACCATTTTTCTTTTTTCGAATATGAAAATTATTATCAAAGTAACTCGTAAAGTTTTTAAGGAAAAGCTGCTATAGTTCTCAAAATATGTTTTAAGATGTGTTCAATTTGTATGGGAGGTACCACGCCTACCTAAAATATAAAACTAAAATATAGCCTTTGTCCGTTCGGAATAGACCTAGAGCGTTGGTGAAAAATTTTTAGAAAATAAATAAGTAGTTTTAAAGAAAACTAATAACATTTCCTCTATTATATTAGTATAGAAGTAAAGATAGTGTAGATGACCAAGCAAAAGGTTCTTGATTAAAAATTTAAACTACGTAATTTGATGCGTTATAGGCAAAAATTATTTGGAAAACATACATTTTGTTTAAATATATCAAGTTACTAAAGCTCATAACTCATCATTTTGTTTAAATATAAAAAGTTACTAAAGCTCATAATGAATATTTGGCCAAGCTAAAATTGCAAGTCATAGTCACGAAAACTATTTCTGAGAAAAAAGTTACAAATCGGTGGTAAACTAACTGAAATAAAAGTTCCAAAATACATATGCTTCAATGTTTTTTCTAAAATATACAAACGAAAATAATTTGTTAAGCTCGTAGACAATTTCTAGGGCCAATATGGATATCAAATGAAAGGGCTTGACTAACAGAATATAACGCCTTATAAAAAATGGCGAACAATAAATTTGTATATGTATGTACATATATGTAGGTCAAATCTAGTTTATAAAAGTATAATAGAGTAAACCATGACAAAGTTAAATCAAGATAACGCCCTAAATAAAATGGCGGATATATTGATCCAATATAGTATTTACGGCTTTTTCCCCTTCAACCCCCACAATATTTGTATCAATAAATGGAGCTCGACCACTAAAATACAGTAAACCATTAAAAAAAAGTGTAAAATCCAAAATGGCGTCCGAAACAATATAGTAGACAATTTTTTTTTACCCCCATTAATATGGATATCAAATGAGAGGGCTTTACTTGTAGAATGCAGTTCACTATGTTATAACTCAAAATCAAAGATGGCGTCGGAAATAATAAAGCAAACTCCTATTCTTAATCTTATATCTAGGCTTCTACGCTACGATTTGGTTATTATATGTACATAATGATAAAGAAAATTATCAGATTCGGCACGGCCGAATACAAAACTTGCTTGTTCTATAATGTAATGGCATATTTTTTTTTTTTTATTTAAATAATCAAGAAGTAAAATAAATGTACATACATATATTAATTTTTTCCAATTTCAGTCATTAGTTTTTCCACCTCTAAACTTCTACTCAGTGTCTCGGCTGCGCTGTTGGGTTTCGGTCAATCTGTAACGCTCTTTCTGCACGACTGGGTCTTTCAAATGAGTATGACACGTTCCCAATGGACTGCAATACGTTTTCCTGTTCACTTCACCAACGGTTTGCTTATACTGGTATGGGGTGCATTGGCTCACTGGGTGGTGGTACATTTCTCGTTTCAAGCTAGCGTAGGTCTAGCAGCAGCCCTTTATGCCTGCAGCATTATATTGTGGAATTTATTATATGTATGTTTTAATTGTAAAAAAAAATAAATATACATATGCACGGACATAAATACATAATACTTATATACATACATAATAAATATCAGAGACCGTAACGATTATTAGCAAAAAAAAAAATTTTTTTTTCAAATTTATTACAATTTTTTTACTAAAAAATTACATTTTTTACCATCTGTCCATTTACGGGATAATTTCATATTATTTTCCATTCTCCTAAATATTCCGTACTTTATTGAAGTTCACAATTATTTTTAATTTAAGAAAAGCTTATTTCGGAAAACAAATTATAATATTGTTGCAACTTCAAGCACATTATCGAATAAACTTAAAAGACTTATAAGAAATAATTTGTCATAAATGATGTGCTTCAAAAAAAGTGCAAAATATCTTTATGTAATAAAAAATTGATAATTTTTTAATACCGTTTATGAATCATTTTAACAAACAAAAAAGCCAAGAAACCAAACTCGAAAAATAACAGTCATAAATATTAATTATTTATTTATTTTTTTAATATAAATTTTAAATAAAAGTTTATTGCATATTGAAAATGAAATGAAAAACAAACAGATAGTAGGGATTTCTTAGCCAAATTTTTAAAAGTGTAAAACAATTTTTTATTATAATTCTTATTTATGAGTCAGTCTGTAAGCCAGTGATGCCATCTCAAGTAATATCGCCTAGATTTAAAAAGACATTTGATCCACAAAATGATTGGCAATATACTACCTTCATTTGACAAATAACGACACAAGACCCATTCATTCGGTCTTTGCAACTCTGCAACAACAAAATGATATAAAACAAGTAAGAGCACTATATTCGGCTGTGCCGAATCTTTTATACCCACCACCATTTTTGTGTACATTTAAAGCACAATATTTATTATTTTGTTAATCGCTATGAGGGTGGTTAAATTTTAAGGGCCCATGTTGAAGGTGAACTACACCTAGTCTTTAAATTTGTTTTCTGCATTTCATTTGACATTTCTCAATCTCAAACTTACTCAATTTGATCCGTGGAAAGATACGTAAATGAGCAACGCTTTAAAGTTATTCAGGTTTTTTATAAAAATGGGCGTTCAAATCAAAATGCATTTTGTGCACTTCGTAATTTTTTTGATCAACATAATCGTTCAAATTCGTCCACAATCGGGAGAATTGTAAAAAATATTTAAATTTCTGCAAAACAGGTCTGTATAAAATGTTAGAAAATCTGTGAATGCCTTCTTAGTTCGTTGAATGGGAACCATTGCTGTTTTTTGCGATAGTGTGGCAAAAGAGCAGTCAACATCGACTCATCATCATGCCCAACAATTGAGCATCAACATTGTCATTGAAAATTTGGACCATTAGATAGAGGAGTGGCGCCAAGGATGGGGGGGCCATTTGGCCGATATTTTGTTAAATACATAATTGAACCATACAAATATTATCATTATAAAAAGAAATGATAATAATTTCTAAAATAATTTGTGTTTTATTTAAAATCAACATCGGCACTTAAAATTTAACCACCCTTAATAACTTCGATATGACAGTAAAATGTTTTTGTAAATTTAGTCTTTTAGTGAAAGTGGTCGTTAAAGTAGGCGTGTCAATAAAGTTTCTGCTAATAAATACAACTAAGGTATTTCAATATAATCCTTTATTTTCCATAAAACTTTGTCAATAGAGAAATTACATGAATTTAAGATAAACCGTTATATGGGAGGTGGGCGTAAAAGTAGGCGTGGCACCTTAACTTTTTGGCACAATAATGGCATTGCCTAGAGGGATATATGTAGCAAATTTTATCATCATACCTCTAATTTTAGCGGTTTTATGAGCTTTTAAATTTAATTTACGGTATATAACGTGAAAAGTGGGAGTTATAGTAGGCGTGTCAAAGTTTTTTTTGCTAATGAGTACAACTTAGATATTTCAATATAGCCCTTTATTATTCCAAAATCTTTATTAATAAAGAAATTATATGAATTTTAGGTAAACCGTTATATGGGAGGTGGGCGTGGCACATTGATTTTTTTGCATAGATGTAAGCAATTTTTGGGGAGAGATATTGTTTTGACTCGAGAAATATATATTCGAAGTTTCATGACTACGTTAATGCGTTTGGACACAATTCCATTTTATTCGATGTCGAAGGTTTTTTCGACCTACTCTTGCTTTACGAGCTATAACTCTCCTTCTAATGTTCCGATTTAGCCCATTTTCAATACCAAACAAACCTTGTCTATAAGAAAGATTCTGGCAAAATTCGAGCCCCCTAGTTTTTTCGGTCCGACCTCTATCGTGCTTTCAACAGACGGACGGACATAGCTAAATCGTCATAAAGTTAAACCCCAATTCAAAAAATATATACTTTATGGGTTCTAAAATGGATATTTCGATGTGTTACAAACGGAATGACAAAATGAATATACCCCCACCATTTTTTTGGTGGCGGGTATAAAAACTGCATGTATGTATTTTGTTAGTGTGTGCTATCGTATAGATGTCAAAAACAGTTGAAAAACTGGAAGTTCTTCGGAATATATTTAATTTTTAATATTTAATGCGAATTATTCTATTAAATAGAAACAAAATGAAAAAACATTGAAGATGAATTGTCTCGATGCGAGGCAGAAATATTAAGGCCGACCACAACACCTGCCATATGAAATCTTTTTTTTTTTACCAAGTGAGTCAGGTACAGCAAAAACTTCAGCAGCAACCGGCAGTTACGACCAATAACCAATAAATACCACCACCAGCTTTTATGCCAACATTTGTCCCAATACAATGTAAATATTTCCACGGTGCCGGTGGCAGTGTTAGTAGATGTCAATGTTAAACAATGTGATGTTACACAATAGTTAAAAGCAGAGGCAGTGAAATAAATGGTTGCCGCTATTAAGCTGCCCAAAAAAACTTGGCGTCAACTTAGCTTAGATGTAGTCAAACAAAACTGCTTATGGAGCAAAACGATATTGAATAGTGAACACTTTACTGAAGTGCAAAAATAAAAAAAGTATTTTAGTGGAGGGAAATGTTTAAAATATACATATGTGGTGGAGTTTTTTTTACAGTTTAATAGAATTAAGACCAGATGATTGGAGAGTACCTATTGACATTTAACAAGTAAGAGCGCTATATTCGGCCGTGCCGAATCTTATATACCCTTCACAACGTGAAGTCATGCAATAACAGTGGTTTGTGTCACCATTCATCCCATATGAAATACGTACATACATATAAAAACATACAAATATATAAACACGTCCCATTGTAAAATTATAAATTCACGTATGAAAGTTAAAAAAAACAAAAAAATTTAAAAAAAAAATTTAAAAAAAAATGTAAAAAAAAATTTAAAAAAAAATTTAAAAAAAAAAATTTAAAAAAAAAAAAAAATTTAAACAAGTAAAAGCGCTATATTCGGCCGTGCCGAATCTTATATACCCTTCACAACGTGTAGTCATGCAATAACAGTAAATTCACGTATGTATGTTAAAAAAAACAAAAAAAAAAATAAAAAATAAAAAAAAAAAATTAAAAAAAAAAAATTTTAAAAAAAAATTAAAAAAAAAAAATTATTATATACATATATAATATATATAAAACAAAAAAAAAATAAAAAAAAAATTAAAAAAAAAAAAATAAAAAAAAATAAAAAAAAATAATAATAAAAATATATATAATATATTAAATAAAAAATAAAAAAAAAATAAAAAAAAAATTAAAAAAAAAAATTTTAAAAAAATTTAAAAAAAAATTTTTTTGCCTCAGCTGGGATTCGATGCCACGTTTTCTCTAACCAGTATACACGTTTGTATGTATGTATGTTGTTGTTGTAATGTTGTTTTTATGAAAAGAAAATCGAGGTGGTCGTGGGTTTTTGCTCATATCTCAGTTGTTTATGTACCGATGTTTCTGATTTTCAATACCGATCTACTCCCGAATATTTCTGATATTCTAATACTTTACCCGGGTCCAACCTATGTCGGGGGGCTTCAAAAAGTTGATTTCAACATACACACGGACAGACGGTCAGACGGACAGACGGACAGACGGTCAGGGCTTAATCGACTCCTCTATTCATAAGCTTTCAGAAAATATATACTTTATGGGGTCGGAAATGAAAATTGTAGAAATTTCACACGGAATGACAAACCTATATATAGGTTTTTACTCTCAAACTAACTGTTTTTAGATTCAACTAAAAATTTTTACAAATCAAGCTCAACTTTTTTCAAAGCAAATTAAATTTCATTCAAACCAAACGAAATTATTTTAAACTTGAATCAAACTTTTTGCAAATCATATTCAATCCTTTTTATTTTAAATTCATTATTTTTCACAATAAATTAAATTTTTTTAACCTCAAATCAAATTTATTTTAATTAAACGAAAAATACTTCATTCATTGTATACCATTAAATATAGACAAAGTTTCTATTAATTGCTATATAAATTAATTATTGCAACGGCTCTCCAGATGCAGCTAATGACAAAGCCATGGTCATATCAACATAATAATTGTTGCAATTTGAAGGTGTTACGGATTCCACGGATTGTTTAATTATGGCTACCAAATCCATAGTACTCTCTGGATCAGCTAACAAATTACGTGCAGAGAGTTTAGTTTTTGAGAAAACTTTTTCTGTTGGGTTCAGCATAGGGGAGTATGGAGAAAGAAAAACTAAGATATGCCCGGACTCAACAATTTTATCTTACACCACCTGAGTTTTGTGTATCTTTGCATTGTCAAGGATCAACCAAGCACCTATGATGTTGCATTCAGCTAAATTGTTGAATAATTCTTCAAGGAAAGATGTGAAAATATTGGTATTTACGGTGGAATGGGCAATTACTTTTCTATGTAAAAAATACCATGTATGTTCATAGCTGCAATGAGGGAAACATTTCTTCCTCTAACGGAAGGAGCAATTACATGTGCTGCGGTATTTATTTTGGATCTCGCCCTGTTTCTCCGAAGGTGATAATTGAAACCGGATTCGTCAATGAATATGATTTTTTCTCTTATTTCTGGAGCGTTTTGTGCAAAATTCATTGCATACGGTATGCGTCGTTGTATTGTAACATCGCAATTTAAGCGATTTATATTAATTGTGGCAGTTTTTAAGGTGATTCGCAGATATTTTAATGCATTGTGTATACTTGTTGTACTTAAATCCACATTATGGATTTCTCTAGTCTTTTCCCGAATGCCTTTTAGTGTTATACATGGCTTTCTTTCAATTAGCTCTTCAATTTTATCCAATATTACGGCAGTCAATTTTGAGTGACGTCTTCCACTACGTTTTTTTATGGCAACACAACCGTCCTTCTTGTAGCGATCTTTAATGGATGTAGCTGTATTTTTATTTATAACAGCAATTTCGGCTGATTCAATGATGGGTTTCCCTTCTTCATAAAACTTGAATTAAATATGTATTATTTTTATCTAAGCTAATATGGCTATATTTTTCACGTCTTCTACGGTTAGGCGTAGATATTTCTGTTATATTTTCTTCTGAAGAACTATCTGTTAGAAGATGAATCCTACGATAATTTTGTCCATTCGATACAGCAGAACTTGTGGCGCGATTATTTTCTACGATGGATGACAACATAATTATTTTTTTAATTTATTGAGTATTATTGGATGTAAAACTTTTAACTTCATTAAGCATTGCGCAACTATAATTTCACTCGATCTACCAAATAACTGAATTGTTAACATTTGTTTGATTTTAATGTTTATTGTTACAAAAAGTTTTTTTGTACATTTAAACAAGGTGACCAGCTCAACATTATTTTCTAGTTAAGAAAACATACCTTAATTTTTACGAATAATACAGGAAATCATACACAAGATTAAAGTCAACTAAGGAATATTTTAGTATAGTAAGATACTTGGTCTGCTTAATGAAAAGATTAACTAATGAGCTATTTCATTATTGTAATGTTGCATTTGTATGTGGTAGACGAGTGCAAAGCTATATCTCATTATTCTTCTACTTTCACGGTAGAATACTGGAAAATATTTTCCAGTGTAATAAATAAAACAATAATAAAAAAGAAAAAGAAAATATGTATATATATATACATATAAAAAATTAAAAAAAATATTTTAGGTTTATTAAAGGCTTATTTGACAGATGTTGTAGATAAATTTGTCAAATAAGATTTTAATAAACGTAATATTTTTTTATGAATATGGCAGTTAAAGTTCCTTATATTGAATTCAAGAAAAAATAAATTTGAAATTAAATAAATTGAATTTGAAAAGAAAAACTTTGAATCACAAATTAATTAAAACAAATCTAAAATGGAAAAAAATGAATTTGGGGTAAAAATAATTTTATTAGTTTTAAATACAATCTAATTTGCTTTGAAAAAAAATTAATTTGATTTGTAAAAAATTTAATTTGAATCGAAAAACTGTTAATTTGAGAGTAAAAACCTATATACCCTTTTTATACCCTTCACACAGTGAAAAAGGGTATATATAGGTTTGTCATTCCGTGTGAAATTTCTACAATTTTCATTTCCGACCCCATAAAGTATATATTTTCTGAAAGGTTATGAATAGAGGAGTCGATTAAGCCCTGACCGTCTGTCCGTCTGTCCGTCTGACCGTCTGTCCGTGTGTATGTTGAAATCAACTTTTTGAAGCCCCCCGACATAGGTTGGACCCGGGTAAGGTATTAAAATATCAGAAATATTCGGGAGTAGATCGGTATTGAAAATCAGAAACATCGGTACATAAACAACTGAGATATGAGCAAAAACCCACGACCACCTCGATTTTCTTTTCATAAAAACAACATTACAACAACAACATACATACATACAAACGTGTATACTGGTTAGAGAAAACGTGGCATCGAATCCCAGCTGAGGCAAAAAAATTTTTTTTAAAATTTTTTTAAAATTTTTTTTTTTAATTTTTTTTTTATTTTTTTTTTATTTTTTATTTAATATATTATATATATTTTTATTATTATTTTTTTTTATTTTTTTTTTTTAATTTTTTTTTTATTTTTTTTTTGTTTTATATATATTATATATGTATATAATAATTTTTTTTTTTTAATTTTTTTTTTAAATTTTTTTTTTTAAAATTTTTTTTTTTTAAATTTTTTTTTTATTTTTTATTTTTTTTTTGTTTTTTTTTAACATACATACGTGAATTTACTGTTATTGCATGACTACACGTTGTGAAGGGTATATAAGATTCGGCACGGCCGAATATAGCGCTTTTACTTGTTCACTGTGTGAAGGGTATAAAAAAAAAATGTTTTAAAAAATTATTATGTATATAATCCCAGCAAAATAACACATTACATTATAATGACTTGAAAGTACTAGAAAACAGTTGTTCACTACTTACAATTTGGCATCTAAACCCATTATTTTAACACGGCGATGTCATTGGAGGCAAGTACTTACCACCCTCGCTTACAAATAGGGACTCGTATAAGTACTTATTACGGTCGCTCATAAATAGGGACTTAAATAAGTACTTACTCCTATAGCAATATATAAGTACTTGATTTTAATAACCTAAATAACCCATTATTATTATGGACTTACAGAAGTCGTTCGGATGTTCTAAGGACAAAAATTCGGTTAGATTATTCTAAGATACGTTAATTTGAAATTTAACAATCAGTGAAAATCTATAAGTCATCACTTTGTTAATGAAGTGCTTTGCCGCTGTTTTCAAAATAATTATTACTTATACCCTAAGCGCGTTAAACTAAATGAGAATTATAAAAAGTTATGTATTTGAATGGTTTCTAGTAAATTTCGTAGTAAGAAATTGTGTTGTGTGTGTATCTAAGCAAATGTCTGAAATCAAGTACTTACGTAACACATTATAAATCAAGTCATTACTAAAATACTTCTTAGTAAGACAGACGATATGTAGTAGTCATTGAAAAGTATGTTGTTTAGTAAGAGCAAGTCATTACCTAGTTTTTGCTGGGATATATATAAAACAAAAAAAAATAAAAAAAAATTAAAAAAAAATTTAAAAAAAAAATAATAATAAAAATATAAATAATATATTAACTAAAAAATAAAAAAAAAATAAAAAAAAAAAATAAAAAAAAATTAAAAAAAAATTAAAAAAAAAAATTTTTTGGCTCAGCTGGGATCGATGCCACGTTTTCTCTAACCAGTATACACGTTTGTATGTATGTATGTTGTTGTTGTAATGTTGCTTTTGTGAAAATAAAATCGAGGTGGTCGTGGGTTTTTGCTCATATCTCAGTTGTTTATGTACCGATGTTTCTGATTTTCAATACCGTTCTACTCCCGAATATTTCTGATATTTCAGTACTTCACCCGGGTCCAACCTATGTCGGGGGGCTTCAAAAAGTTGATTTCAACATACACACGGACAGACTGACAGAGCTTAATCGACTCCCCTATTCATAAGCTTTCAGAAAATATATACTTTATGGGGTCGGAAATGAAAATTGTAGAAATTTCACACGGAATGACAAACCTATATATACCCTTTTTCACTGTGTGAAGGGTATAAAAATATAGACAAGATACATAAGTTGTTTGTGTAATTACTTTTTTTGAAAATATTGACATTTGTTAGCAAATAATCGAACATAATCGAAGAATTAAATATTTAAAGCTCACATAACTCTGAATGTGACTTGTTATATTTGTATCTTTGAAGACGCACAGGCCTGTATGTGTTATCATTTCAGCATCGGGACAACCGACAGAGTTAATATGGGTATCAAATAAAAGTAGAATACAGTAAAAACTATCAAATACTTACTTGTGTTTATACCCTTCACACCGAGATATATCGTCTTTTTATTTCCTCGAGCTAAAGATCAATATATCGTCTAAATTTCTTGATCTTTTTTATTGATTATATATGATTTTTTCCAAGCTTTTATAAAATAATTTTTTATAAAAAAACCAAAAAAGTTGATCTCAAGCTTGAAAAAAATCATATATGGTATATATTTTATATATAAATATATATTTGAAAGCTTATGAACAACGAAGTCGATTAAGATCTGTCAGTCTGTCCAAGTCAATGTTGAAATCAACTTTTTGAAGCCCCACGACATCCCCTGGACCCACATGAAATATAAACAAGTAAGAGTGCTATATTCGGCAGTGCCGAATCTTATATACCCTTCACAACGTGTAGTCATGCAATAACAATTGTTTGTATCACCATTCATCCCATATAAAATACGTGCATACGTACACGTTAGAATAAATGTGGCATCGAATCCCAGCTGAGCCAAAAAAATTTTATTTTATTTTATTTAATATATTATTTATATTTTATTATTTTTTTTATATTTTTTTTAAATTTTTTTAAAAAAATTTTTTAGAAAAATTTTTAAAAAATTTTTTTAAATTTTTTTTTAAATTTTTTTAAAATTTTTTTTTTTGTAGTTTTTTTATTATTTTTTTCTTATTTTTAATATTTTTTTTTTTTTGTAATTTTTTTTGTTTGGTATGTTTTTTACATGTATCTATGTATGTATGTTGTTGTTGTAATTGTGAAAAAAAACGAGGTGGTCGTGGTTTTTTGCTCATATCTCAGAAAGTTATGGGGCGATTGTGCTGAATTTCAATAGCGATTCATTCCTGGATATTTCCAAGAGATTGATACCATATACAGATCTGAGGAACATATAGTTGCTTCTAAAAGTTGATTTCAACCAACACACGGACAGACGGGCAGACGGTCAGGGCTTAATCGACTCCTCTATTCATAAGCTTTCAGAAAATATATACTTTATGGGGTCGGAAATGAAAATTGTAGAAATTACAAACGGAATGACAAAGCTATATATACCCTTGTGCACCACAGGTGAAGGGTATAAAAACGAATAGGCCTTGGAACGATACATTTGAGAATGTACAAAAATATTTTCTCTTTCAGGATGAACTCTGACAATTTATATATTATTTTAGTATTTTTTTTCTGCCTTTTCATATTAAAAATCAAGGCATATCCATATTAAAAATATTTTATTTGTGGAATACAAATTTTTGAGACAAAATATGGCAACGCAACTGTTTTTAATATTGCATTACTACTCTCCTCTAGATGTCGCAGCATTATTGTTATTACACTTAACTAGGTTAACGTAAGAATCCAGCAAATGCTGTACTTAATCCATCTTCAAAAGTCAAACTCTGTACAAAAATTTCTTTAACATTATAAAACAAAAATACAGTTAATACATTAAATCTCCCTTTTCAGGCTATTGTATGTAACATAGTATTAAAACATATTTTTTTAGGTTTAAGTGTTAAATAAGTGTTCTATAATTTATATATAAATAAAATAATTTTTTTTTGCATATATTATGTATATCAATTACATAAAATTTAGTGTAAATTTCTACAAAATTTTTTTACCATTTATGCCTTTTTTATTTTTGACATTTAAGCCTAATTTGTGCAACCCTGTGGCCGCTGAATACATTAAAGAAAAATAACGAAATTGCAAGCGTGCGGCTTTTTTCTTTACGCAAAACTTTTTTTTCATTGCAAAACTCTGGCCAACCTACTTTTCACCAAAAAAAATTGAAGAAAAATTTGCATTAATTCTGCACACGCAAAAATATCAAAGATTTTCGCTTCTATTAAATAAACGAGCCATCAGCCCAAAAACCGTATCGATAAAAGGCAGTCGGACATTTTCCCAACAACAATAAGTGAAGCAGAAAGAAAAAAAAATTACAAAGGGACGCTACCCGGAATAAAGCCGGACAAGCAAAAAAGTGAGTGGTAAAAGCGCAGACAAGTTAATTGAAAAAAATAAGTAAAGGTTAAAAATAGAAAAAAAAATATTGAAAAGTGCTGCAAAACACTTTTTTGATACACATTAAGAAGTCGATGGCTGATCAGGTTTTTATAGCCTTTTTTCTAAAATTGTATTGATGATGTACATTGAACATACTAACTTGGAAGATAATCTACATCAAATATTGACGAATCGTATACCCACATCAAGCAGCCCTAGTGCCAGTGAGGCTACGGCAGCAGTTGCGGCATCTGCATTGCTGGCGCGTGTAAGGGAGGCGCACAACAGCGCATCATCTACTGTGCAACAAACTACCAGGTCGTCGCCGAAAGTCCAATTTCAGCAGCACAATTGCCGCGATAACAGCAGTACTCCCAATAATTACAGGACAACTACTAAAGAGTGGATAAGGCGTCCCGAACCCCATCTATTGCCCCTTGAACATTTAAATACGGTCGATGTTGCTAAAGGGTTGCAGTTAGTTAATAATACTGAATTATCTAAATCGCATCAACAAGTGCAAGAAGAAAAGCAGCATCACAAACTGGTGAAAGCGGAAGAAGAGGAAGAAGAAAAATACGAATTACTTCAAGTAATTGAGTCAGATCAAGCGGATACTTCAAAAATTTTGCAAGGTGAAAATAACGTTGGACAAAAACAATTAGACAATTTTGCTTCCACCAGTCATTTTGTGATTGAATTGAATGACGCCCAAAAAATTGCCTCTTCCGTAGCAACAGTACCAATACAACCGGACGAGGACGAAGAATTTGAATTCATCGTAACACGTGTCCCTAAAAGAAAAGTACAGGGAACTACTACTAGTCAGGTAAATATTTTTTTGCAAAATATGCATTTATTTTATCCTATACTAGGTACTAAGACGAAAAGTTAGTTAGAAGTTCGTACTGATGTTTGTAAAGTTAAACAAAATAGTCCCACAGTCAACATATTTAATTTCGTTTATTAACAATTCGCTACTATAAAGCCTTCAAAACTTCCAAACTAGCGAAAATGTTATTTAAATTTAAAATAAATAAATAAAGAATTTACCAAAAATAATTTTATATAAATACTAATCACACTAGGAGCATTAATTCCCCTTTAGCGATTATATTACAATATGTGTTAAAACATCTTAATTTTATATTTTCTAAATCTTAAAAATAGATTTTATATGTTCGGGTAAGAGAAATAAAAATTTAATATCATGAGCGTTATAATTTATTATTCTAGCTTAACTTTTTTTTCTAGTTTGACTCTTTTTTTTAATATAAATATTAATTTTTCTTTGTTAATATATTTAAAGGTAGCTCAAAAAATCATTTTACTTTGAGGAAATAATCAAGTATGATTGTATGTCGTCATATTTTCGTTATTTTATATTTCTCCGTTTGTTTTCTGGCAAAAATGGATTTTATATGGAATATGCTGCATTAATCCCAAACCAATTAAGTGCATACATATATATTATTTTTCTGTACTCCTTTTCTCTAAAAATACCTATGGTCAGTCTTAAATCTCTGCTTTCATTCAATGTTATACAACAATGTAATTTATTCCATAAGATCAAAGTGTATTTATAAAATTAACTTAACGTAAACACATAATTTTTTCATAGTGATTTCTTACACTTTGCTATTACCCAATTTTGTAAAGTCGTTGTCGCACATATAATTTTCTGCAATAAAGTCCCGTAAAAATTTTTTATAAAAAAACTCGCAATGAATTTATTTTTCTCTTTGCCTGAGGATTTAAAATTAAAATAAACCAAAAGGAACAACGTTTATAACTTTGCATTGCACGGATTTGAGCAATTTCTAAGGAGACATGGGCTGACTTCACAAATTCAGTTTGCATTGGAAAATTGTTTACAAGGCAAAGTAATATTGTATTAAATGTTTACAAAGCATCACAAATAAAAACCATGTAAGAAATTGACAAATAATGCGCACTGAAAAGCATTGTCATGCAATAATGAACATGATGCATAGCCAAAACAAATTTTAATGTTTTTATGAACACAATGCATTGTAAACTTACATTGCAAACTGCATTAATGAAGTCAGCCATGTTTTACTGACGACATTTATGAAATATCAATATCGAACATTTCTTATATATTATAAACATTTTAAACAAATTTTTGTTGACTTAATCTTTATGAAAAAAATGTTCAGGAAAAGCAGTAATGGACAAAAAAATTTGTATTTTCTTTTAAAGAAGGATCATAAGTTTTTAAAATGATTATAAGTTAAATCCCAGCTAATAACAGAAAAAAGTTTTCGTCTAGGTATTGTTATATTTGATTTGATTTTTTTTTTTTTTTTTAATTTTCTTATATGTATATCAATCAATATCAAAAAAGTCTTCGTTGAAAGATAAAGAAAGTTCATGCTGTGCTAAAAGAATAGTTTTTGAAAAAAATTGTTCTAATAAATTAGAAAATTTGAACAAAATAAATTGTTTCTCTTTGGTATGGTTTACGCAATAGAATCATAAAATATTAATAATATTAAATTTCTTGTAATTAAAATGAACAAAGAAATAACTGAACTAATTTTTTTAATACAAATGAGTATTTGTTTCTTTCTTTAAGTTAAATAAAAAAATAAATAAAGAAGAAAATTGTTTAGTATGTATAGAGGCTTTGACGGCTGAAGTTTGAAATAAGTGAAGATGAAAATAATTAACTTATCTAATGAATTAATATGACTCCCTGAAAAATCGCTCCAAAGTGAAAATGCAAAATGGGTCAAAATATTTACATTAAAGACAAAAACATGAAAACTTGGCCCATTTTCCATATTCAACTTTTGGGGCCATTTTTTCTTTGCATTAATACTTATAGTGTATATTTGACTAGTCTTAATATTTAGAAAGTAACGCAGCTATCACACGTACAAACTAAAGTTTTAAAAATCTTGATCATGTTGGTGAGATAAGTAGAGAAAATATGGGGGAAGAACAGAGAATGTTTTACACGCACGAGCTAAAATTTATCAAATTTAAACATCTGTGTCTAAGCACAAAAGCAGGCATATGTAGTCATCAGGAAGTCTTTTTTCGTCACATGATTTTTTATTTACTTATTTTAAACGTCAGCTGTTAAAGCCCATAGATAAAAAACATTTCTGTCTCAATTTATTTCAAATATAAAAATATAAACAAAAAACTATCCCAACTGCGAGAGCCTTGCACCAAAAAAAGTTTAAAAGAGAATTTAAAATAAAAATTTAACGTGTAAGCAGGGTACACTTATACAAGGTGGCGGTGCCAGCCCAGCTGACTATTTTTTTGTGTTCTGAAGTATGTCAAACTACAAATTTAAAAAAATGATTTCAACTCCGGAAATTGTCAAACTCCATACACAAAAAAAGAGAGGCAAAAATGCCTCTCATTTACGCTGTCACCTTATCTAATTACACCATGCGTGTAAGCCGGTGTGTGTATATAAATAAATATGCCTTGATATAAAGCAGAGTGTATTGTCAAAATTTTTACAATTTGTTAAAAAAGAAAAATTAAATAAATTTAGGATATTAATTTATTATGGAAACAAAAATATAATTTCGGCTTTATAGTCAATTTGGAAGTCTTGTATACGGAGATATATTCCTTTTAGTACACCCGTTGCTCATCTTCAACTATTTTACATTTCCAAAAACAACTTAAAAACATCAATAACATATGTACATATTTCTATTTTTTCTCTTCTAGAATTTTCAAGATTATTCGATATTGAACCGTAAAATACGTCGACCAGTACCAGAAGCAATTCCTATTGTTGATTCTTATCCAAGACAAAAATTGTATAACGGCCATCAAACAGCACTAGAACCGCCACCACTACTAGAAGCCCGACAATTGCAAAGAATAATTCCAAATTTAAGAAAATATAGTATTGATTCGGAAGAATACTATAATACTACACACAGGGAGATTAACGGTTACGGGAGCGGAGCTGTAAACGTCGACGACGGCAACGATTGTGATTATTATTCGGATTCGGAAACTATTGAGGTAGCGTCAATTGGTCAACCAGCTTACGCTTATAATAACGATTTGTTTAGAAGACAAGAAGACCAAATGGGTCTCGGCATACTAAATAAAATAAAAAATTTTTTTAATTGGAATTCGTCGACAAATCACTACAGTAACGTCCATCAGGAGGGTAAGCGAAAGAGGCGATCGAACGATTGGAGTGCTGGCGAATCAATTGGTCCACAGCAGATAAAGTATCGTAAGGTGGACAATCGTTTTCCAAAATATATTGCTGCACACTCCGAAGAAGATGATGTAAATGAATTTTTGTCACCATTATCGCATCATAATCAGCAGCATAAAGGCCAAAAATACGATAAACAATATTTATTTAATAGTTCGGCACAAAGCTCCAGAACTTTGTTGGAGATGTCGAATCGACGTTCGACTTCTTCTTCAGGTAGGATTTTTACATAAGGCAAAATAAACAGTTTTAAAATATCACTGATTTTTTTCTTGACTTCCAGATAAACCACCTTTAAGGAAATCCATCTTTTCAGCACCCCATGTTACCCAGCAATTAATTAGAAATACAACCTATGCCGATATTGAATTTTCCGATGACGATGAACCTATACTAATCAAAGGATTCGAAAATCAACCCCCGATATTGACTTCAGTAAAGAGAGCACCCGAAGTCTTTAACATTCCGATTGTACGCACCGATGAGCGTTTCAAGTCTGCGCATCAGAAACCGCCACCACCTCTAATTGAGCCCAAAACTGGCAGCATTTTACAATCCTCACTTAATCCAGAGTTGGAAAACAGACGCAAACCCACTTATGCTGACAAATTGCGTCAAGGTTCAAATACTGGGTATGTTTTGGGTAACCGCAGTAGCGTTTCATCTTCAGTCGCCTCAACTTCTGAATCTTCACGCATATTGAACAGTTTAATCGATCAACGCACAAATCATTGGTCATCGCAAAAACGTTCTTCCATACTTAATCAGGAGAGACAGAGTGAAGACCGCGAAAAATACCAGCAGTTACTAGAACAAGTGGCACCATGTCTTTACAGTGCATCTGGAGGTGAGAACAAACTCTCCTTTTCTGCCTACTCGAATTCAGGGGCTCAACGTAAACGAGCCGATCTGCTTTTGGGAACAGCTTTAGCATCATCAGCTAGGAGCTCACCAGTTGCAAATCGACGTTCGATTGGTCTCGGACAATCGGTCTTAAAACGTCCACCTTTATCGTCTACCATCAACTTGGATGACGATGATAACGAAGATGTTACCATAACAGGCATTACAAATTTGGAGTCTTCACGTGCTTCAAAAGCTAAACATTCTATGCCTACTACAGTCATTGTTGATGATGATGACATTGAAATATCCGGTATTTTAGATTTGGAAAATGAAGAACGTCATGTGTTGTCGGCATGTGGAAAGATCAAGAAAGAAGAGAATTCAATAATTAACTTGTGCGAAAAAAAGTCGGAGAAGCCTAAAAAATATGCTTTGTATGTGTGAAATTGTGTCGTGTCTAAAAATGAAAAATAATTGTTTTTTTTTTTTTCTTTAACAGACCTTATGTAGAGCCTGTTAATTCATTACAGGAACGTTTTAACGCTTCGCCGTTTATTAAGGAAAAATGGTTAGAAACTTTCCACTCCAAATGGTCGCAACATAAAAAGAACAGACATGATGAAGTCAGGGAGACTGTTAAAGTGTAAGACACAATATTTTTTAGTGTATATTTTTTTATTTCATTTGTTATATTTATCATTTTAGAACTGAAAAACTAACAGCTGAACGTCGTGCTGCTGAGGCCGAAATTCAAGAACGTTTACGCAAATTCCAAATTGTCGATCGAGATCTATTGGTAGTCGATGATTTTGAAGATGCAATTGAAGAGCCGGAGTTTGTGGAATTCACACAAGAACACAGGGCTCGAATAAATGCTGCTATATGTGGTTCGTTAGATCAGGTAATGACAAAAAAAAATTCCAAACTTTCTCATTGCTATTATTTATTTTTGTTGAAAAATTGTCTCTAATGAGAGATAATTTTCTCAAATGATGAAAAATAAATTGAGTATTAAAAAAATTAAGCATACTTTCAAATTAAACGTTAAACGTACTTTGCTTTTTGTCCTTGGATTAATATAAAGCAACCTCTTTATTTTGTACAGGTTTTGGTTTCCAAATTTAACTTGAACATTACTAGACGCGATATACACACCTTGTGCGGCCACAACTGGCTTAATGATGAGGTTATCAATTTTTACATGAACTTACTTACTGAACGCGGCGAAAAGAAAAGTCATCTTGGTCTACCGTCGGTCTATGCAATGAATACATTTTTCGTGCCTCGTTTAATACAAGCGGGTCATGGTGGCGTTAAGCGATGGACTCGTAAAGTCGACATCTTTGCCAAGGACGTTGTGCCAGTGCCCGTACACGTTGGCAACGTCCATTGGTGTATGGCTATTATACATTTGAAGAATCGTAGCATCAAATACTACGATTCAATGGGTACCCCTAATCCCAGTGTACTAAAGGCACTGGAACAATACCTCAAAGATGAATCGATGGATAAACGTAAACAACCACTTGACACTAGTAATTTTACCATCGAATCTGTTCAGGGTGTACCGCGTCAAATGAATGGCAGCGATTGTGGTGTGTTCAGTTGCATGTTTGCCGAGTATATTACACGCAATCGAGAGATAACGTTTACACAACAGAACATGGAATATTTTCGACAAAAGATGATTCTGGAAATCGTTATGGGTGAATTATTGCAGTAATGAGTCAAGCAGATTTTGTTTAAAATATTTGTCATGACTTTTAAGTCAATACATTTTAGTTCTAAGCTTTTTATGCAAAAAAAAATTAAAGTTTAAAAGTAAATTTTTATACATTTTTTACGTTCAGTTTTTCTTCTTTTTTTTTTTTTTGCTAAAAAGTTACACAAAAAAACATAATTGTGAATTTATAATTTTCATTTCATTTTTTATTTGTATTTCTTTAAAAATTGCAAAGCAAAATAAAATCAATTATTTTCATCCATCTCCTCCATCATTTAAAGCAATAATAACTGTAATTATTAATATTTTTATTTTTATCCTTTTTTTTTAATTTTCATCTTTAATGCAAATAAATAACTTAATTAAGTTTCTCTTCTATTTTGTTTTCCTTTCTTTTTTTTAAGCCAGTTAAAAGCAGAAGGAGGATCTTATATTTGTAGACTATTTAAATATTACAACAAAACACTCGTAATTTATTTCTTAACATACATAAAATTATAAAAAAAAAAATTAATAATTCTATATCTTAATATATAAAATAAAAAATAAATAAAAGTAAAATAAAACAAACCTACAAAACACGAAAAAGTTTATGAACTCGTATAAGTATGTTATTTGAATATAAGAAATAAATATATATTCCTTTAGTTTTTTTTTCCTTTTGAAAAATTTTAGATCATCTACAAGAAATTGCAACAAATAAATATTTGTATTATTGTTAAAAACAGTAATATTTCAAAATAAAATATTTTTCGGCTAGTTTTTAAAAAAAAAAATTTTTTGATAGTTTAATTTAAACAATAATTTGATCTTATGTTTGCAAATTGAAAAAGGATAAAGAAAAATAAATCTTGCTATAAAATGAAGACATAAATTGTAAATCTTATAAATTATTATTTTAAAGGAAAAATAACAACTATATAATATTTAGTAAATAAACCATAATTCTTACATTTAAAGTGACAAAAAAAAAAAAAAAATTAACTAAAAACTTATCCAATAAAGTTTCAAATAAAGGTATATGAAGTTTTGCTAAGAAAGATTTGCATCCAAACGGAACTGGATATGTGATCAAGGAAAATGGTAAGTTAAATTATGTATGTAATTGTCTTATTGTTTTGACTATTGTTACACTATGGGCCAATTCAAAGTGGTTGCATATCAGTCATATTTGTACTATTTCATATTATTTTATGCACGCATAAAATTTTTGTTAGTAATTTCCATACAAAGAAAATAATAAGACTTTACACATTTGTTTCCTATGTATAAGAAATTGTTTATGTTATACTTTTAACCATACTGTCTCTCAGAGAAAATTTCTTCGCTTCTCACCTCTCAGAGAGAATATTTTCTATTTTCTTCTTTCCTGTATACATACAATTTTTAACAGCGTCATCTCTTTGTCTTCTTTCTTGTATTAAATACATAATTTGTTAACAAAAGGTTCAAAGTCACTAGTCATATTAATATGAATTATATGACATAGTACAATATGAGAGCCTACTTTGAATTGGCCCTATGTCTTGTTCAATTGCATTTATAATTTGCTAGCATACGCCAAAGTCAATTATTTTATATATGTATGTATATGTACGTATGTATCTCAGAAATATTATTTTTTTTCGTTTTATCTGGATGTTGTAGAAAATAAGGTAAAAACTAAAAACTCAAAATCCTTTGATTTTGATTTCGCCGTTTTAAGACGATGTGATATGAAAAATAACGACTTTTACCACTTAAAAATGTGAAGCGCATGTGAAGCGCATGTGATTTTATAATCGCTTGAATTTGGACAGTTCTGACAAACGCGTCTCGCATGATATTTGCGATGCGAGTTTAAAACGCATGATTAGTGTTTTAAATTTCACAATCGCAAGAACTTTTGCGACTTCAACTCGCAAGCACATATTGAAGGGGACTGATGTATTTTTCTTAAACTGTAATTTGTTTTTTTTTCCCCCGAACTTATGTTTGAAACAGTCTTTTACCCCAAAAACGTGACCTGGTACCACTAAGTCCCCCTCTAGTATTAAAAATATTCTAGGTGTTATGCGGGCCATTTCGGACATACCTGAATGGAGTTGTGACATATCTAGGGTGCACTGTACCCTTTAAGTATATAGTCAGTTTAGTTTAAGTATATAGTCGATCCATTACCTCTAAAAATGCTTAACCAACATGACTTTCGATTTTCGTTTTTTTATAAAAATCATTAGCTTGTTATCACTTATAACATTTGTCAAAATTTCAAAGCTATAGGAAATATCGTTTCGATTTTATAGCAAAAACAATTTTAGCATAAATACATACTGTTTTTTTGTTTTGTTTACAGTTTTCGTGACAGCTTTATTTAACAATGAATATTGGGGAAGAAACATGTGGGGAAAAAATATGGTATGAAGCTAAGACAATTACCCAAAATACTAGCGATAGAAGTGTTGTTAAAACCTGCAAGCAAATATTTAGATATATCGAATGTAAATTAAAAGAACTCGCTTCCACACAATAAGTCTCTACTGTCGGAATAAGAGTAGTCTATTATATTCACCTCAGTTCAGCATTTGAAAACTATAAACAAAGAATCTCGTCGGCTGTCACTCAGAATATTTCGTAGGTTATTTAAAAACAACTTTCATTTAGGTTTACATCTAACTAAGAATGAATCACATGTGCAAATTTTAAGAATTTCGATGATGAAAAAAAATTAAATAACAATCAATAGAAATTTATTAATTACAGTGAAATCTCCCATTGCTGGCACTTCCCTTTTGGTCGGACACTATTGGCCATTCCCGGCAATGACCTATAAGAAGTGCATTGCATTCTCTTGACCGGACAACTCCCTTGTACGGACATCTTTTCTGTGGTTCCTCCGGTGTCCGCTCAAGAGAGATTCCACAGTGCACGTAATGGATAAAGTAACATTTTTTGAAGGAGCAGCAAAAAAAGTAAAGCAAGTTCATCGTTTTTATGTACAAGTTTTGATCTACAAGAAGTATTGAATAATTTTCATGGAAAAGCCATAACATGAAAGTACGAACTTCACCACGAAGGCTTTTATGAAAGTGGCACCAGAGACGATTACTGTTTTTTGTAGGAAGAATGTGATGGAAACTTGTAGATGAAAGAAAAACTCACTCTGTCTTTATTGCGACAGATGTGCGGGACAAAATCAAAATAGAGCTATACCTGCCACTTTGGCAAATCTCAAATTAGGCATATTTATTCATCAGGTAACTGCAGTTCAAAAAGAATTTTTTTTTATGAGGAGTTTGACATTTAAAATAAATGAGAGAAAAGAGAAAATTGTTTTTTATCCATGAACTTTGACAGCTGAAATATAAAATAATTGAAGAAAAATATAATCAGCTGACGAATCATATTTCTGTGGTTTTCATGGGCAACCGCGTCATTTTTTTTTTAATTTTAGATTACTCCAATGGAGGTTCTAGTGTACAAGCAGTAGACAAATATTTGGCTTGTCAAAAGACAATACTGCCACTGCCATCACCAATTATTTTTCCACAGCCTCCTCCAGTAACTACCAATCGACCTATACCTTCGTATAGGAAGCTGAAATTTCCGAATTTGACTCCTTATCTAAAAATCTGAACGTGGTAATTTGATAGTCCGAGTAACTGAACCTTTGTACAGTTAACCGACTCCACGCAATTAACCAATGCGGGAGTGAGACGCAAAACTCTCGAAGCCAGATAAAAAGGACGGCCTGATTGCCCTTAAGAGATAATGGCAATGACGTGCAAGCTCTTAACCCGACCAGAGCTGAATCACGACTGGTATGTTCATTTTATACGACTTTGAGTTAATAATGCCATATTGCTTGGTTTTAAACGGCCTTTACTTGGTTTTAAAAATTTCTCAAATGAGATGGACCTATTACGATTATTTTAATGGCAAAACAACGTAACTTCTATATATATTCAAAAATCGGTCAGCAGTAACACGGTTTTGTAGCTCTTCTGAAAAATTTGATTTTAAGACATACGTGGTTGCCCATGAAAACCACAGAAATATGCCTTGGTACAAAGTATTAAAATCACTTATTTATTGCCTAGACATACTATGATGCCAGTTGATTCAGTTCACTTTTTTTCTTTCCCTTCCTTCGAGATTCGTTCTTTTTATGTTTATGGTTCACTTAGTAAATTTGTATTGTTTTACTTTATAGCGCTCAGTATCTTTCAAATGTGCTTGTTATTGAATTGTCTCTTTTTTCGTTAACAATACGTCCAATGAAGTACGTTCTATAGATTTCTACCTCACGGAAAGTTACGATACATTTTTATTAAACAGTAACACATATTGCTTATGAGACAAATTTTTTCTGCTGATTTGTAACATTAAGATACAAATCTACTAACTAAACCATTAGCCATCGATATGTAAATATTAAACTTGTAGATCCGACTCTGCATGCCGATGATTTAACGAAAAACAAAAGATCGAAAATGAGTTGCAAAAATACTTTAAAACGAAGATATACGGCGAATTTTTTTTGCGATACGGTTAAGTGTATTTTGTGATTATAAAGAGAACTTCCTACATTCCAAATAAGGAAACATTACCATTATCCAAAAGCAGCCTTAAAAGAACAGAATATTGCGCACGGTAACATACTCAACCTGAGCCACATTTGGCAAGTGCGGTTTTACACATATAATTTTAGATTTGGGTTTGACTGTTCAATTATGTGTAGAGTTGGGCTCAAATCGTTACAGAAGTTAATTTTTGCCAACAACCTCGGTCGTTTTTTTCACAAACCCCCATTAAATTACATTGTGGTTTGTGCTAAAACGAACAAAAGTAAACAATTGAACCAATTCTAATTATGTGTAAAATAATTTATACTAATTTTACAGACAAAATTTAACTATCCAAAATTTATCTCAAAAAATATTTTTGAATAATTTCACTGAAATCATTTATTTCTACTTTACAAAACCAACCCTAACAATTTTTAAAAATAAGAAAAATTCACACACATCAAAAATGGTTATGAATTTTCTTACAACTTGTTGGACTGTTCGATGTTCGATAAAGTTCTAGTATAGGTTGCAACTTGCAATCAGAACATCAAACCAATTGACATGAACAAATGTTGCTGGCAAACACACAAACTGTTATCATTCGCTTGTCAACCGGCGTTAAATGAGGATTGTAGTAAGAGAAGTGGAAAAGTAATGCGGTGGTTTTTTTTTTTAACGGAACAAGAATTTTTAATTACACATATTCGAGTTTGAAATATTAACGGTTAATTTAATATTTTTTTTTTATAAAATAATAATGGAGTTATAATATTGATAATAAAAAATATATTCAATTTATTAAAGGTGCTAATAATATTGAAAACGTAATTTATATTAAAAAGATTTTATTAACAAGAAAAGTGCAAAAAATATATTGATTTGGCTCAATCAAAAATGAAAAATACGAAAATTTCAAGCCGTAAATATATTTTTATTTAAAACAAGTGTGTTTTTATTTACTCGTAAGTTTTATTTTTCTTTTTTGCTGAATTAAGATGTTATTTAAGTTTAGAAAAAAAATAAAGCTTCAAGCAAATTTTAAAGCTTCTAAAAATATTCTTAAAAAAGCTTTAAAAATATTTTCTTTTATATTTGAAAGTTTCAATTTTGAATCTGTTTTAGTTTGTTTTTAAGAAATAATGGCCACAACAATTTCGGGAAGTTGCATTGTTCTTAATGGATAAAATTCTTAATTTTTAGCAAGTAATATTGACCAATTTTAAGTTAATTTATATAAAAAATTAATGTTCCGTATGATAATGTGGATTGAAAGTTATAAAAATTTTTGTAAAATGATAATAACTTTGAGATCTTGTTCGGTAAAATTAATTCAATTCATACGAACTTTACGGAATATTTTGCATTTTGTGTGATATTGCGGTACCGCTAATAGATTTTGTTGGCTTTTTTATTTTCAGTGACAGAATTTTTTCCGATTCGCCAGTAAATAAATCGCACTATGGTCATCATCACCGCCTTAAGTGATTATTTTATTCGTACAATAGAAAACTGTGTTTAAAGACTCTTTAAAGTTGAACCAATTCTTTCAACTGCCTTTTATTAACTACTGATTCAACTATTTGTCTGGATTGTTTACAGGGCATTCTTTAGTATTAACATTGAAGTCTTAATGTTCAGTAAAATATTAAAAAAAATCAGAAACACTTTGGCTGAAATTAAGTTAAATTAGCAGCTATTCATAGAAAACTTTTGGTCGTAGAATATAATATTAGTATCAATCTCGATCATATCACGCTTTGGTGGAGGTGAGGTGGGGTAACTTTTTATTAAAATACGTATGTATATGAATTGTTTGTTTTATGGTTGTCAAAAACTATTACATACTTATTAAAAGCAACATCTTCCCACCACGAGAGCCATGCCTACAATACCCTACAATACCATAGACAAAATAAACAAGTAAGAATGTTATATTCGACCATGTCGAATCTGATAACACCCTTTACCATACTGGACGTAGGTATAGTAATATTATTTCCGATGTCATTTTTAATTTTGAATTTTTACATAGATAGTTGTATTCTAGTAGTCTAGCCCTTTCATTTGATTCTATCCGAAAAAATAACTATCCGCCATTTTGTTTAGGCCGCCATCTTGGATTTTAACCTTTTCATGGCTTACTGTATTGTACTTGTCAAGCCCTTTAATTTTATACCCATATTGTGGGGGTTGATGGGGGCAAACCAACAATTACTTTTTTTGACCCATATATCCGTCATTTTATTTCGTACGCCATTTTGGATTTTAACTGTTTTATTGTTAACTGTATTCAACAGGCCAAGTTCTTTCCTGTGGTACCGATATTGAGGGGCTTGAAATTGTTAAATTTTTAATAACTAGATTTGACAGCCAAATAAATTTAATTGTCATTTTATACTGGCGCTATATTGGATTCTAATTTTCAATGTTTTATATTTTGCTAGTCAAGTTGTCCAAAAGCTGAAAAAATCGATTTTAGTTTGTTAATTTCAAGAAAAACACCGAAGCAGTTGTATTTTTGTGCTTCTGTTTAGTTTCAAGTCGATTTGTCAGTTTTTTTCAGCACTCTGTCCACAAATTATTAAGAATATCCCTGAAGGCATATAGTACCCACAAATAGTAGCAAATGTCTTTATAAATTAACCTAGGGCTGAAAAAATTTGATTTTGCTACTAGAAACAGAGGCAGTCGTATTTACTTGCTCATATCTCAGAATACGATTCATTCCCAGATATTTGCAAAAGATTGATGCCACATACAGATATGAGTAAGTTTTGGGTGGTTGGGTTTGTGCTTGACGTTCAGACAGACAGACGGACATTCTCAATCGCCTCTCATATTCATAAACTTTCAGAAAATATATACTTTATGGGGTCGGAAATTAATATTGTAGAAATTACTAACAGAATGACAAAGCTAATAAATGCCCTTGGCACTACAGGTGAAGGGTATAAAAAAACTTAGTGTTTTTCAATTGATTCCGATTTTAGGCATTTTAATGATTTTATAAGCGTTCAGATGATTTCCGGGAGGGCGTATTGCAAGTTGGTGTTGGTATTGAACACAAAATTAAATCAACCTTTTTGTAGTTGCAATTATTCCACATTGACACATTGGCACATTGACCAAAATGGCTGTTACGACTTTTTTCCTTAACTTTTATGAAACCAAAAAAAAAAGTTCATTCACTGTAAAATGTACACTGCCTAGCGAAGAATCCAACGAGTTTGTAGTATTAAAAAAATATATTTTTTTTCGATGATTATCAAAAAAGAATCCTTATGCTTCTGGGCGAAAATAATACAAACGGTACAATAAAATTTATAGAAAAGCTGTTTTGCTTTAGAATAAGTTTTTATTGATATTAAATCAATGTTTAAATTTGTTCCGAACATAATGTTTAGCTGATACTTATATTTTCACTAGATAAGCCATAAATTTCAAGGTACGAATTAAACAAAAAAACACAAATGTTGGTAAAAAATATTACATAATTTCGATAATTTGACTCTTGAATTAAATGGCGCTAGTTAGCGCGTTTAAAAAAAGGCGCTGACCAACAAATATGCTTTTGGGTTGTCATAACGCGCTAAATTTAACGCTAAACTGGTATCGCTGTTTGTGTGTAGGACACAATAATAAAATCTAACTGCTGTATAATTTTATAAATATCTGAAATAATAATAATAACAAAAAACAAGTAAGAGCGCTATATTCGGCCGTGCCGAATCTTATATACCCTTCACAACGTGTAGTCATGCAATAACAGTAGTTTGTGTCACCATTCATCCCATATGAAATACGTACATACATATACAAAACATACATATATAAAAACTTCCCATTGCAAAATTATAAATTCACGTATGTATGTTAAAAAAACAAAAAAAAAATTAAAAAAAAAAATTTAAAAAAAAAATTATTATATATATAATATATATAAAACAAAATAAAATAAAAAAAAATTATAATAAAAATATAAATAATATATTAAATAAAAAATAAAAAAAAAATAAAAAAAAATTAAAAAAAAAATTTTAAAAAAATTTAAAAAAATTTTTTTTTGGCTCAGCTGGGATTCGATGCCACGTTTTCTCTAACCAGTATACACGTTTGTATGTATGTATGTTGTTGTTGTAATGTTGTTTTTGTGAAAAAAAAATCGAGGTGGTCGTGGGTTTTTGCTCATATCTTAGTTGTTTATGTACCAATGTTTCTGATTTTCAATACCGATCTACTCCCGAATATTTCTGATATTTTAAAACCTTACCCGGGTCCAACCTATGTCGGGGGGCTTCAAAAAGTTGATTTCAACATACACACGGACAGACGGACAGACTGACAGAGCTTAATCGACTCCCCTATTCATAAGCTTTCAGAAAATATATACTTTATGGGGTCGGAAATGAAAATTGTAGAAATTTCACACGGAATGACAAACCTTTTCACTGTGTGAAGGGTATAATGATTTCAATTACTCAAACACGTTCCAAAGCAAATTTCAATTTAGAGAAAAATTGCTTAAAACAAAATAAGCATTTAATTTTACTTTTGTGTTAAATAAAAAGCAAATTCTTTGCTATAAACCCAATAAATTAATTATCTCGATAACATTTATTTACAATAACTCGACTGTTGACTGTTCAATTAGATTTTGATTGGAGATTACCACATCACTTCTACACTGAAAACAATTAAGAGTAATGAAAACCTTAATAGATGATGATTCTATTAGAGAATTCACACACATGTTTCTTCATTCGCTTGACATGATTTAATGCTTTTTTTTTGTTCTTTATAATTTAAATAAAATTTTTATTTGTTTTTGGTCATTTCTGCAAGATTTTATTATAAGGCAACAACAAATATTAAGATCACGTTCTATAAAAGTACACAACAACTAAATACTACAACAACCGCAACCGATGATGAAAATAAAAAGAAACGTTATTTTGCTCACATTTATTACCGCCAACATCATCATAATAAATGTTTGTTTAGACACTTTTAAGTTGTTTGAATATTAGAAGCAGAGATGGAAAATTGACTACTATCGTAACTTTTTTTTGTAAATTTGTATATTAAACACCTTTTTATAGTTGAAATATTTTTGGAATTCTCTTAAATTGTATGCTGTTAAAATAACAAAGTGTTTACTGTTTCAGGTTTTATATCTGCTGGTTACAACAACCCAGCAGATAACGAAACTAGTATGTGGTAAGAAATATACTAAGTAGTTGCTTTTTTTAATTTTACACTAGTTACATATCTGTCCTTTTTTCATTTATCAAACTATCAATTTTACCAACAGGTTGTCATAGGAGCCCAACTAATTCATTTTTTTATAGTTTTATACTAGTTTCAATACTAGTTATTGTTAGAGATAGGTGAGTAAGTGTACTCACCTCATACTTACCGAAAATAATTTAATTTACATTTTACATAACAATTTAAGCATCAAGCACTACGAAATTTTTTTGTCTTTAATGAAATTTGAACCTAACCACTTCACCAGTACACCATTATTTTAAATTGATATAAATCAAATTTTGTTTGAAAAACAAAAAACCCTGCAATTTTACGATGGACGAACGGTGAGTCTGTTTATTTTTAGACAAGGCGTGCGAAATCTATCACTGTTTTGTCACAACTAGTTATATGACTGGTTGAAAACGTAACTTGTTATAAATTAAGCTACAAAAATATAATTAATTTTTTTTTTGTTTTCCATTAATCACCGTCGATGTATTGCATACAATCAAATTTTCACAACGGTTGCTGTGTTTGCTTGATGTGCATCTAGGTTTAGAAAACATTTAGTACCGATATTAAACATAAAAGTAATCAATTTAAAAAGGTGGTAATAACTTTTTTTATTCACTTCGAATAAATTTTAAACTTCCCCACTTCCCCAACTCTTGCAATCAATAAAATTTTCTATTCAAAATCGTGCTATGTGAGAAGTGTGCATCGTAAATTACGTGCATTTAATGATCGCCATAATTGACCCATCAAAAAGTCTTGTTTCAATTTTTTTTGTTCAAATTTCATTAATTCACCAACCTGTATACAAGGAGTGCATACCGAGAAGAGTATTGCTGCTGTATCGGCCAGTGTTAATGAAAATCGTACTTCTTTGAGAACGACGAATATCGGAAAGTTACATTTATTGGAAACAGCTAACGTAAGATGATTAGCCAAAATGAAAGATATGGACTTGATTGACATATGGTTGTAAGAAAACGATGCCACATGATACGGCAGACGATATAGTGAGAGGCGAGTTTGATGAGCAATTAATCTCACAAGTCAACAATTCCAATTCTGAAAATGAATATTACAGTTGTCGCTCAAAAATACCGTCTGAAATGCTTGAAAAAATGTGGCAAAATTGAAGCTTACGGACGGACCACCTTCGGCGTAGCTACGGTCGTTATTTACATAAAATAATCTTAAACAAGTTAAAGCCATTCATTCATACATTTATCGCCCTAAATAAATATTTTATTCAACTTTTATGTTTTTTTCGAATGTTTAAAACAAAAACGGTTAAAAAATCATTCGGTACAAGTCGTTCAAATTTCTAAATCAAAGTAAAAACTTTTCATATACATTGAAAACCAATTGCGATTTTGAAAGTGAGACTTATGTTAATTGTATTAGTATTTCAGATTATAAATTTCAATTAAGCACTTACGAAATAATGTTAAGTAATAGTGGTATGGACAGAAATTTCAGTAAGAATGTCTAAAAATGTCTTTCTTATTTTAGAATTTCGATTAAATTATAGGTAATTACTATTCAAAATTTAATTTATAAATCTTAATCATTTAACCGACCAAATACAAAATCGGTGCCCATAATTGAAACCAGTTTCTCTGTGTAACTTATCGACAATTCTTTCAGAGTTAGTAAAACTGAAAAAAATGGTTTCGTATTTTTTGTATCAAAAAAATCTCTTGCGATAAAGTTTAGTACCTCTTTAAAATTTTTTGATTATCCATGCCTGATTAGAAGCAAACAAAATGTATAACGAACTCACACACACTCAAGAATAGAAACAATTGTATTAAAGCACAACAACATTTACGGTGCAAAAAATAATAAAAACACCAACATTGAATATTAAAAATACATACGTACATATATCTATGAACATATGAGCAAAATACGTTCGCTCACACAGTGGAACAATATTTAGAAAATATATCACCCCGAAATAAAAAAATAAAAATAAAAAAGGTTGTTTAAAGAAAATTTTCAATTCTTATTTAAATTTTAGCTGTCAATAAAATGTTTTTACAATAAAATTTTTTTTAAAACTTTCTCATTATATCAAACTTTCGATAAACTCTGCATTTATAGAAAATTTTAAAATTACTTCTACGTACAAACTAGCATAATAATAAACTAAAAAATTTATTTTCAAAGCGCACAGAAATTTAAAAACAATAATACATGTGTATGTATGTATGTATGTATATGTTCACAGGTAGGTCTAATTCAAATTTTACGGCCGCTTAATTTTTAAACACAGTGGGTAGCCGATTAGTTAGATACTTTTTTATGTTAACTTTAACTGAAGCCGCAATTGATTTCGAAAGCGGATTCTAACACTAGCTCGTGTCGGAAACAACTTAATTATACCCTTCAGTAAGTATATATAAAGGTTTGTCATTTCGTGTGAAATTGATACAATTTTCATTTCCGATTTCATAAAGTATACATTTTCTGAAAGCTCATGAATAGGGGAGTCAATTAAGCACTTTTCGTCTGTCAGTATGTCCGTCCGCATGTTGAAATCAACTTCTTAAAGCCCGCAGACATTTTCAAGACCCGTGTAAGATAACAAAATAATAGAAATATTCAGGAGCAGATCGGTATTGAAAATCAGAAAAATCGCTTAATAAACAACTAAAAAATCTTAGACGACCTCGTAGACCACTGGATGAACATAGGTTCGTATCCCAGTTAAGAAAAAATTTTTTTTTATTTTTTCTTTACTTTATTTTTGTTTGTTTTTAAACGGATTAAGTCATTATATATATAATGAAACATGTATGTATGTATGTATGTATGTATGTATGTATGTATGTATGTATGTATGTATGTATGTATGTATGTATGTATGTATGTATGTATGTATGTATGTATGTATGTATGTATGTATGTATGTATGTATGTATGTATGTATGTATGTTTTTTTTTTTTATTAACGAGGTGAAATCATCGAAAGACCCTGGTACTCAGGTCAACCAGGAGTGCGTGACTTTAACACGCTAAAACACCTCGGTACACTAGCCCAAAATCCCTGCGGAACTACCTCAAAGCTATACATCGCAGGGGGGGGGAAGGTACAACACCCAAACTATAACATCCCATTACGGATTTTCTCAACCCTACGAAGTTCAATGAGAACCAATCTAGCATATTCACATACATACTCCCAACTGCGTGCAGAGGACAACATAATCTCCACTATATTACTGTGATAAACACTACGGCCTATCATCCCCTCAAGGTGTATTCTCTCCCTATCAAAACGCGAGCACGAAAAGAATACATGTTCAGCATTCTCCTCGACATTACCATCACAACTCGGACAGAACGGAGAAGTATCATGACCAAATCTGTATAAGTAAGACCGGAAACAACCGTGTCCACTAAGCAACTGCGTAACATAGAAGTCCAGATCCCCATGTGCTCGCCCGAGCCATGGGACTAAGTCAGGAATAAGAGAAAACGTCCATCTACCCTTCTCTGACAAGGACCATCGCCGCTGCCACTCAGCAATCGTTTCAATATCTGAGAAGCCTCTGATCTGAAGATCAATTGGCATCATTCCTGCAATCACCAATGCTGCATCATCTGATACAGTCCGGAAAGCACAAATAACTCGCAAAGCAGCCAGTCTATATACTGGGCTTATAATTCCCCTATAGGTCTTCAACCCAAGAGCCCGAGACCAAATAGGTGATGCATACATAATCACACTCTTAACTACTCCAGCCAGAAGTTTCCGACGTAAGTACTTTGGGCCTCTCGTATTTGGCATTATACGAGACAGAGCAGTATATGTTCTCGAAGACTTTTCAGCAACATATAGCAGATGATCCTTAAAAGATAAACGACAATCTATCATAACCCCAAGATATTTAAGCGAAGGTTTCGTCTCAATACAACACGATCCCACATTCAATTTCACAGACTCCATTGACCTACGGCTGGATATCAAAATCGCCTCTGTCTTTTGGTCAGCGAGCCCCAAATTAACAGATTCCAACCAGGAGCGCACAATTCCTATGCTTGCATTAGCAATGGTCGTAATCTCCACTAACTCCCTAGCGACACATATCAGGGCTATGTCATCGGCAAAACCGACAATCTTAGCCCCATCGGGAAGAGACACACGGAGTATGCCATCATACATCACATTCCACAACAACGGTCCGAGAACCGAACCCTGTGGGACCCCACCTGTGATATTATGCTGTCGCATGCCCTTGTCGGTTTCGTACAGCAGGATTCTGTCACGGAAGTAATCCTTCACTATAGCCAACAAGTACTCAGGAATCGCTAAACGCGTGAGAGAATTCACTATAACCTCCCAGTTCGCCGAGTTAAATGCATTCCTGACGTCGAGCGTTACCACTACGCAATACTCCTTTGTGCCATTCCTCCATCGTTTGCCCTCAATCGCCGCAGTGGCCGTATGAACCACTACGTTTAAAGCATCCACAGTCGATCTTGCCTTTCTAAAACCAAATTGATTATCAGATAGACCTCCTACGCACTCAACATATTCCTCTAGTCTCCTACAAACTATGCTTTCCAACAGCTTCCCAAACGTATCAATCATACAGAGTGGTCGGTAGGAGGAAGGATCCTCCTGAGGTTTTCCCTGTTTCAATAACAAAACTAGCTTTTGCCTTTTCCACATACTCGGAAATTTACCATGGCGTAAACACGAATTGATCAAATGGATAACCTGAACAGGGCAATACTTGAAAGTCTCCCTTACTACCGCATTCGGTATGCCATCCAAGCCAGGGGTTTTCCCGTCCCTAAATTTGCTCATGGCAGCTTCAACCTCAACTGTCGTGACAAGCGGAAAGTCAAATACCATATGAACAGTATCAGTCCGCCAAGATGTCACACCTTGGTAAGGAAATAAGTGATCCACTATGCGCCTAAGTACCTCAGCATCCTTAGGTGGTGGAGGATTTAGACACTTTAGCCCTTTCGTTACCAGCTTATAAGCCAGACCCCATGGGTCGTTCTCAACCTCTTCACACATCTGTATGAAACATGCCCTCTTACTCCTACTGATCGCCATTTTCAAGGATTTGCGAATGCGCCTATATTGGTCACGGTGCTCGTCATTCCCCGGCCTACCTCGGCTTCTAGTATACCGTCGTCTAGCCCGGATACATTCCGACCGTAGTTGAGAAATTTCCCCGTTCCACCAATATACCGGCCGCTTGTTCGCACTCATCCTCCTTTTAATCATAGACGTATCGCATGCCTCCGATACCCTACTTATGAGTTGCGCAGCCATTGTTTCAGGCTGCCCTTGCAACCTCATATTTTCCACCACTACTCCAAATAATTCCCTATCAAGGCTATCTGTTTTCCATCCCGAAATTCGTTCCGGGTGTATAATCATTGCATCCTGGCGCAATTCCTCCCTAATATCAATCAATATAGCATTATGATCGCTATGTGTGTATATCCCGGGCATGCTCCATCCTACCCTTCCCATAATATTAGCGCTAGCAAAGGCAACATCAATAATTGACCCCGCTTCGCCTCTTGAGAAAGTGTGCTCAGCTCCGTTGTTTAACAGAATCACATTAAGTGTAGAAAATGACTCCACTAGTATCTGACCCCTAGAATTTGTGCATGGGCAGCCCCATTCTATCGCCCACGCATTGAAGTCGCCGGCAATAACCACGGGACCTCTTGAGCATGCATCAGAAACGATATTGTGAACAATTCGTTCAAACTCCAATAAGGAATATCTCGGGGGAACGTAGCAGCTATAGAAGCAAATCCCATGCACAATAGCCCGAGTAAAACCAGTAAACTGTAAGGCAGGATCTCGCAGCCCCAATTCACTGATTAACCATATCGCCGACGTCTTGGTAATGTCCGATAACCAATTAACCGAGTCCCGGCATCGATACGGTTCACTTAAGAGTGCTAAGTCTATATTCATCTCCCGAACACTCTGTTTCAGCAGATCCTGTGCCGCCTGACAGTGATTCAGATTTAGTTGTAAGACTCTCATCCTCGATGTCTAAGGCGTTCGATCGCTTTCTTGTAAAACGGACAGACAAAACAGCCAGTTACATGATCACTCTTTACCCTAGGGTTAACACAACTACACAGCACACATGATGGTCGGTTATTACACACCCCAATCCTGTGACCAGATACGCCACACTGTAGGCATTTGTCAGCGTAATCATTCTGACTTTTGCACCTACTCGCAGTATGACCAAAGTCCAAACATTTGTAGCACCTAATTGGTGCCATTTTCCCTCGTATCCTACATATCACCCATCCAATACGTATCTTAGCGGTCTCAATAAGGTAGCCCGCCAACTCAGAACTCAGACCAATAGTGGCAGTCTGTGTTCCCCTATACGATTTCCTCAAAGACTTAATCACAGACGGTTTCAACGCACTAAATTTATCGGAAACTTTCAAAAGAGAATGTAATACCTCGTCTTTCGTCGTAACCTCATCTATATCCCTAATCTCCAAGAGCACCTCATGCGTCAAGGCACGTACCTCAGCCGTCTCGCCCAGCACACCCTCGACAGCTGTCTTAAAATCGGCCGTACTATTATGTAGGGGTTTATTTAACTCGAAGAGCAATTCACCCCTACCTGTCTTCCTAATGTTTCTAACACTCTGGCCAAGTTCACTTAACCTTGGGTCACTCTTAACCTGCTTCAAAATATCTGCATAAGATCTTTCCCCACAATTTCTGACAACCAATGCGTCCGGTCTCATTGGTTTTCTTCTTCTATGCGCTCTCGGCTGTACCTTCCTCCATTCCGATCCCTTATCCGTCACTGAGAGTCCCTCAGTATCGGCACGAGGATTAGTTCCCTCCGTATCGGCACGAGGCTTAGTTCCCTCAATATCGGCACGAGGCTTACTTCCCTCAGAATCCGCACGAGGCTTAGTGCCTAGAATCTCTACCCCACTATTAATGACCTGTTCATTCATAGTGGACTTTTTCCTCTTCTTCCTGTTCCCCTTGGGACTCTGAGTAATTGGTCCCCTTTTAGACGATTGGGTTGGAAGAAGTGTCAACCGAGGTTGCTCCGTCTGGGCTTCCTTATCAACCATTTGAGCCTTTGGTGCACTATCTTCCGTACCAATCACCTCACACGTAGCCTGCATATACAATGCCTGGATTTCCCGTGTGATCGTCTGAATATCCCTATGGATATTGCTTCTTGCCTTTATAAACTGCAGAAGCTTTTCTATCTTATCACCAAGTTTTCTCATCACTTGGGTTTTACCACTCTGAGCCACTTCCGTAAGTGGCGTGCTCTTATCAGCATCAGAAGTAGAAAGTTCCCGTGGTGGTGATCTTACCATCACAGAGCTTCTCCTAAATGGGTCCGAAGCCCCTACACCCTCACTTTCACCTCTTCCACACTTCCTGCTACTCTTTCCATCTTCATTATTATTTTTAATCATTGCTATTTGTCCAAACTCAAAGCCGCTATCTCCAACCGATGTACAGTCGCGTTTACAACCCCATGGTTATCTATGCAAGCAGGGAGGCCATGCGAGGGTTGACATGAGATTCTTATGGAACCCCAAGCCAGAGCCAGGTCCGCGTTAGTCGGGAATTATCATCCGAGCCTGTACCACCAACTTAATGGCGACGTTCTTCGAGCGCACTTTGAGACTGCCAAGTTTTAATAGGAGGAGGCGGTTGTAGCATTAGCCTAGAAGCCGTTTCTGAGCAGTGTCACCTCCACATACTAAGGTTCTAGAATACTACAGACCGTCGGCCCAGGGTTCAACAAATCCATACCATGTTCCAGAAATGCCATAATTAAGATCGTACTGGACTTGATCTTAATGCCTTTCGGCGGGTTACATACACAGCGGACCCACTGGTGTGAGCAAACAGGTCCCATAGCCGCGAAACAAAAAAAAAAAAATTCACAAGCCTCTGTGCTTTAACCGGGGAATCCACGAAGGCATCCCACCTCCATCTGCACCTCTTTCAAGGGCATCCCCGGTGGATACCAAGCCAAACGGCGGCATCCAATTGCAGTTCACCATCGAGCCCTTGTGTTAATTCACAGTATGCTCTCAGAATCTGCCGCTCTTGGTCGGGGACTGCTTATTCTTCGCAGCTGACCCGTAGGTCGTTCAGTTATCCGCCACCTACTGACCCCGATAGTAGCCTGAGCTCAGCCCTATCATGTATGTATGTATGTATGTATGTGTGTATGTGTGTATGTATGTATGTATGTAGCTACGGTCGTTATTTACATAAAATAATCTTAAACAAGTTAAAGCCATTCATTCATACATTTATCGCCCTAAATAAATATTTTATTCAACTTTTATGTTTTTTTCGAATGTTTAAAACAAAAACGGTTAAAAAATCATTCGGTACAAGTCGTTCAAATTTCTAAATCAAAGTAAAAACTTTTCATATACATTGAAAACCAATTGCGATTTTGAAAGTGAGACTTATGTTAATTGTATTAGTATTTCAGATTATAAATTTCAATTAAGCACTTACGAAATAATGTTAAGTAATAGTGGTATGGACAGAAATTTCAGTAAGAATGTCTAAAAATGTCTTTCTTATTTTAGAATTTCGATTAAATTATAGGTAATTACTATTCAAAATTTAATTAAAAAATCTTAATCATTTAACCGACCAAATACAAAATCGGTGCCCATAATTGAAACCAGTTTCTCTGTGTAACTTATCGACAATTCTTTCAGAGTTAGTAAAACTGAAAAAAAATGGTTTCGTATTTTTTGTATCAAAAAAATCTCTTGCGATAAAGTTTAGTACCTCTTTAAAATTTTTTGATTATCCATGCCTGATTAGAAGCAAACAAAATGTATAACGAACTCACACACACTCAAGAATAGAAACAATTGTATTAAAGCACAACAACATTTACGGTGCAAAAAATAATAAAAACACCAACATTGAATATTAAAAATACATACGTACATATATCTATGAACATATGAGCAAAATACGTTCGCTCACACAGTGGAACAATATTTAGAAAATATATCACCCCGAAATAAAAAAATAAAAATAAAAAAGGTTGTTTAAAGAAAATTTTCAATTCTTATTTAAATTTTAGCTGTCAATAAAATGTTTTTACAATAAAATTTTTTTTAAAACTTTCTCATTATATCAAACTTTCGATAAACTCTGCATTTATAGAAAATTTTAAAATTACTTCTACGTACAAACTAGCATAATAATAAACTAAAAAATTTATTTTCAAAGCGCACAGAAATTTAAACAATAATACATGTGTATGTATGTATGTATATGTTCACAGGTAGGTCTAATTCAAATTTTACGGCCGCTTAATTTTTAAACACAGTGGGTAGCCGATTAGTTAGATACTTTTTTATGTTAACTTTAACTGAAGCCGCAATTGATTTCGAAAGCGGATTCTAACACTAGCTCGTGTCGGAAACAACTTAATTATACCCTTCAGTAAGTATATATAAAGGTTTGTCATTCGTGTGAAATTGATACAATTTTCATTTCCGATTTCATAAAGTATACATTTTCTGAAAGCTCATGAATAGGGGAGTCAATTAAGCACTTTTCGTCTGTCAGTATGTCCGTGCGCATGTTGAAATCAACTTCTTAAAGCCCGCAGACATTTTCAAGACCCGTGTAAGATAACAAAATAATAGAAATATTCAGGAGCAGATCGGTATTGAAAATCAGAAAAATCGCTTAATAAACAACTAAAAAATCTTAGACGACCTCGTAGACCACTGGATGAACATAGGTTCGTATCCCAGTTAAGAAAAAATTTTTTTTTATTTTTTCTTTACTTTATTTTTGTTTGTTTTTAAACGGATTAAGTCATTATATATATAATGAAACATGTATGTATGTATGTATGTATGTATGTATGTATGTATGTATGTATGTATGTATGTATGTATGTATGTATGTATGTATGTATGTATGTATGTATGTATGTATGTATGTATGTATGTATGTATGTATGTATGTATGTATGTATGTATGTATGTGTGTATGTGTGTATGTATGTATGTATGTATGTATGTATGTATGTATGTATGTATGTATGTATGTATATATGTAAGCATGTATGTATGTATGTATGTATTTATGTATTTATGTATTATTATTACTTCATATTAATGAAATGAATGGTAATAGAAACAATTGTTATTGCATGACTACACGTTGTGAAGGGTATATAAAATTCGGCACGGCCGAATATAGCACTCTTACTTATTTTCCACTGTATGGTTTCACTATCACAAATAAAATTTGATTTCTTCAATAATGAAAAAATTTAAAGTAAGTAATATGAACTTGAAAGCCAGAATTAGAACCTAATAAACATAAAAAGAAGTTCGATTATAAAAATAAAAAATGACTTAATAAATATTTAATAAAAAATACAAAAAACTATTAAAAATTTTAGACTGCATAATAAATGTAAATATTTTTAAGTAACCATCTCCACTGTACATTCATTTGTGAGTTAAGTATCTGTTAAATAGAGATACTACAACTAAATATGTACTTCTGTTACAATAAATGTTGTGTCTGTGTTTTCTATTTTTCTCATTTCAGCTGTCTCTGCTAGAGCTCTGTAGTTGCTACTGTTCCGTGTTTCTGTTAAACTAACACATTTACATTTTCTCTGTTGTTACGATTGTTTTCTGTGAAAATGTTTTGAAATTTAAAAAGAGTTTTAAGTTAATAATTTTTTTTTGTTTGTTTCAAAATCTTACCGAGTCAATTCAGTTGGTGTTGAAAACTCGCGGCGGTTAGATCTAAATATTGATACTTTTAGCGAACGAGTACGATTAAATAAAAATATATATATTTTTTAGTAAGCAACAAAATTTTGAATAAATAACCAACTCTCGTTTTAAATTCTCTAAAGCATAAATATGTGTATATCTTAAGAAAAAAACCTACGTAGATGTATATACACAGATAAATAAATAGATATAAAAATTTATAGATATAAAATAAGTGAGCAATAATTATACATAGATATAAAAATATCTATTAAATATAACAACAATTCAAAACTTTAACTTAAAAAAATTGTTACAGAAAGAACGTTACTTGTGGGTGTTATTAAATTTTGTTTAACATTAAAAATGAAAACCTCAATATTAATAAATTAAAAAATTATTTTGTTTTTTTTTTTTCTATGAAGCTGACTAATACTACCTACGATCAATTTTATTTATTTATTTTTCGTTCTCAAAAATTTATTTATTATGATCTTCATAATGATGTTTCAAATATAAACAACTAAAAAGTGAAAAAAGCAACTGAATTTTCTAAAAATATCGGACTAGTATTACTTTCTTAGTGTTCAAAACATTTTGCTGTTCCAACAAACAAAAGGAAAAAAGTGAAAAAAAAATATTTCTGTGTAGCATTGAAACATGGGAAATAAACAAATTCAAAAATGAAAAGAAAATTAATAAAAAAAAAATTAATAAAAAAATTATATAATTTAAAGAGAACAACAAATAGTTTTTTTAAATGTACATACTTAAATACGTACTGAGTTCTTTAGTACAATTGAAAACTTTGGGTCTATAAAATTTGGCTGGCATTGAAAATTGCACTAAGTTTTGGAAACTAAATGAAAAAAAAATTAACAATTTCTGTAAAAAATATTCAATTATTAGTGAAATCAAACATTAGCAGTTGTTAGTACGATATTTTAAAAATTTAGCGAAAGGCATTCAGTTTTTATTGGGTTTTCGTACAAAAGGAAAGGAAAAAAATTGGCATAAATTCACTATCGCGTCGTATTGCCATATTGTCCTAACTTTTTATTAATGTAAAATATGTAGCAGTTTTTCATCATTTTAAGATTTTAAATAATTATGACAATACGATATAATAGCATACCTTATGAACTCACCAATTTTTGCAAAATACGGCAATAAATTTATAATTTTATATTTAAACGTAAAACATAGACAATAACCATTATTAAAAATATATCATTAGAGAGGAAATGTTGTCCTTTTGTTAAAAATTAAAAAGCGTTTCTAAGCATTAATCAATATTTTTCAAAGGCTAAAAAAAGTTAACAAAATTTTTATTAAATTTCAAAACAAATAGCTTTGTAATCATTATTCCTTGTCGTCTATACAACCATAGATGGATTTGTTGTTAATTTTTTTGTTCTTATATAGAATATAAAAAAGTTCATTCCACATTGAAATATAACCTTGTATCACATTCTAAATCGAGTAAGCCATGATGTTAAATTTGCGTTAAAACCGTTAAACTTTTCATAATGTAATTTGGTATAAATAAAATATTGGGGTAAAAGAAGAACATTTTTTTATTTTTATTAGTTACGAAATTGAACTTTAAAGCTTATAACTGACTTATAAATATTTGAATTTAATTTTGCAAAGTTAGTTCCACTATAAGGTTCACTCCTCAAAAATAATCTAAACAATGGTAAAACTATTAAAAATATATTAAAACATTGACTAATTTCAAAATTCCAATAAAAATTTAGCATAAATTATTTATATGTATGTATTATCATAGAGAGATAATAATAAATTAACCCTTCAATGCACTTAGATCATACTACAAAAAATTTTTTGTAACTCGTTACTTAATTTGACATTTAACAAAAACACTTGCTTAGGGCCATTATTACAACTTGCCGTTAGTTAAAGGTAGGATTTTTTTGTGCCCGATAAATAGTTTTGCGGTATTACAACTTATTTTATTGTTTTTATTATTAATAATTATTATATTTAAGGGTTAAAAAAATAATAATTTAAGGCTTTATAATTTAAAGTCATATATTGGTCCGACAAAATCCTGCCTTTAACTGACGGCAAGTTGTTATAATGGCCCTTAGTGATATAAAATCTTCTCATATAAATAATAATGAAATGCCGTTCGTTGGTAATCACAACATTTAAGAACGGCTGCACTGATTTCCATTTTTTTTTAATTCAACTTAGATTTTTATGGAAAGAAAAAATAACTACGCCCACTTTTTTAATTTATTTAAAATCGGAGAACTACCGGACCGAATTCTTTAATATCTTTTTTAAGCAATCTTTGAAGCTCAGAAATGGTTCTTACCGGCATTTTTTAAAATTTTAAGTGGGTGTGGCACCTACCTCCCATAAAAAACCAACAGTTTTTGTCCCATTTTCACAGTACTGTAACACCTGAAGTATTCAAAATACGTATCGGGTATTACAATAACATCTTGCATAGTTGATAAGTTAATAAGTAGTAGTTAAAATTAACTGGAAAAGAACAATGGGCGTAGCGTCTTTAATATAAAGGAAATACAGTTTATGAGATATCTAGAAAATTAGCATCTATTAACTTTAAACTTTATGTTTTTTTACTTTTATCTCAATTGCCTTATTTCAATCCAAAATTAATACGATCGGTGCAGGGAAAGTAATACCCCTCATACAAAAACTCATTCGCCTATGTTCTGTATTCCTAGTAAAATTAAATCACTCGGAATTGCCATTGTAGTGTTATTGTTTATAACAACAATTTCAAGAACAATAAATGTTAGAGTTTTTAATCCTGGTATTGGATATTTTAATAAAAATTCTACAATACATTGCAATAACTGGATAAAATTAAATGAAGAGGGTCGTGGTACCTCCCATGCAAGAAAAAAAATATATTTAATGGCACATATGCAGAACTTTAATGGTTATAGGTTGTAAATTCTGTGTAATTGACTGCGATATCAGTTTATTTTTTCGGGTGCAAAATTAAAGGATCAGAGCAAAGTTAGTGGTGTCATACCCCCGCCCTATACTTTTGAAGATATTTCTGGAAATTTATAATCTGTAATCTTATTTAGCTTAAACTTAGTACGGACTGCTTTTTAAAGGAAATTCCAAATTAGAACCACAAATTGTAAAGATCGGAGAAGGGGTATTACTCTTTACGAATCAAATACCATTTATAAAAATTATGGCATACCTACAAAAATGTAGTTAATATTCAAATATATCTCCTATTAAATATATTGCAGAATTTTCTTTTGATCAGCAAAACGGTCCGGGTTCTGCTAGTATTTAATGCAAAATTTAATACAAATTGTGTGGTGTTGCCAAGACAGATTCCCTTTGAATCTACTTAAAACCAAGCCATTACTCAAAGTGAAAAGTTTCGATCGTTAACTAAACATACATATTAAATAATATGGGGTGTACAACTTAAAAATGCGAGGTTCACAATAAATGGTGTATCTTTTAAATGTTGTTTTTATCTTAAATATCAACATATGTAGGGGGAATATCGAAACAGATCACTACTATCTCGGATCCCTTTTAAACCCTCTTCGCTCCCTAGTGATTTCGAGGCTACCGATCAGTATTTCTTCCTCAACAGAGCATCGCACCACAATTGGCGTTCACTGTAGACTAGAAAACGATTTCACACTGCCGCACAGTCTTTTGTAATCGCCAGCATCTCCTTCCAACTGAGGTCCCCCATAGCATCCACTCTTAATGTGTAATCATCAATCTTCCGCTTGCAAGTTGCCTCAGCATTTTCCAGTCACATTTTTAAAATATCATCGTTCTCTTTCTCTTTAATAACTTTTATGCCCTTTTAAAGAGTAACATATTAGTCAATTATTCCCTTTTACGCAGATACTGAACATTATAGGGCAAACAAAAATATTTTTTGCTTGGAAAATGATTATTTTTGGTGCCAAAAAAACGTCATATGCGGAAATGAGCGCCACTGAAGCACACCAAAGCTAATGGTAAATGTGTTCCATCAGCTTCAACGTGCAAGAAATGGTTTGTGTGATTTGGAACTTGTTGATTTTGACACGGAAGACAAAAATCGCTTAGGCTAGCCAAAATGTTTTAAAGGAGTTGAAGATTGTGGTCAAACTCAACAAGAGCTTCTAAATTTATTAGGAGGGAAATTGGGTAGCATACGAATTAAAGTTAAGAGATTTTATCATACAATTTTTTGCTATTTTAAAGCGTTCAATGGAAAATTAAGTAATTTTTGTATCAAATTATTAATTACGATTAAAAACAGATCTATTAGGATAACTTAAAGCGTATGTGAAGCCTGGCCAACCAGCTGTGTCAATACCAAAGCCAAATGGCACTAAGGTAATGCTACTAAGTACCCGTGATTGAAGCGAGCATTGGATGAAAAATGTATATGAGCTCAGACATGAAACCATAATATCCATCATAGTAACGCTCAGCCACATGTTGCAATACATGTTAAAAACTATTTAAAAAAAATGTTTACCCGACTTTTATATCAGTACAGTCCTTGTCCGATTCGACTAATGATTGTTTCGCTTAATACAGTACACTATCTTTGGGATACGCTTTACTTTAGAGCAGGGTATCCGAAATTGGCTTGATTCGTTTTGGCCCTCAAAAAATTAGCAGTTCTTTTGGCAAGCAATCCATATGTTGCCAGGAAAATGCAAAAAAGTCATATTTAAAATAAATTTATATTGTACAATTGTTTAACATTAAACAAATTTTGAAAAAAATCCTACATTTTTAACTTATACACCCAATCATTTTTAAAATTTAATGTGTTGATTATGTGCCAGAACGAGTTTAGGACTTTCAAGTTCAGTAGCAAGCAAAAACAAAATTTTCTTAGCATTTAAAAATTAAAAAAAAAATATTCAAAATTTAAAAAAAAAACACAGAAATATTATGACCACTAAAAACCTGACAATTTTAAATATCTATTTAAAGTTCAATAATTAAACAATTTATATGTAATTTCAATCCAATTTATATGCATTTTAAGTAGGATTATTAATTTTTATTGTGCGTTTAAAATATTTTAATACTTCCCATAGCAATTTTGTGGAAAAAAAGTACTTAATAATAATATTACTTAACATGTACATACATACATGCATACATACATACAGTATTTACGACATTATTGAATACGTTGTTAGGTGTAGTGGTAATTTTAGGGTTAATGGCGTTGATTTGTTGGTTATACACACATAAAAGTAGAGAATAAATAAAAAAGTTGTATAAAGAAAAATTCAAATTGACAAATTCATGGTAAACGTGGGCGCCGATATTTCATTTAATAAAAACTTCTTTTAATTTATTAGACTTAAGAAATAACGAAAGAAAAAAACTTAAAAAATTCTATATTAAAAACAAAAAGCTATTTCTACCCATATAACCAAATATGATTTAGGTTTAACTAGAATAAGGCTATGCGTATAAAGTTAAAAAAGATTTTTTTCTAAAACATATGGCAGGCTAATTTTATACACTCACGCACCTATACTTTATTTAACTACAAAATCTAGGCGGTGATTTTGTAATGAAACTTTGCGATATTTTTTTTTTACTTAAATTTCCAATAAGCTATTTATCTATGCACAATTATAGGTTTTATAATTAATTAATATGCCAGACATGTTTGAGATTTTACTTACTTAAAACCAAATAAATAAATGTGTTTGTTAGCAACGCAAAGTGCATTTATTAGTTTGAACTGATGATCGTTGCTTGTTGTACTTGCAACATTCATTTATAACGATCTACATTTGATTTCCATAGAATTGAAGCATAAAAAGAAACAAAGTAAAAAGTTGTTGTACATATTACAATTAATTTACACCTACGTTGTATAAAAAGAAATTTAAATGCAATAAAACAAATTAAATTGTATTTAAATTATGAGTCAATATCAATTATGGGCGACATTGGGAGCGAACAGGTGCCGCCTGCTGGCAAAGGGGTTTCTTTTTGAAAAGTAAAAAAAAATAAAAAAATTAGCTCGATATGAATAACATTGATTTTAAAGTAATTATATTAATTACTTATTATTAATTTGTTGTAAAGTTAATTTACAAAAAATATGTATAGAATCAGCTGCTTGGGCTCACGCCTCTTTTATATTGATGTAAGGTTTTTATGGAGCTACTGGAACCACTAGAAAAAGATGGGTTAACAAATTCAGAGATACTGCTTAGAAATTTACATTTGTTATTTAAAATTATTGGTTCACTTTGGTACACCCTTTAAAAAGCAATAGTCCAGTTTCAGGAGCACGTTTATGTTTTTTGTAAAAAATATTTATTTTAAAATTGTAAATTGATTAAAAAGTCGACAAATTATATCACAGGCGCCTAATATCCTTATTATCTATAAGCATATGTAGGTTATAGGTGTATAGGGTGTCCCGAACCACACACAACATTTACGTTTACTACTCTATAGCAATGTAGGATTTTGGTTTGTTTTAACAACTTACTTTTTGAAATTCTTGTATATCTATATATATAAAAGGGAAACTCTGTCTGTCTGTCTGTGTGTTAGCTATAAGGCCTAACTATATTATGCTTTTGCTGGCTTAAGCTAATGTCAAAAACCAACGAAAAGTCTGTCAAATGCTTAAGCAAATTTTTAAAGACTTGTCGGTGGATATATTGTACTTTTTAAACTTAAATACTTACTATGATTAGTTGCAAATATTTGTACTTTTGCAAAAGCTGTTTTATTTCTGTATTTCCTAAATATATTGATATTGTCACAAAATTATTATTTAATGTGTAAAATGTAAAAATATTTTACTAAAAACTATTAAATTTATACATTTTTTCACTAATTTAAAAAAACAAATGACAACATTAATAAAAAAAAGTGCTAAATAATGCAACAGTGTGTACATATCAAATGAAAATCTATTTTCGTAAGCAAAGTACGATCAGATTCGCAGTTTGCTTAAGCAAATGACACTTGACGAAACTTGACGAAAAGTTTCTTAAGTACAATATAGTTGCATACATTTAATTTTGTGTATCCGCACATTTGCTTAAGCCAGCAAAAGCATAATATAGTTAGGCCTTTAGACTCCAAAAGCGTAAAGCCGACCGGACTCAAACTTTGGCAAGTTGTTGTACATATTCCAGGGTGTGTAAAAAGTGGGCGGTTCTACCCCATAAATAAAAGTTATAATTTTTAGCTACTTGCATTAGTTCGATTTTTCTGAAACTTTGCACACATATTGAGCTGTCATGACTATACAGTTTCGTGATTAGAAAAATGGACAGTGCCACGCCCATAAAAAAGTTATAACTTTTAGCTTCTTGCACTTGATATTCAATTAAAATTCAGAATGCACTTTTATTCATTAAAGGGCATAGCAACGCGCGCCGGGCAACTGTTCAACAAAATTAACTGTATGCTGCCAAACAGTTTATAGTTGGCAGAGTGCATGCCACACTTAAAAAGATACACGCATCCACTGAATTCACTTTTACATATCAATATGAATCTTTATATAAAAAATACTTTTAAAGGCAAATTTAAATTACTTTAATATAGAGTTTGCATTGTTACAAGAAAGCAAAAATCATCAGCTGATCAGTTACGGGTAGTTTGTTAGGTGTACCCTGGCCGAGTGAATTTTTACGGTAGAGTAAAATTAATTTAATAAAAAATTACATTTGACCTTTAAAAAAAATTATGTTGTAAAACAAATCAAAGGTAATTGGATAACCTTTCAAATGCGACTCTGCTTAAATACGTACTTAAAATACTTTTCAAGCAAATGGCAATTAACTAAATACAATTTTGTACATTTTCATAGTTTTTCCTGATTTTTAAGACAACATATTTTCGGATCCGAATAAGTCAGAGATGCCGAACTTTGAATTTGTCTTAATCCTGTATTTATACAAAAATCACAGAATTCGCAGGAGGAAAGGTACACCCCTTAGTTGATTTGACATGGAGTTAGCAATATAGAAACGAAATTTAAAAAAAAATTTGACGGGGTTAGACAAATTAGCAGTTAGTGAAAAAATAAAACGTTTTATTTCTTTAATATAAATAATAATGCAATTCAAAGTTTACAGCAAAAAAAAATCTAAAAAACTGCTCTTCTTATTTAAAGCTTGCCACAACTTTGGGACACCCTATTTAAATTTTTTAATTAAAATTTTAGCAATTTTGTATTTAAAAGTCGAAGGGAAATTTACAGTAAATAAAAAATAATAATAAAATAAAACCGGAAAGTGCATTTAAATGTTTAAAGCTTATTAAAGGAAATTAACAAAAAAAATTTAAGAAAATTATGACTAAAAATGCATACAAAATATATGACACACCAAAAATATTAAAAGTAGCCCACAATTAAACAAACTACATTTAATTGACAATGCAACAAAAAAAAATATATTTAACTAAAATATTGAATAAATACTAAACTGAGGTCCATATAGTGATTGTGGTGATAAATTGTATAAACAAAAAATATTACACCTACGCCCAAGTCAATTTTATTTATAATTTTTTTTATATTATTTTAAACAAAAAAAAAAATAAAAAAATATGTTAAAACAAAAAAAAAATAGTAAAAATAAATTTGTGTTAGTGTGTATATGTATGTAGCACCTACTCAATATTTCAAACGGATACTACACATAATTCAAATATTCATTCATATTTACACGAAATACAAGACAGTAGAGTAAATAGCAAACAAGTTAAATTCAATGCATGTGCTCATAGTAATTAAAGTTAAAACTAACATTTAAACTAAGACAATGAAAAATTTAGAATAATTTATGCAAATTTTTTTAGAAATTATAAAATATTAAAAAAATCTACATAAACATTAATAACAGACACACATACATAAATAGCGTTAAGCAAAAAAAAAAAAAAACAAGTGCAACTTGTTTGAAATACGAAAAATTAACTCACTAAGACAAAACAGTGATGTCACGTTTTCTTAAAAAGAACAAAAATAAAACAGTAAACAAAAATATATAATAATAAAAATTTTTTACAAATCTCTTATTTAAAAAAAATTCAGTTTGTTTTTATGTTCTCCAGATCTGAAGATTATATTTTATTTTTATTAGTGTAGAAAACAAATTCTCTCAAAATAAAAATCTTTAGATAAATAGTTTAAAATTAACGTAATCTATTCTCTGTTTAATTTTCAGTTTCATATCTGAACAATATTCTCATTCATCTCAAATAAGTTTAAAGATATAACAAGAAATATGTACATATGTACATACTTACATATGTATGTGTGTATTTGCTTAAAAACTGTGCTGATAGTTGTTGTATTAAAGCAGACATATCTTTTAGCAGTATTTTTTTTCGGCGGCAAATGTTTATTAGTTATTTCAGCACACATTTAGATATGTATATTAATACATAGAAACACACATACGTTCTTTAACTTTATATAAATACACACATCCATACAAACATATGCACATCTAAAAGATACATTTTCTGTTAATATGTGTGCAAAATTAAAAGAATATTTTGCTTTTATTTTTGAGAATAAGGTTCTTGTTTTGTGCTCTACTAAATAAAAAGAAATATCAAAATAAAAAACAAAAAAACAAATATTTAGAAACGACATTTAACCTCCATATGCATTGAATTGTATATTGTATGATCCAATCATGAAAGAAAAAAAAAACACAACTTAAAAAAACTTTAGATCATGATCAAATATTGTAGATCTTGGATTCGATTTTTTTAAACACAAAAACAATAGCAACATGTTTCAGCATGTAAAAAAGAAACGCAAAAAAACAGCATATAAAAAGAGTCAATGCTCACAGGCACAGTGGGGAGAAGTAAAAAAAATTTCATGATTTTTTTCTGTTTAAATGAAAAAGAAAATTCATTAACCAACTCTTTTGACATGTTCTGAATTATTAATATCAAAAAGAAAGCTATAATCACACCTACTTTCGTATGACCGCCTAACTTGTTATCATAAGTCTTAAGTTTAAAAAAGTATTGTGTGTTATTTATCGAACCGAAGCCTTGCTTATGTTCGTAAATTATTTCTAAGCTTATGAATAGAATTAAATTATAAATATTTTTGTTATTTATTGCTCATCTAATTTACACAAAACAAAAAAAAAAAGAAAATAAAAACTATAACGATCATAAAACAACACACAAAGAATGACGACTATAACAAATAGCAGGACATCTTTTTACCACTAAAATAACGTAAATCACAAAAACCTAACTTTACAGGATAAGGTTTATCAAGTTTTGTTTCAACATAATCAGGATTTTTTTCAATAAGAGTTTAAATGCAGCCTGTTAATGATGTTATGCAATTTATAGATAAGTTTTATCCTAATTCTCTATTTAAAAAATATTTTTTGTCAGTTGCGTTAATTTTGTCGTCTACATTTCAGGTTAGACTAAACTGTGACCGCGATATTTTATTTAAAAATAATTTTAAACGAAAAGTTTTTTATTTATTTTTAATTTCATTTTACTAATATTCAGTTAAATAAATTTAACGCAAAAGTTCACTAACTTTCAGTAAGCTTAAACTGAAGTTTTAACTAAAAATTAAAAATGTTCGTTAACAATAGGCAAGAGTTATTTAACTTGTAGTTATCAATTATTATGAATGAATTTCAAAAAGAAGAAGAAACGTATACATATATAAATTCTTAATGTGCACCCATCTGCTAATAAATTTATTAAAAATTGAATGTAATTTGAAATAATTTTTGCCATAAATTTAACAATTCCCTTAGATAAACGATATCTCATGAAAAACTCTGCATCAGGTAAATTAAAATGATCCATTCGACTTCTGTGGTTATATTTTCTTTTCATAGCATTATAAATATTTACTTTATATAAATTATACAAATGTGTAAATAAATCTTTTTAATCGTAGAGGCATCTTTCAATTGTTTAAAAATAGCAAAAATATTATATATTTTAACATAAAATATTTTCTTCCAGTTAAGAACTTAAACGCCAAATAGTACTCGGTTAAATTTAACTGAAATTTGGCAAAATAATCTAAAAGTTATAAGATAACTGAACTTTGTGTTAATGGGTTTTGGCTAACCAAGGTTTAAATTTTGAGTTTAGTGTTAACTGTAGGTAAATTTTTTTTATTGTTACCGGCCCTAAGTCACATTCAACACTTATTTAAACAAAATAAAACTAAAATTAAAGTCGAATTTTTCAGTTTAACTGCGGTCGAACTCTAATAAAAGTATCAAACCAAACATGGGCATTTTTTAGTTTTTTATTTGAAATTCCTTAAAAACAAATATTTGTATTAAATATTTGGATAAGTTTTGATGGTAAAAATTTAACACAAATTTCGTTTATTTGTTTTTTCCGTGAGTATGTCGTAATCATGAAATTTTTTATTGCGGTTAATGTTTTCATTATATTTACGCGAGCATACATGTGTAAAAGTAAAGAAAAACAAGGACGTGATTAGTAATATTTTAATCGTGAGTTGCAAATTTTGGATCTTATTATTATTCATTCCGTTTCGCCATTGCAAAAACATTTTCTGTGCGGAAGCAGAATTAGAAATTAAACATTCTTGTTGCTGCGGTATCGTTCCGTTATTGCGGTTTCTAATTTTAAAACTATTGACCTTTCGTTTAAATGCTTTTTAGCAACAGATAACACAGGTACAACATTTAATTAATAAAAACATGAATTCTAAATCAACTATAAGGAAAATTATACTTTCCGTGCGGAACACATTGGTGGCTTAATAATTAATTCATTGTTTATTTTGCTAATTATTCAGGGAACCACACATTTCTTAATGTCACTTACTTTACTTTACGTTAAAATTTAATGTCTTGCATATCTGTGACTATTATTACTTTCGATTTGAAATTTTTACAGACGATGTGTTGAAGACTGGAGAACAATTCTCCATTAAAAATTAAATTTCGAAAAATATTTCAGTTACGTTGTTTTCGCTGTTAGGGTTCATTTAATGCTAACACTTAAAGGACTATTGTCCAGATAAACCCAAATTAATTATGCCAATAAAAAGCTATATAAAATTAATTGTGATAAGCTAACATTTTGCTTCAGTGTTGGATTGTTGGGCTAGTTCTATATAAAATCCAATATGGCGTCTAAAACAAAATGGCGAAACAAATTTTTTTAGCTCCATCAATATATGTATGTCAATGTCATAATAGCAGAACATCTGGGAAAAATTACTTATCCGTTAAGAGCTTTTTTAATACATCCTAGAAATGTCATTCCTTTAACAAACTCAGTTATGTACATATATTTTTTACGAAGTTTTTAGAAGAGAAAATTTGTGATTTTTTATTATAACATTTACACATTTTGAAACAAGTCAAGATAACTTTTAATGGTTTGGTGGATATATGTATGACCAATAAAGGTTCCAAATGGAGCAATGAAAAAAAATTTTAATTGCTACATCCGATCGATGTGAATTGTTTTGTTCTACCCCACTGTCCTACTGTGTTTTTATAGCATTTTGGCGTTTTTGCAGAATTACGTCAGCTTATTTTTTCTTTTTTAATTTATTTTCTTAAAATTTATTTTAACGTAAATTTGTTTGCACTCACAACATCTGTTGTTTTTTTTACAACGGTGATGGGGGGACTTATAAGATTTTACCTTAAAACCTATAAAAAAAAGTTTAATATTCATTTGTTTAAATAGTAAGTGAATTAACCAAAAAACGTAAAACTGATAAAGAGACACATTTTTTTTATTTGTATTATTTACTTTTATCTACTTACTTGCTAAATGTTTATTTAGTTTTATTTAATGGCGTTGTTAACTTTTTTTGGAGTATTTAAACTTAATTTTTTAACCTTGGCTTGTTTTGATTTTATTTATTTTTTTCGATACACAAACAGACAGACTGACAGACGTTTACTTAAAATGAGAGACCATTATACGTACATGTGTTCATATTTATATCAAGATGAAACTAAAATTGATTACAAAGTAGTGTATATTGAGCCATTAAGAAAAAGATATTTCATTATTTATATTTTTCTCTGTACAAGTCTATTGTTTTGTCAATGAAATAAATTGAAGAAAAATAATAATAAATAAACTCGTTAAGTAATGTGATAGTGTTTTAATTGGTAAGAATAATTATTCTACTGTTCTTTTTCTGATGTGGTTTTTAGATTTATCTCTAAACTTTGGTGTTGGCAAAATTCGATTCGAGTTAAAAGGTACTTTTTATTATCTAGGTACTTTTTGCAATTTCAACTATTATAACAATTAAGAAAAACATATTTATATATCTACATAAATAGTTAATTTTTGGAATTAAAGGTACTTTGTCATTAAGAGCCAAATAGTACTTTTTGTAAAAAAAAGTACTTTTTGTAATTTTTACTATTTTAACAAGTAAAACTCTTACAACAACAGATTTTAAGAAAAACATATACACATATTCAAATATATTTGTTATTAATGTTATATTTTTGAAATTAAAAGTACTTTTTTCACAATGAGCTTATGTTTAAAAAAGTGCTTTCATTCGAAAGTTGGTAAAAAAAAGAACTAAAACACCAAACCCTTTAAAAATCAAAACTATTTGATTTAAATTTGTATGAAGTTCAAAAATTTTGAAATTTCAATTAGATTTAAATTTTTATTAAGTTGAGAAACTTTTCAACTTCTCATTAACACAGAAATGAGAATTATTTGAACAAGCACTATTAAAAAGTACGAACTGAAAATTCTCTTAATTAAACAAAATTCTTTAAATTTTTTTTAGTTTACAAATTTGGTGCTTTTGAGCGTGATTTTTTTCTTATTAATTTATATTTTAATGTACGCAATCTTAGAATAATTTTGATAGCATTTCTGTTCTATACAAAAAGAAAAAAATTTATCAAACAACAAAATGTATGTCATTTTTTCCAATATTGCGTGAGTTCATTTTTTTTAACAAAAGACCTTGACAAGAGGAAGGAACACCAAAAAAAAAATATAGAATTACAAAAAATCATTGAAATATTCTGTAAAAAAAATAAATTTTTTTTCTCTCATTTTAACTTTTTGATTTTAGCAACAACAACAAAAGCGACAACTTCAACATCAAATTTAGCTAACAACATTTAACAATCAGCAATAACAGAAATAACAACAACAATTACAAAAGAAAAACGAAAACATCCAAATTAGAAGTTAAACAAAAATAATGACGAATTTTAATTATTTTATTTAATCGTAAAAACTTGTGTTCAAAGTTTAAAAAAAAAATTAAAAAAAAAAACAAATTAAAAAAATTTATTAAAAAAAAAAATAAAGAAATAAACAAATCTATATCAAAATGAAGCCAAAAAAGCTTTTATCGCCAGCGAGACAACGCTCGATACCCACTCGCCAAAACAACAGATATTACATCACAAAAACCTCCTCCGGCTGGATGATCATGCTACTCATCTTGTGTTTGAGTTGCCAACTGAGTCCTCTTTTGGTCTCGGCCTACAACATTGACATACCCAGTTATACGAGACATCAACGTTTGGAGCCAAATACAATGTTTGGTTTCAGTATTGCCTTGCACAAGGGTCGTAGTGGCCCTCATACCAACTCGTAAGTAGTATACAATTTTAATTTGTCATAAGAATAAACATAAAATTCTTTTTAAAAGTTATGAATAAATTAAACTTAAAACTTATCAAAAAAAATTTTTATAAAAATATAACATTTGTTAAACATTATGCGTAGATTATAAAACAAAAAATTTATATAAAGCATTTTCCAATAAAACGGGTCAATGTTTAAACAAGTAAGAGCGCTATATTCGGCCGTGCCGAATCTTATATGCCCTTCACAACGTGTAGTCATGCAATAACAGTAGTTTGTATCACCATTCATCCCATATGAAATACGTACATACATATAAAAAACATACATATATAAAAACAACCCATTGTGAAATTATAACTTTACGTATGTATTTAAAAAAAAAATAAAAACAAAAATAAAAAAAAATTTAAAAAAAAAAATTAAGGAAAAATTTTTTAAAAAAATTTAAAAAAAAAATTAAAATATCTATATATATAAAAGTGAAACTCTGTGTGTGTGTGTGTGTGTGTGTGTGTGTGTGTGTTAGCTATAGACTCTGAAACTGTAAAACCGATCGGGCTCAAACTTTGGTAAGTTGTTGTACACATACCAGGGAGTGTTTATGGGTGAAAAAAAGTGGGCGGAGCCACGCCCATAAAAAATTAGTTATCAGTTTAAGCTACTTGCACTTGACCGATTTTTCTGAAACTTTGCACACATATCGAGCTGTCATGACTAAATATTTTCGTGATAACAAAAGTGGGCGGGGCCACGCCCCTAAAAAAGTTTTAATTTTGAGGTACTTGCACTGGCCCGATTTTTGTGAAACTTTGCACAGATATTGAGCTGTCATGGCTTTATAATTTCGTGATTGAAAAAGTGGGCGGGGCCACGCCCATAAAAAATTAGTTATCAGTTTTAGCTACTTGCACTGGACCGAATTTTCTGAAACTTTGCAAACATACTAAGCTGTCATGACTTTACACTTTCGTCATTAGAAAAGTGGGCAGTGCCACGCCCATTAAAAAAAGGTATCATTTTGAGGTACTTGCACTGGACCGATTTTTCTGAAACTTTGCACACATATTGAGTTGTCATGACTATACAGTTTCGTATTTAGAAAAGTGGGCAGTGCCACGCCCATAAAAAATGGTATCATTTTGAGGTACTTACACTGGACCGATTTTTCTGAAACTTTGCACACTTATTGAGCTGTCATGACTATACAGTTTCGTAATTAGAAAAGTGGGCATTGCCACGCTCATAAAGAAAAAGTTATAGTTTTTAGCCTTGCACTTGATATTCGATTAAAATTTAGAATGCGATTAAAATTCATGAAGGGGCGTAGCAACGCGCGCCGGGATTGGCTAGTATATAATAAATATAAACCAAAAAAAAAAAATTTAAAAAAAAATTTAAAAAAATAATTAAAAAAAAAAATAAAAATAATATATTAAAAAAAAATAAAAAAAAATTTTTTGAAAAAATATTACAAAATAAAAATTTTTTTTTTTGGCTTTGTTGTTGTAATGTTGTTTTTGTGAAAAAAAAATCGAGGTGGTCGTGGGTTTTTGCTCATATCTCAGTTGTTTATATACTGATGCTTCTGATTTTCAATACCGATCTACTCCGGAATATTTCTGATATTTTAATACCTCACCCGGGTCCAAGCGATGTCGGGGGGCTTCAAAAAGTTGATTTCAACATACACACGGACAGACGGTCAGACTGACAGAGCTTAATCGACTCCCCTATTCACAAGCTTTCAGAAAATATATACTTTATGGGGTCGGAAATGAAAATTGTAGAAATTTCACACGGAATGACAAAGCTATATATACCCTTTTTCACTGTGTGAAGGGTATAAAAAATGAACAGAACAAGATGTGTGTGAGCTATTAACAAAATTTTTTTGGATTTTAAACACTCACTTATGACAACGTTTGACTTACCACCGTCTTATGACTCTGTCGCATAGATAACTTTAAGCTTAGATCATTGTTGATTTAGAGGCTAATGGCCAAACTCAGCTTATTGGAAGAGATCTGCGACAACGTAAAATTAAACAAAAAAAAGTCTAACGAAGTTAAATCGTACTTTACTGTTAATCAACTCACATTGTCAATTCACTATTGAAATTGAATACTTATTTTGACAACAAAGTTTAGACGCAGTATTTAATCGTATAAATCAGTGACTGTATCGGTTGTGAGTATCAAAATTGTTGCCAATCGTTGGGTCGCTAAACTTTTACGGTTGTTTGTACAGAATTTCGTTTCGACATATAAATATGAAGTCAGTACTAAAAAATTATGATTCTTGGAATAGAAATTTTATAACCACAAAAATGTCCTTGTTCTTACATTTTTATTAAAATTATTTTTGATGTGGCTGAATAATTTTTTCTTTAAATTTAACAGAAGTTTACAAGAGCATATAATTTTCGACATTTTGAGTAACTAAAATGTTTGCATTTTTCTTTTCACCCTTTAAACAAATTTTATTAAGTCAAATTTATCTCTAGCTTTCAGAATAATTAAATAACAAATTCTTTATTCGTCCGTGCCAAATTTAATAATACCTCTTACCATCAAGTACATACATAGGTATAATCGTAGCATAGACTCCAGATTAAACGCTATACGCAATTTTTCTTTATTTTGTTTTTTTTTTACCATTATAGATTTCAAATTTTTACATAGCGAACTGTAGTCTACTTGTCAAAAACTTTCGTTTGATATCGAAATTGGGTAAAAAGCCGTAATTACTATACTTGACTCATATATCCGTATTTTTTTTTCAAACGGCATCTTGGATTTTAATTTTTTTCGTTGTTTATTATATTCTACTGGTCAAACCCTTTCATTTGATACCAAGATCGAGTGGAAGGGGGTAAATTTAATTACCCCCTGTGACACATATACATATGTATAAACTCTTTGTACGCCATTTTGTAGTGGCTGCCATTATGGATTTAAAGTGTATTATATCGACTCCTGTGCGCGAAATGATAGTTTTTTTAGTAATCGACTGTTTATGCAAATTGGTTCTACATCCATTAATCCATCTGCTGATAAAATATTATGGCGATAACTGTTTTAGTTATGGAGATAACACTATATACATTTTATCGTATGTAGCAGTGTTATTAACGTTGTTATTTATTTAAAAGTAATAAAAACGCTCTCCTGTAAACTTTTGTTTTTGTAACATACGATAATTTCGCGCACAGGGGTCGATATCACACGTGTCAAGTCTATTCCTTTGATACCTATATCGATGGTCTCGATTGTCTGAAAACTGACACCACTTCGTATTAACATTTTTTGGATAATAACAAACCGAACCTCAGTGACTTGCCAAAAAGGTAACAGATAACTAAAGCTTCATCCAGTGCGTGATCTCTTCTTTTTGATAGATATCGTTATCGATGGATAACGTAATTTGATTATATCAAGAAAAAATTGTATTAAATAAATATTTATTTATACGGAGATATTAAAACATTTTAGTGGTTTCGTCTATTTCATCAAATATTTTACTAGTGTGAACACTTCCATTTTATTTATCAAGCAGTCATTATTTGGGTAACTGTAAAGTTGAATCTGTCAGTTGACTATGAAATTGAATTTCTATCTATAATCGTCCAATTAATTTTGAACTAGGAAAACATTATTTTTATTAAAATAACTCGTCACATGAAAATATAATGACAGAGTGAGCGTACTTCACAACATAAACCTGAATGTCTATTTAAATAAATTCTAAAAATACCAAGACGTCAATACCCCATCAATCACTAAATTGTGCCAGATGTTAAAAATATTTATCAACTAAATTTTTTTTTTGTTTTGTTTAAACGTGGGAATATTTCATAAAATTTCATATTTTTCAAATACAAAACTTTGCTGGGTTATATAATCATCTTAAGTTTATTCTCACATCTTAGTATTAATAGTATAAAGGAAAAGTTAAAGAATTAAAAAAAAAAGATTATTTAGTTGGATGTACCATAGTTTATCTCTCTTTCTATAAAGAAATTTAATTACACGGAAAAAAATAATGTGCGTGCCTTAATCAGATAAATAATTGTGCTTAAATAATCAAGAATTAAAAAAAAGAAAAAAAAATACATAAGCTGAAAACAAAAACACATTAATAAAAAAAAAACACCAAGATAATATGAAAAATTAAAAATACACTGAAGGAACTTGACAACAGACAACTATAATGAATTAAAGTTTAAAATCGACAACTACTAAGCTACATACAGCCTTTTGAAGTGAACCAGGAAAAGAATTTTTCAACAAAATAACACACCCTCTACTAAATGAACTATTGTTTATTTTTTTTCATATTTAATTGAACAGAAAATTCGTATAAGAAAATTATTTTTTTTTTCTACATATACATACATACATACATACATACATTAGTGCCCTTAAATTTGAAAGTGATCTAAGTCAAAATGAATTTATCAGTTCTTTTACACCTTAATACTTTAAACTAAATTACTTCAATGTAATATATATTTATGAAATTGTCAAAAAATAATCATTTATGAATAGTTGTTATTTTAGTGTTAACTAGAAAAGCCCGGCGCGCGTTGCTACGCCCTTTAATGAATAAAAATCCATTCTAAGCCTATCCTACCAATTTTTTAGAAAAAATACTAATTTTATTCTCCGAGTGGAGGACGCGAAGTTTGAATACGGTAGCTGTTACAGTTTTCAAAATATAGCAAAATATATTTTATCTTTGAAAGGGGGGTTCTCTCCCCCTGATCCTATCCCAGATATATTTTGCCAAAATAAGGCACTTATTGTTAAAATTACTCGTACTAAATTAGAAGTTGGTATCTACTTTAGTTCCTAAATTACGACATGAAGTATATTTCCTTTATATGAGAGGTGCTACGCCTAAAATGGCTATAACTCATGAACCAATATACATTCAAAGACCGTTTATACATAAAAACCTTGGTACTGACGTCACCTTTCAAATGAACTTTGCAGAATCGAAATCGGTTCACGAATTCCAGAGAACATCAATTACTAACACAATGAAACTTATTTTTATATATATAGAGATTAAAAAAATGGTGCAAGAGAAAAATTTTTGAAAATTGATTTTATTAGTTATTAAAAACTTGTCGATGACAGAATATCTTAATACTACCGTTGTATTTTGTTTCATATGTTTTCATTATATGAAGCTCTTTTAGTTCTGTTTTGATTGTGCATTGATGCAGTTTAGTTCTTTCGATGTAATGTTTGCAAAAATGTCAGTAAAAAAAAAAAAAAAAGAATTTCAGTTACGAAATTATTGTTTTAAAACAAAAATTTATTTGTTTTTGCTCCAATCATCATAACGGTATTAAAAGATAAATAAATATAATAATTGCAAAAATTATTGATTTTCTTATTTGTTGGGTTTAAGCTGGTCTATATGCATTTTATTGGTTCTTATACTAGATCGTCAGTGAACGTTTTACCCAAATTCTTGAAAAAGTTTAAAATGTTATAAGTTTAAATTGATAAAATATGGAAAAAAATTCCAATAATTATATTTAAAAAATTCATTGAAATTTTAATTAATTTAATAATTAAAGTTTTTTAATTCTTTTATTAAAGCATTAATTGTGTCAGTAACTCAAGTATCCAATAAATGAGATTCCTGTTGAATGTATAACTCTAAATTTCACATTTTATATCCTTCACCTTAAAAAAAATAGAAGACCAACAAAAAATGTGGAATTGGATTATTTCCATAAAAAGATTTATATGTTTACCAAGAATGATAGAATAAAAATTAGAACTTTCCGCACACGAAACTGAAATTTTCTGGGCACATTGTGCCTATGACGTCACTAAGCTATATTTCTGTTGGCTTATAATTTTAAATTGCCAGTGATTTCAATGACAGGGTTGCAAGCTTTCAAATATTACCTCAAACTTTGTGTAAAAAATTTTAAATCTATATATATAAAAGTGAAACTCTGTGTGTGTGTGTGTGTGTGTTAGCTATAGACTCCGAAACTGTAAAACCGATCGGACTCAAACTTTGGCAAGTTGTTGTACACATACCAGGGAGTGTTTATGGTCTGTAATTGGTCTGGAAATTTTGAGTTTTAAGGGGATGAAACGGGTAAAAACTGAATTTTGGTACATTTTTTAACAGCATTTATCGTTGAGAGGGATAGCAATAGAAAAAAAGTAAAAACGTAGTTTTACTCTGCTTAAAACAATCTATAATGAGTTTTTGTACTTTTTCGAAATTTTGGAATTTAGGGGGAGTTTGAAAATAGCTAGCAATTAATAAAATATTTTTTTTTTCTTTTTGAATAAATCAATTTGATGTTCCAATTAAATTTGTTTATTATTTTACTTGATACGTAGCGAAGCACGTACCGGGCGGCTAGTTATTTATAATAATAGCAATAAAAAATTTAAGTTGCAATAATGCAAAGCTATTTATCGGGCATAAAAAATCCTACCTTTAACTAACGGCAAGTTGTAATAATGGCCATTAATGTTTTTTTACATGTTATTCAGTTTACTCAAAAATGGTTCAACCTCCAACAAAAAAAAAAGTATTTTCATATGAGATACCCCACAGAATCGCACATTCATATAAAGTTCTCTTTAATTGAGATTAATTATATTTAAAATTTAAATGTTACACAATATAAAAATATTTTTTTAATTTATTCAGACGCAAAACACTAAATATCTCGAAACAAAATATATATGACTTAGGCTACTTTCATAGTTAAGGGCACATACTTATGTATCTACTTACCAAAAATTGATGAGAAGAAATTACCAACTTATTTATCTAATTTGATGAATAAAAATGTTTTTTTTTTGTTTTGTTTTAGAATAAATGAGTGTAGCCAAACATTTGTTATTTTAAATGAGCACCTTAAATAATTTAGAAAAATGTTTATTTAAAACATTTTTTAGGATTTATTATGATAAAAAAGTCGATTTGCTGAAGTTCTTGTCAGTTTATATTTAGTCATGCATTACAGAAAACTATGAGCAAGAAATTTAAATATTCACTTCTAGAAAACAAAATACATACATACATAAAACATCTTTCCCAAAATAAGTACACATACATACATATTTATGTATGTATTTATATAAAACTTTACACCTCATAAATAACCAAGTATAGTTTGTACCCACACACACACACACACACAAAATTGTATCTAAGTAAATCCCCTGATGCCTTTTAATAAGTAATAAATTTGATTGTTTTAAAACAATATACTTATCCGTACCATACAAAATATTACTTATTTATTATTAAACTCTGATATTTATTTAAAGGTTTTAAAAAAAATCTGTGACTTTTTTCTCTATCCATACATCCATTCATCTGTCTTTGAAATATAATTTCTATTTTATTAAGTGTCTGTCAGACTTGGGCTTTAGTTAGGAAAATATTTATACAGAAAAATGCCTGCCAGTTAGTGATTCTTTATGATCTGTTTACAATGATAGCCTTTTGATCTTGTTTTTTTTTCAGAAAAATAAAAAAGAAAAGTATTGAAATTTTTTATGTATGTTTGATGATTGTCTTAAAGACGACAAGCCTATTTTGTGGTTGTTGCTGTAAGCGGTTGATCATCAATAAAACATTTTCCATAAAATTCATACATTTTGCAAATTTGTTTTTAAAAAGCTATTTCTTTAACAACGTATGCATGTGTGTTAGAAAAGAAGTCAAATGTCAATTATTTTATTTTTTTTTTTCATTTATAACACTTTAAAAAAATAGTTAACATTGTAAAACAGAAAAAGGAACACTAAAGAGCTTAAAAGTTTTTTCCCATATTTAAAACTTAAGGTTAATAAGAAATTTTCCAATTTTGTAAACAGTGCAGACTTTTATTATTTTTTGCATTCGAAAGCGCAACAAAGTATGTCTTCTTTACTGGAAAAATTAGACTTATTTAGTTCAATAGTAATTATACCCTTCACCTGTGGTGCACAAGGGTATATATAGCTTTGTCATTCCGTTTGTAATTTCTACAATTTTCATTTCCGACCCCATAAAGTATATATTTTCTGAAAGCTTATGAATAGAGGAGTCGATTAAGCCCTGACCGTCTGTCCGTCTGTCCGTGTGTTGGTTGAAATCAACTTTTAGAAGCAACTATATGTTCCTCAGATCTGTATATGGTATCAATCTCTTGGAAATATCCAGGAATGAATCGCTATTGAAATTCAGCACAATCGCCCCATAACTTTCTGAGATATGAGCAAGAAACCACGACCACCTCGTTTTTTTCACAATTACAACAACAACATACATACATACATACATACATGTAAAAAACATACCAAACAAAAAAAATTGCAAAAAAAACAAATATTAAAAATAAGAAAAAAATAATAAAAAAAACTACAAAAAAAAATTTTTAAAAAAATTTAAAAAAAAATTTAAAAAAAATTTTTCTAAAAAAATTTTTTTAAAAAATTTAAAAAAAAATATAAAAAAAATAATAAAATATAAATAATATATTAAATAAAATAAAATAAAATTTTTTTGGCTCAGCTGGGATTCGATGCCACATTTATTCTAACGTGTACGTATGCACGTGTTTTATATGGGATGAATGGTGATACAAACAATTGTTAATGCATGACTACATGTTGTGAAGGGTATATAAGATTCGGCACGGCAGAATATAGTACTGTTACTTGTTTATATTTCTTCCTTACTTGTTGCTACCTTTTTCCAGTAGTGCGTAAAGAGAAGGCATGATTAAGCTTTGATAGGTATCAAATGTGCACTTACTAGTTGCAAAAAAGAGACCTACGAAGTGGAAGCAGTTAATCACATTCAAAAAGCGATTTTTATACCCTTCACCTGTGGTGCACAAGGGTATATATAGCTTTGTCATTCCGTTTGTAATTTCTACAATTTTCATTTACGACCTAATAAAGTATATATTTTCAAAAAGCTTATGATTAAAGGAGGAGCCCTGACCGTCTGTCCGTGTGTTGTTTGAAATCAACTTTTAGAAGCAACTATATGTTCCTCAGATCTGAGTATGGTATCAATCTTTTGGAAATATTCAGGAATGAATCGCTATTGAAATTCAGCACAATCGCCCCATAACTTTCTGAGATATGAGCAAAAAACCACGACCACCTCGTTTTTTTCACAATTACAACAACAACATACATATATACTGGTTAGAGTAACGTGGCATCGAATCCCAGCTGAGCCAAAAAAAAAATTTTATTTTATATATTATTATATATATTATTTATATTTTTATTATTTATTTTATATATTTTTTTTAATTTTTAAAAAATTTTTTTTTTTAATTTTTGTAAAAAATTTTTTTTAAATGATTTTTTTTTTAATTTTTTATTGTTTCTTTTTTTGTTTTTAATAATTTTTTTTTTTATTTTTTTTTTTGTAATTTTTTTTTTTTTGGAAATATACATACGTAAACTCAATTTATAATTCTGCAATGGGATATGTTTTGTATATGTATGTACATACGTATTTCATTGAGATGAATGGTTATACAAACAATTTTTATTGCATGACTACACGTTGTGAAGGGTATATAAGATTCGGCACGGCCGAATATAACACTCTTACTTGTTTGTAATGAAGTTTTTTGGTGGGCAAGTTCTTTCAAAATATCCGCTATTAAATAAGCTTTTACAATATCTTTAATACTCAAGTTCTTTGTTCAATTACGACATAGTTTTTCGTGAGATTTATGAAAACTCGTTTCTCTGATTAATTTTATTTTGAAAAATGACATACATATCTTCTATCTCAGTCAAGATCAATGCTTCTGAGCTTAAAAATTCATAATTCTTAAACTCGGAAAACGTAAATGTTATTTTTTAAATATGATAACATATTGTCCTTCTGAATAATTTTCAAACTAAGATTGCGCTAATAGTACCTAATATCAGAATTCTTTACATATTCAAAATCATTTAAAATACTAAAATGCCATAAAAATTAATAAAAAGTACCTTTTATGTCGCTTCTATCATCTTTATTCTCACTTCTGATCAATAGTGAATAATTTAAAGAATCTATGTTCAAAAACGTAGAAAATACAAAAAGTACCACAAAAATGCGATAAAGTACCTTTTGGTCGACTATAACATTTTTAATTAAACCTCGGATTAAAAGTCTCTCATATTAAAATGCAAGCTTAACAAACATAGAAAGTAAAAAAAGTACCATAAAAATGCGAAAGAGTACCTGTTGTGTTGTCCAATATACTTTTAATCTCAACTAAGATCAAAGGTCATAATTTAAAAAATGTAGCTTTAAAAACAACCAAAATACAAAAGGTACCATAAAATAAGAAAACGTACCTCGTCAGTCGCCAAATTTCTAGACCCTGCTCGGATCAATAGTCACTAATTTTAAAAATCTGGCTTCATAAACGTAGAAAATACGAAAACTACAATAGAAATGCGAAAAGATACCTTTTTGGTCGTTTGAAACATGATAGTACCTTAATTTTAAATTCTATATTCATAAATATAGAAAATACAAAAAGTACCATTAAAACGGGAAAAGGTACATCTTTGGGTTTCCAATATCAATTTACAAATTCCAAGTTAAAAAAGTATAAGTATCTATTTAACAATAAAATATTTTAATAGACATGATTAAAATAATAAATCTACTCTTGTTTGCATAAAAATACTTATGTTCTAAAAAGTACCACACTATTTTTCCAAATTAACCCTTTCTACCCTGCAAGAATGCATTTGAAGTTTCACGAAATTACATAATTTTTTATGTCTGATGAAACCCCCGAATTGGCGCAGTAATTAGGAATAACGTTTATTTTTCGTATCTTTTTTATTCCAAAAATTTCCTGTTCTAATGCATAATATAAGAAATAAAAAAATACCAAAAAGGGGAACAATATTTACCCCTCATACATTGATACCGAAATCCCTTTAATATTTTTTCGCGAAGTAGCTTATACAATTTAAATTTTTTTTCCTCTGTTTATGTGTTTAAAAGTTAATCAGGGTATCAAAAAAAAAAAGTACTAAAATATGGTTTTTACCCGTTTCATCCCCTTAGAAGTTGAAAATTCAAAAAAGGGCAACAATAACTTTTTGGGTTAATCTGAATAATTTTTAATTGAGCAGATAAAAGGTTACTTTGAAATTTGATTCTGCAAAAAATTTTTCTAGGCGGAACTAAATGTACATCAGAAGAGGAACTCACTGTCCGAATTTCACGTCTGTTAGGGCTATACAGTTAGGCAAGTTACTGTTTAATATATAAAGATAAAAAATTTTGATATAATGATAAAACCGAATTCGTCCGCAACTTTAACCAAAAGCGCTGTCAAAGAAAAAAAAAAAAAAAACATAAAGTTTACGGCAGTTGCTTTAAGTACTATCATTTATAAAGAGCTAAGCTACCTGATGATGCAACCATAGCTGGTTTTGAAAATGCATTTCACTTGGCTATTGTTGGGAAACTGATTTTCTACCGAACTAGTATTCTTTCATTATCACAATAAACTTTAGTCTAATAACTACAAATTTATTAAACTATTAAGATGTTTAAATAATATATTAAATAATATTATTTTAGATATAATCTGAAACAGATTTCTTAGAACCTTCTACTGTTAACAGTTAGACTGTCAAATTATTAAGAGTGATAATTAAAAATTTAAGCACAGAGGCAAAAAATTTTGTGAAAGGGTTAACGACAATAAAAATAAATTTAATTAAATATTTTATAAATATTATATTAAAAATATTAAGTGTAACAAATTTAAGCTTCCGTTTTATATATTCCATTTCGAATATACATATTTTAATTAACAGACAAAATTAATTCAATTCCCCTTATTTAAATTCTTGTCATAAATTTTAAATGCATTTAAATATAAACATTTTTCGTTAAACTCTTGTTAAATAAACAAATACATGTGTATGTATTTAACCAAACATAGTGTTTTTTTCTAGCACACAACAACATTTTAAAGTTTATTTTAAAGTTTATTTTTATAATGGAAATGAAAGACAAATAATACCACAGAACCATAAATGGTGCATTCAAATTATACGTATATACACACATATACATAATTTTTTAGGTATGCACCCAAATTGTTTACCTAAGAAGCTTAAAAAAATTAACTAAAACATTCAGTTTTATTTTCTTTACTTTTCTGATGAAATTCGTTTTTCCCCAGCAAAAACGAAAACAACCGAAAAATCTAAAACATGAACATTTTAATAAAAACATAAAATACTGGACGGACGGTCAATGTTAAAATCGTACGTGTATATGAATAAACAAAAAAAGTTTGGTCGTTGGTGTCCCAAATAGTTTTAATGGTCTGCTAAAATCTGTTTACATAGTCTTGGCGTTGTCTTTAGCTTAAAAAAAACAATATTTATCCAAAAAACAAACAAAAAGCGACTAAATAAACTACAAACAAAAATTAACAATTTTCTTAAATTTTTTGTTTTAATGTGCCAAACGAAAGAACTAACTCAGCAAAAGTTCACACATAAACGGCCATATTGCATGATTTTATGTGTGTGTGTATTTAACCAAACTTCAATAAAGTAAAAGCACTTAAATCTCAAAGACACATACATATGCAATACACAAACACACACACACACACACAATAAAATTACCTGACTTATCACTTTATAAATAACCGCTGGCACTTTTTAGATAAATTCAGTTCACTTCACTTCTTTACAGGTCCCTCTCATGCACATTTCTTTTCAATCAATTTATCGAATGCTGTAATTTACAGATAAATACTTAAACAGGAGCCCTAAGGGGATAAAAGAAAAGGGTGTAAAAATGCATCTGCCTGAGGCTTCTGTAAATACATTTTATATAGAGAAAAATAAGTCTATAAAAAGTCTTTCTTTTGATACACTAATTTATTTGTTAAACTTGTTGACATCAAGTGATTGTTGTACTTAAAAATAAAGAAAAAAATAGAGATTCATTTTATTTTATATTGTACAAATCTTAAGTACTTGACAATCTTGAAAGTGCACTTCACACGCACTTTAAGAATGTTTAAGTTTATCGAAAATTCTCTTGCATACAGTCGTCGACACAATTATTTTGACAAGAAAAAAAATCACCTTTAACTTTTTGTCTATAAAATTAATTTATTGAAATTTGATTGTAGAACTTTTACATAAATCTTATTGTTCGATGAATTCTATGAGAATAAGCACTTATTAGTCCAAAGAACATTTCTCTAAAACACTACTGGCTTTTGGACATGTGCATTATAAGCAAAAGCTAAACGTTTGAGTTTGAAGTCGTTAGCTATGTCTATTACCTTAAAGCCCGCATTGAACTTTGCTAATATTGAGGCTCTATCAAAATTAGTTAACTCAGCCGTTTTCTCCATATTTTCAAATCACTGATGAATAAAAGTAAAGACACAAAAATTAATTACAACAATTTGAGTTGACCTTCAATTGCAAAGAACTCACTGTCACTGCCTTTTATGATTCTCATGTGCGGTTTGAGAGTGCACAAAACAATGGACAAAATATTTTACATAAGTGTTGTTATTGATGTGCACTATGTTTTGAGCAAAGCTGAGGTAACTTTATTTTAAGCATTTAAACGAAAAAAAAAATGCCAATCGACAAGAGAACAATTTGTCAAAATAATTGCGCCGACGACTGTATTTTGATTTTATTTGCGAATACAAAAAATAAAACATATTATGGTCGATCCAGCAGCCCTATTGTGTAACTCGTTTAGGTTAGATCTCTATTGCTAAAACTCTATAAAATATTATTTAAATTCTTTAAATAATTTTTTAATAGTTTTAGCAATTTCGATTTAGCGAAAAAAATTTTTTATATAACATTTATAGGCATTTTTTGGCATAGTAAATCGCAATAAAAGGCATGCCTTCTATACTTCTTGTTATTCTAACAGTAAAAACAGAGGAAACATTTATCTAGCCCCTACTTACTGCAGGTTCTTTTAGCAGTGTTTAAGGAGACCGCATAGTTAGGCTGTTCAAGGAAACGATTATAGGCCATCATATCATATTTCACTAATTTTCTTTTATTGCTTATTTGTTAACCGTATGCTGAAATTATTTATGTAGCAAAGCACAACAAGGAATGTCTTCAGTACTGCTTATAATTTCAGCGGTAAAAAAATGTTAATGTTAATATTTTGTATATTTTTTCTTAATTACTGCTACCTTTTCCATAAATGCATAAGGGAAAAGCATTGTAAAACTGGTAAATAAAAAAAATATACCATTTGAAGGGAAAAAGATAAATAGTGCTGACCAGTATATAATTTAATGCCAATTTTATGGTTCATTGTAAAATAAAAATTAATGTTTAAATATTTTCTATGTAAAATTATGATTTATTTTCTATAATTGTAAACTTATATTTATTCCACGTTTTTTTTTTTTAATTTATTGTAAATCATTTATTTTGGCCTAAGTTAATTTTCTCATCTCATCATCAGCGTTTATCGGTATACTCATGTGTAATTTGAAACTACTATTTATGTAACACCCAATTAAGACGATGATTTAAAATCGTGAATTTTTATTTATTCTCTTTTAAAGAATCTATCAAAACCTCTTTTCATTTATACAATATTTTTTTTAGGATTTTGTTTTCTTATAATCGGTTAATCTTTTCGTTAGCTCACTCGTATTTGGAAGAATAAACGAATTTTTAATACAAATATAAATATTTGTAATGTAATGTTTTCATTAAATCTTTTATTAAAAATTTACTAATTATTTAGGATATTCTTACAAAGTTTTAAATTTTTTTGTTTTATTGGTTGTTGGGTTTAAGCTGGTTTATATGCATTTCTCTGATGCTTGTGCCAGCTCACAAAATTTTTGAAAAAGTTTAAACATGTTACAAGCTTTATTTAAGAACAAATCATAAACAATATGATAATTTTAAATTAAACAAGAAATGAAAAATAAAAACTTCTTCATAAACCCAATCAACAATTTTTTTTTTATTTTTTTTTCTAATATGTACCTTATATATTTGGCTTACTCATTGGTTAGGTAGGTAAGGCTGGTGCAATGTTACCCTAACACGCTCACCCGGAGACCATTCCGGTCCATTGTGACACCTTAATATAGAAATAAAGAGAATAATAGAATAAGAATATAAATAGTTAAAATAGAAGAGAAAGAGAAGCAGACAAGCCCAGAGTGTCTGGCGGGAATCGAACCCGCAACCTCTAAACTAGCAGACGAGCACACTACTGAATAGTCCACCGAAGCACCTTACTCGTTGGTTAACACTTATATATTTTAAGGGCAACCGAAAAATAAAATTTCTTTCCTTAACATAAAAAATTACTAATTATTTAGGATATTCTTCCAATAGTTTTCAAAAAGCTGAACTTAAAATAAAATATTTGAGGAGATGATTTTCGGCTTTTTATTTATTTCAAAAAGCACTTGTCACTTAATTAAAAAAATAAGAATAAATAAAATGAATGTAAAGAAAAATACAAAAAAAGATCTTGAAAAACAGAACACGTTATGTTTTTCTTTACTACTATTTTTTCTCTGCCCTTTTCGCCCACAAAAAAATGTCGACATTTAAAATCGAGCGAAACAATTTAATGAAATTAGAAAATGGGAAGCATAGCATTGATTTCTTGGTTTTCTTTCTACGTTATCAAATGACATTTTCTTTCGTGTTTTTATTCTCTCTGTGGAATAATAACATAACAAAAATAATAAAATAACATTAAGAATATTAAAATTCTTAAATGTTTAAAATTTAGTTTAAAAATGTGTTAGTAAGTTTAAGAATAAGAATATAAACCTAAACTAAAATAAATAAGTTACAATATATGTATATTCTTTTCAATTTTTAATGGAAAAGTTTTTATTGTGTTGTACCACTGTATCTCATATAAAGTAAGTGATATTTTCTTTTTAGTTTTTACTCTTTCCAACAATAATTATTTCTTACTTCCGTAATGGGGAAAAAACAAAATAACAACAATAATAATAAAAACGGACAATATAGCGGCACACACGTTCATAATAGAGAAATACACAGAATGTTTAGGTAACAGTTACAAAAAACGAGCCACCTTAAACTACCAACCAACAACTACCAAAAAAAAACACAAACAACAAACATGTAAACATACTAGCACAACAACAAAATCTCTGATTGAACTCTGATCAAAAACAACAACAAGAAAAGACTCACACACATTAATTTAGTACCAAAATTGTTTTAAACCACTATTATCCTTCTTTTAATACGTTTTTGTACGAGTGTATTTAATTGTGGTGGTACGTGTTTGTGTATATTTTTTTTCTTCCTGAAGGTGTTAGATATTTGTAATTGATGCTTATCAGTTAAGCTGTGGTAACGATTGAATGAATAAAAATCTAGGGGATAATTGTGGCTTTGTATTATTTTGTCTAGATTTTTTTTTTTAATTCTAAACATGTATGCGCCCAAAATCGATATTTATTATTGTTAGATATGTTTTTCTTAATATTTTAGTATTAAAAATCATTGAGGAAGGAAGAAACTTATTGTTGATAAACATTTGAAGATAAAATATTTGTGTTTATAGATATTTATATGTACATATGTATATCGTTGGTCACAGGTAGAAAGGCCCTAACTCAAAAAATTTTAACTTTACAGAAGAACGAAAAAAAGAAAGATCACAATGTAACTTTTTGTGTAAAATTGCTTGTAAAACTGTGTTTTTTTGATACTATCGAGTTAAATTTTTATATCGATGTGTTTTTGTGTGAAATGCATTGAAATCACAGAAAAGGTAAATTTTATAAAAAAAAAATATGAGTTAGGGCCTTTCTATCTGTGACTTCCTATATGTATGTGCATGTATTTTTTTTTCACAATTACATGTTTGTCGTTCAAAAGTGAAAATGACAAAAAACTAAATAAATGAATGAGTGAATGATTAGTTAATATTTATTCAACAAATGTTACTTTGAGAACATTAACATCTTTTGTTTATTTAGGTTTTACTAATAAACAGCATCAATTTTTTTTCTTTAGTCCTTTCAAGGCAGAGTTGGACAATAGTTTAATTTATAGTGCGTAAACAGATTTCTGCAAAATGTATTTGTTAGACAAAATGCTCCATCCCTGTTAAGTTTATTATCTTAAAGTATTGGTGTTATTGTTTGTTTACATTTTACTACAATTTCAGACACTCAGATGTTTTTCCACAAGGGGCAAAATGTAATAAACCAAACCAAATATTTGCTTCCAATTATTGGCAAATTAAATGCATTTCAAGCAAACAACCACAATATGTATATATGTATATTGCAGCTTTTTTTTTTTGTTTGCCTTTTGGCAATTTAACTCATGTTTATTTTGTTGAATGTATATGATTAATGTAATTAGTTGTTAAGCATAGAATAGAGAAAATGTCATGAATGCTTCGTTAAATGCAGAGAAGAGAGAGTAGAACGAATAAATAAAAATATTTTTTATCGCATTTAGACATATAGTCAGTTTAATCAATATGCTGGCTGACTATTTTAAATGCTTTTGAGTTGTTAATGCTAGCTGAATTAAATATTGCCTTATTTTATTTAACATATTTGTAAATACAAAAACTTTTATTTTTTGGTACGACATTTGAAAGCAAGTGATATTGTTATGTGAATTATTCTAGTTAGTTGTTGCATTGAATTAAAAAAAATATTGTCTTTCTTTACCCAATTCCGTTAATTCGCTTATTGAAGATTTTTTAAAACACCGAAAATTCAACGCAATAAAAATGGTATGTACGCCTATACAAGGAGAGACAGAGAATAAGGAAAGCTAAATTCAATTTATTTTCTATGCGATTTTTTTTACGAAACTGACGATGCGTTATGAATAAATAAATTTGCTAAGATTTTACATAGCCGACAAGAAGCGAAGTTAATAAGCTGTTATCATGTGTGCTTTAGTTTAATGTTCTAAATATGAACAGGAGTTATTCACAATGATTATTTCAAGAAAATTTTATTGTTTTATTGAAATCATTTTGTCAGTGTAATAAGCGAAGTTTATTCGTCTGTCTTTTTGACCATTTAAGTCTTGGAACCAAATGTGATCAAATTAACTGAGATAAGGATAAATATTCTCGCTCGACTTACGTATCGCTTTATTTAAAATCATTCTCTACATGTTTTTGTAAGATATATGTAACCGAATTTAAATTCTTATTTAAATAAAACACAACTAGGAGAAGTTTTAAATTGTGTCCTAAAATTAACGCAAGATTTAAGTACGTCGCCATTTGTGCAGTAAAGTTTTGGCAGATTAGGGGTAGTAAAAATGGAGCGTTACAGGATAGAACAATATTTCAAAAATAATGAAAGCCTGGCGGCCGCATTTCAAATATTTCTTGCAATATACATACATATGTATAATCGGAATAGTGTTTAAACTTCGTTAATTGTTAAAAGATTAATTGAAAAATTTTGGGAAGAATCGCAACAAAACGCAGTTTAACTGTCAATATCGAAGCAGTGCGTGAGAATATTGGTGACAATTCAGAAATTTCAATATAGAGTCGTAACCAAGAATTGCAAATTTCAAAAAACTCTACAGCCTATACTCACTAAAAATCTGTGTCTCCTGGCTATTGACCATGCACAGCGAAGAGAGTTTGTTGAATGGATTATTGATTTTTCTGGCAAAATCATCGTAAGCGATAAAGCACATTTTCACCTTGATAGCCTTGTTATTCGTCAAAATTACCGCTTTTGGATTTCTGAGAATCAATATGTGATTGTCGAAAGACAAATGCATCCACAACGTGTCACTGTTTGGTATGAATTTTGATTTGAAGACATAGTTGAACCATATTTTTTTGAAAATAAGGGTGGTTAAGACTTGACTGATACTGGTGCTCGATATCGCGACAGGATAACACAGTTCTTTCTGCCAAAATTGGATGACATTCATGTGGCCAATATGCCATATAGCCCGTGAAAAAATTCAATTACTGCATGAGACATTTCCAGGACGTGTACTCTTTCGTGATCTTTGGTAATCAAAGTTGGCCCCCTAGATCATGTGATTTAACAAAAGTAGATTCTTTTTATTGGGTTATTTGTCAACAAGCCCACAACTGGCAGAGACCGATTTTCCTGAAACTTTGCACACATATTGAGCTGTTGTGACTTCATAATTTTGTGATTAGAAAAGTGGGCAGGGCCACGCCTATAAAAAAAAGTATAATTTTAAGGTACTTGCACTGGACCGATTTTTCTGAAACTTTGCACACATATTGAGCTGTTATGACTTTACAACTTCGTTATTAGAAAAGTGGGCAGTGCCACGCCCATAAAAAAAGTTATAATTTTGAGGAACTTGCACTGGACCGATTTTTCTGAAACTTTGCACACATACTGAGCTGTTATGACTTTACAATTTCGTGATTAGAAAAGTGGGCAGGGCCACGCCCATAAAAATAAGTATAATTTTAAGGTACTTGCACTGGACCGATTCTTCTGAAACTTTGCACACATATTGAGCTGTTATGACTTTACAAATTCGTTATTAGAAAAGTGGGCAGTGCCACGCCCATAACAAACAATTATAATTTTTAGGTTTTTGCACTTGATATTCAATTAAAATTCAGAATGCATTTTGATTCATTAAGGGAGTAGCAGCGCGCGCCGGGTTTGGCTAGTTATTGATATAAAAAAATTTAAATGATATGATAATATGAAACCTGTTTTCTTTATCATCGCTGTCTATTTTACATTTTACACTGTCGAACAACATTTCTAATTAAAACTAAAATTACTTTTTAATTGAAAACCAAAACCATACCAAAACTTCTTTGATTCTGCTTTGCGTCAAATATAAAATTTTATGTCTATAACTTTTTTTATTGACTAAAATTCTTTTCATTCATCTTGTAGACATAACTTTCCATAAAAGTTTCTAAATACTTACTCAATACAAAGTAGGTGACAAAGCCATTTATAAAATTTCTAATAAAAAATAATGCTATAAACTATTTTCTTCTTTTTCCATAAACGTCACATTTCCTTGGAATATTAAGGTCACTTGCACTTGCCTTAAACAGACACCGTTTTCAGCCAGCACATTTTATTTTCTTTGCCAATAAAAATTACTCTCATTTATAAATGGCTTAGAGAGAATATAAAAATGCTTTTTTATTACATGGGGACATGTTGTAAAATGTCACTAATTAGCCAGCAGATGTGGTTGATATTGATGAATTGTATAAAAAAAAAATCAAGAAGTTACAAATAAATCACCTAATTTTATCAGCCGCTGGTTAAATGATCAACTTAACGTTTGTTTTCTATTGGCAATGAACAAATTATGGCAACAGCAAGCCAGAAGTAGAAGTATGTAATACCCACTATTATGACCCATACAAGTTGTTATGCCAAAACCAAATTGGTTAAGTAGAGCAATCAGCCAACAAGTGTACGATTACAAAAGAAAATTAAGCGGGAAAAGTTTTGTTTTATGATTAAACTACATAAGCAATGACTAAATTTGGATTTTAGGTGTTATGAAAAAATCAAACAACTAATTTTAACCAATAGTCTTTTGTTTAGCCAAACGACTTTTTTACCTGCAATGTTATGAAAAGCTTTAAAACATCATCTACAAGTTTCCTTATCTAGCGCTTCAAAGTTTCCTAACAAAACTTAATAGAATAAGAAATAAAATGTGTCATAGATTCTGGGGCTGTAGAAGTAAAAGATGCTTAATTGAAACTAAACTAAAAACTAATATTATATGAAATAAACAATCACAAAAGTGTTTTCGCTCTGACTTACGCAAACATATAGGCGGACAAATTTTTTTTATTTTGACATTTGATTTATGTTGTTAGATAATTGCTGGAAGCTATAATTTTATCACTGGCCTCGATTCACTGCAACAAAAAATTAAAACAAAAAAAAATTTTTTAAATATTTTTTTATATTTTGAACAAAATTTATTATAAAGGTGTTTTAGATGTGCGTGTGCTTAATAAAAATGGATTTTTGTAAATAAATTACAAAACGTAAATGTCATAACAATAGTTTATGGATCGATTTTACTGATTTTTTATTAGAAAAATCCTACGCTATACTAGTATGTCTTTAATATTCCTAGCAAGCATTAAATTGTCATAAAATGTTTATATCTGGCAACTCCATTTGCATTTGTGCTCAGTTTTTATACTCTTTACCTGTGGTGCAAAGGGTATACATATATAGCTTTGTCATTCCATTTGTAAATTCTACAATCTTCATTTCCGACCCCATTAAGTATATAAAGGGTGGTTAAATTTTAAGCGCCGATGTTGATTTTGAATAAAACACAAATTATTTAGCAAATGATAATACAAATTTCCTAAGTAATTTGTGTTTCAAATTAAATGCAGAAAAAAAACTTGACGTTTAAGTGTGGTTCACATTTAATATCGACCCTTAAAATTTAACCACCCTTTATTTTCCGAAAACTTATGATTAGGGTATTTCCGTCTGTCCGTGTGTTGATTGAATACAACTTTTAGACGCTCCCACATGTTGCTCACATCTGTATGTGACATCAATCTTTTGCAAATATTTAGGAATGAAGCGCTATTGAAATCCAGCACAATTGCCTTATAACTTTTAAAGATATGAGCAAAAAAACAGGACTGCTTCTGATTTTTTCCAATATTTTTAACACAAATAGTAGCAACAAATATTTTAAGATGAGGCATATTAGATTTAGTTTAATTAGCAAGGCAATAAGTGAACTTGCCCTGATTTACTGTGAGAAAAATCTACGAGAGATTCTCTAAGCGCTGGTGAACCTACAAAAAATCAATGTTTGTTATGCTTCATTGGTCTGTAGAATGATTGGGGGTAATTTTTTTTAAAATGAGGCACGTACCTTACCGTCAACTGCGAGTGGTACAGAACCATTGTTTTCAAAACTGGATGGGAAATTGACTTAAAACATGACTTTTTAGCAGAACAGTGCAACATTCCATAAGACCATCAAATCATCGACATTTTGCGAACGAATTATTAATTCGTTCGTGGTAAATTATCTAGTCAATTAACCACCTAAAACGTGAGATTTTAAACCTTTGTATTATTTTCTCTTTTCTTATGGCTTGAAAGACAATGTAAGACAACTTCGATAGACTATTTTAGAGATACGGCCTAAAATATTTCGAAAAATGGATTTTTAGATTGTGTCAACAATAAATGCATTCCACTCGGCTAGTTTTGGTGTTGGCAAAAATATACCTTCTCATTTTATTCTTTCATTATTCTTAGAAGGTTTCTTTATTGTAAAAAAATAAAATAAAATTGAGAAAAAATTAACTCAAACTTAAATATAATTTAAAAAAAAAAACAAATTAAAAAAAATTATAATAATAAAAAATAACGGTATTTTGATGATTTATTTTTATATGAAACAAATTTAGCAAGAACTTTTAAGACAAATTACTTTTATCGTTTCAATAAAGATAACAAATGTTCTTCATGCAATTAAGTTCAATTTTAAGAATTTTTATATATCTTGGTTACTCATTGAATTACCTTCAAAAGTATTTAAAGAAATTATTTAATACATTAATATGAATTTCTTAACACGCACAAACCTAAACACAATTTAACAATTCCTTTGAAACATTAAAAACTTTTCACACATTTCAATAATGCCCACAATAAAAATTAAAAAAAAAAATCCATATTAAAAACACACACGAAAAAAACACATATGGGCCCTCACAGGGGTCATGCTTTGAAAATGCATGAAATTTCCGCAAATACTCTCAACACACATAGTAGTCTGTCTAGCGCATATGCAACGGCTGGGTGAGTAGAAGTAGCAGTAGCGGGCGCACACAAAAACACACAAGTACAGAATATAAATACAGTCTATTGTTAAAATGCAACTCTACTCACTAAAAACGTCAAAATTTTCGAAAAACTGCATATGTCTTGCTTATATTTAGTACATATGTATGAATGGAATTATGCTCTTTTATTTGTTAGGGATTGAGTGAGTGAATGTGTGTGTATGTGTATAAAATTGGAAATTGGAATATTTTAAGAAAATAAAACGAAATATACCCATAACAACAAAAACAATATAAATAAAACAGCACATGCTATGACGGCTATAAACTAAGAAGTAAAAAACCAACAACAATAGCACATACTACATGCACATACTTACATACATATGCATACATAAAAACAGACAGTCAAATGTTATACACGGTAATTTAGTCAGATAAAGTCACAGTCATTTATTTGTTTATGGTTTTAGATCCTCTAAATTGAACGAAAATATACATACATATGACTGACGATAAGAGACTGGATATCTTCTTGCAGAACAACAACTATGTACTACAACAACTATTCATATTCATATTGTAATGTATGTTAAATAAGTTGTTGCCATTATGCTATTGTATTTATTTTTAGAATTGAGTTGTTATATTAAAGGTTTTGTAAAAAAAACTGCAAATACTCATGCAGGCATGTACGAACTGTGAGAAAAGTTGCAAAAAAGAATTTTTTTATAATTATGCTTATCTAAAAAGCTCTTCTTGATAATTAAATGTTTGCTTTATAATTGGTTTGAAATTTTTTATGAACATTTTGCAAAAATGTAGAGTAATTGCCAGAATGTTGAATTTCAATCTTAAATGTATTATGACATTGACTATAGACTTCAAATGACTTTATGGGTCCATTAGATGCATTGCCAAATGGCAACTACCGTTTCACTGTTATCAATGCAATTGTACTTTTTAAATTGACAGCTGTTATTTGTCAGTTGTCATCTGTCAACGTTACTTAGGTCCGTTGCCACTATAAAAATAATAATTCAGTGGTATTAAATCATACGATCTAGGGAGGTTCAATTCTGATAATCAAAGCAGTAGAGAACAGGACCGCGACACCTGTTATGATTTTGCGATATCCAGCACCACCAGACTCATTAAAAAGTATGTACATACAGTGGCTCACAGCTTATTTTATGCAGTGCACTTTTTTATTTTTAAAGCTCTGTAAAAAAAAAACTAACAGGAACTGAAAACAGAAGTTCATGTCATTAAAAAGGGAAACCTTATTATTTAACAAAAAAATTTCATTTATTTCAAAAATGTACATTTTAATATATTACAACTAAAAAAAACAGAAAACACTCCTTTTTTTCATCTCACAGCTTATTGTATGCAGGCACGTATGGTTTTCAGAAAATCAAAATAAAACTAGAAATTAACCAATTTAATATTTTGTGTGATAGCCCCTGTTATCTATTACAGATTTAAGACGATTTGGCATAGAATCGACCAGTTTTTGTGTAACATCTGGCGAACTATTTGCCCACTCCGTCAAAAGAGCTTGTTTCAAATAGTTTTTGCTTGAAATTTTGTGTTTTCTTATGATATTTTCTAATATCGACCATAAATTCTCTATAACATTAAGGTCTGGCGACTGTGCTGGCGGTGTCATCAAATGTGGGCAGTTATATATCAGCCAAGTTTGCACAATACCCGATTTGTGCTTTGGATCGTTATCCTGGTAAAATCGAAAATCGAATTTTATACCCAGGTTCTCAGCGCTCACTAACAAGTTGTCTTTAAGTATCTGGAGGTACTTAAATTTGTCCATGGTTGTTTCACTAAAAGTTAATTTTCCAGTACCAGCAGCCGACATACAGGCCCAAACCATGTCACTGCCACCACCATGCTTTACTGTTGCTTTAGGGTTTTCTTTGTTGAGTTCTGTATTTGGTTTCCGCCATACATACGACATGCCATCGGAACCAAATAGGTTAAACTTAGATTCATCTGCAAATATGACCGAATTCCAAAATGCAGATTCTCTTGAGACGTGCTCCTTGGGGCAATTTAACCTCCATAGCCTATTTTTCGGGTTTATAAACGGTTTCTTGCGTGCAACTCGGCCATTAAAATCATGTTGGCGCAGGACGCGACGAACAGTTTCCACGCAGCATTGTTTGCCCAGTTCAGCTTTAACTTCAAACGTCAATTTTGGAGCTGAGAGCTTTGAGTTCGCCCTTATTTTTCGCTCGTCATGTTCCGTAAAAAATTTATTTGGTGGTTTTCTGCCTTTGTTATAAACCCGATTTTCACGGATGAAGCGCTTAATGGTTTTTTGAATTGTGGAAGCATTAATATTAACCATTTCTGCTATTTTTCGCTGTGAGCGGCCTTTTTCAAAATGGTTTAAAACCAATTTTCGCTGCTCTATCGTTGTTCGCGGACTCAACTCAATTTTTCTTAATTGACACTTTATATAATCAAATCAGAGTAACAATTCAACGCAAAACATTACTAGATTTAAAAAAAAAGAATGAAAAAAAAAACAACAAAGTTGCATTCAAGTACCGTTACAGTAAAAAATAACTGCATAAAACAAGCTGTGAGATAAAATTAAGGACATTTTTTGTTTTTTTTACTTTTAAATGGTTAAAACGTAAACTTTTGCAGAACATGATATTTTTTTGTTAAATAATAGCGTTTCGTCTTTAAAATGATTCCAAGTTCTTTTTAAAGTTCCTTTTAGTTTTGTTTATACAGAGCTTTAAAAATAAAAAAAATGCACTGCATAAAATAAGCTGTGAGCCACTGTATATAAATTCTTAATAAAAGAGAACAATTGTGAATGCATTTTTTCAACACTTATACATAAGGGATACAAATTTTTTACAATTTTTGAAAATATCAAAATGGCCCTATCCATACAGTGCATAAAAAACAATAAGAACTGCATCTTTAGATTTTCGATATCGTTAACAAAAGGTTCCGCGTCAAATGCAATTAAGTTTAGGATCAGTAAGTTATAAAAAATAAAAATTTCACTTAACAAAGATAGTTTTTAGATTGTGATTTTGATTGTAATCATATAATTACATTAAGAAATGAAAATAGTTAAGTAATTATAAAATAAAAAATTTAAAAAAAATAAAAAAAAACCTTAAAGGGCTTTTAGAAATCGGCTTCGACGCGGAACGTTTTTGTTCCGTAATGACCTGAGTAAACATTTTTCGGTTTCAGTACAACATCGACTACAGCGCACAGTGAGACAACGCCGGCATTAAATACAAGGAGTTATTGCATAGTTCTGAAATTTTGCACAGGTTATTTTTAAGACAATTCCAGTTTAAAAAAAAAACTTAAGAAAATTCGCCTTCTTTTACGCCCACCTCCCATACAATCGAAATTTGTAAAATGCCGTATTGTCCGTAATACTTTAGGTATAACTTTAAATTTTGGTATACTTGAATGTTATATTGTTACAAACATTATAGGAATAAAGTTTTGGACTTTGGCCCACTTTTACCCCCACCACCCATACAACCTCAACATAAAAAGTGCCATATATTCTAAAATTTAAAATGTTTCATGCAAAAATTACAATAACACGCCCACTATTACGCCCACCTCCCATCAAAATGCAATAAAAAAGAACAATATTTTTTTTTTTATTCTATCAATAATAATTTTTATAATTAAGTCTGACATTTCATTGAAATTTGTTGATATGACACCAACAACAACATCGATCCAAATATCAGAAATTGCAGTATAAGAAATTATTGAATTATCCGTGACCTTGTAAATTTTTTTTAACACTTTATATAAACTTTTATAAACTTGCACTCTCAAATAGATTGTGAATTAAACATATAATTGCAATTACCGTTTGTTGATCAATAATATTTAAAACAACAACAATGTAATATTATTTTACAGTTTGTTTTTAAAAAGTTTGTGAGCACAAAATAAAATATCAAGCAAACAATTAAAACAAATAAAAGTACAAATTTTTAAACATGCTATTGCATGCTAACATACATACGTACGTATAGCGACAGAGTGTGCGCGTTGCGTATTTTTTGTAGTTATTTGTATGTTTAAAGTACTTTTGCAAACTTTTGCTATATGTCCTTTACTTTAAATGAAAGCTGAGACTTCAATCTTTCATTTGATATAAGTCCGCACCTAGGGCGAGTGGCTGCTCTATATTTCCTAGTCCATTGAAAATGCAAAATGTTCAATTTTTACACCACAATTCTGTTGTAAAGAAATTTTTTTTTGTGTTTCTTTTTTTAAATTTATTTTTTTATCTACTCATTCTACAACAACTAAATTAATTAAAAAAATACTTTAAGGTTATATTTATTATGTATTTTTTATTGATAAGCTTTTGAATATTACATATTGAACCAACATATTTCAAGCGCGTTAGCATACCTCAACTTTGACTTGCTCTAGACCAAAAAGTAATGAAGCTATGAGGCTAAAATTTCAGGGAATTAATACTCATACTTATATCTGTTAGTATACTGTGAGAATATCATCCAAATTGGATGACACGCCAAAAACCATTTTTTGCCGCGGTTACTTTAGGGCTGTCTCACTGTGCAGCGTGGTGATAGGGCCTTATTTTAGTTGTACCCCTATTAAAAATACAACTACAAATGCGGCAATTTTAATAATTTACAAATCCATTTTTTTAATTGTAAATTGTTAGCTCAAGTCTTAGAACCGCACATGTTAATTATTGTCTAATTGGGACTTTATTGATTACGGATGAGTAGCTTTTTGTTTAGTAATAATTAGTATGGCATTTTAAATTCAATAACGTCACAACTCAAAAATTTCTAAAAATTATTTTTTATCATAAATTGATTAACTTATAAATCTCTTTTGCTTCAAACATTTTTTCCCATCTATACTATATTTTTTTATTGGAAAAATATCGTTGTCTGGTTTTGCTTACACTTACGAGACTTACTAGTGTAATAACAGGTAACACAGAGTTAAGAACTCATCTGTCTCGCATGAGATTGTCGGAGAAAATGACAAATAGAGCATGCAAGGAAGAGACCTTGGAACTCTACCTTTGTCATTGTCCTGTGTTTGGGCGTATAAGACGCGAAAATTTTGACATGGCTACTATTCCTATATGGAATACCTAAGGAACTCGAACTATAGATCAATAAGGAATTACTTTGAGGGGACTGGGTACCTGCATAAGTCGATTTTTATGGAGAAAATAGGATTATGATTTTTATTAGGGAAATTTCTTTTCCACATAGAGCGCACAACATGCCAATCGGGCATACGTTTATACCTGTAAGGGCTTAGGGCTTTTTTTTTTGTTTTTTTTTTTTTTTTTTTTTGTAAATTGCATTACTTCTGCAAGATCAACAGTTTTCCTCTGCTAAGAATTCAAGAATTTCGACTTGTGACATTATTGTATAGGATGTTAATTGTTAGTTCAAGTTTTTTGTCCAACTTAATTTGATATTTCTTTGTTTCATTGTTTGACAAATTCAACCATGGTGAGGTAAACAATTAAACAGCACGTTAAGATTATTGAAGCCTATTACGAAAACCGACGTTTAAATCAAAATGCATTTAGTGCACATCGTTTTTTTTTTTCGATAGTATTGTGCAAACTACGCAAATTTCAGCAAACCAGGTCTGTATAAAATGTAAAAACTCCTGTACATGATCGCCCAGTTCGTTCTGCGAAAAACATTGCTATTGTTCGCGATATTGTGGCATAAGGGCCGTCAACATCAACTCGATGTTGTGCCTAACAATAAAAAATTAACAATGTCATTAAAAATATGAATCATCGGATAGAAGTATGCCGCCAAAGCCATGACGAACATTTTGCAGATATATTGTTTTACACATTAATGTCATATATCCTTCTACAATACTAAAATATATTTAAAAATTCTCTTAAAATTCGTTTTTTTAATTAAATACAATTAATATCATGGAGTACCCTATATTTAGTTTACAATATGTAAACAGATATAAATACAGAGAAAAAGTAAATATAGTATTTTATTGATTTTTTTTAATCGAAATTACAATTAAAGATGTACTTATGTACTTTTATCAGATTCTTTAGCCAACATAAGCAGATAAATTGGCTGTCATTCATTTTTTTTTTAGCAGATACATTAGGTAATACTAAAGAAGATATTTCAAAAGCTTTGTACTATTTCAAAATCGCGTTGTCAAACTACAGATACTGCTAAATTGTAATGTACTAAGTTTTGGGCTGCATTTAAAGATTTAACTTGTTTATCTTTTGTTTCAAAATCAAATGTATTCAAACTCGAAACAAATGTTTGTTTCAAATGAGATCTCGAATCAGATAACTTATCCATCAGAATAAGAGTCTAAGAGTCTCTCCACGTACATATGAGCAAGCACCAAAAAAAAAACGTTTGCATATATATAAGTCTGCTTTCTTTTTCCTTAACATACAGTATCGGTCATATCTGAAGCACCTCCTCAATGGATTTTTTAAAATAATTATTTCTTATAAGCAAGACGTTTTGGAATATATTTAGAACCAATTTTTAGTGTTCATTTTCACGTAACATTAATACAGTAACTGATAATTTTAACATATAAAACGCAACAAAAAATACAAAACAATAGATCCCCCTTAAAAATTTTTTAAATTTTGACTACGCTTCTGCAGATATACAATATATGTTAACGGTACTCGCCACGAATACATTTGAAACATCAGAATAAAAAAAAATAACTTTAGTTTTTGCACAGTTTATTGTGAATTTACTTTAGAAAATTCAAAATTAATATCACCGATGACTGAAATACGGGCTTATCACGCCATGAATTGAGTAAAAACTATCCAATTAACAGTTCAGTAATTTTCAGAATGTTTTCAAAGTGTTTGCACACTGGTCGCATATCAGCGATGCATTCTGGAGTAAGAAAAATTTAAGATTATGCGTTAGCAAAAGAACATCGATCGGACTTAAACTTTGGCAAGTTGTTGTACACATTCCAGCGAATGTTTACGGGTGGCAAAAAGTGGGCGGGCCACGGCCATAAAAAAATTAGTTATCGTTTTTAGCTACTTGCACTTGACCGATTTTTCTGAAACTTTGCACACACATATTGAGCTGTCATGACTATATAATTTCGTGATAAGAAAAGTGGGCGGGGCCACGCCCCTAAAAAAGTTTTAGTTTTGAGGTACTTGAACTTGGCCGATTTTTCTGAAACTTTGCACACATATTGAGCTGTCATGACTTTATAATTTCGTCATTATAAAAGTGGGCAGTGCCGCGCCCATTTAAAAAAGTTATAATTTTTAGCTTCTTGTACTTGAAATTCAATTAAAATTCAGAATTCATTTTTATTCATTAAGGGGCGTAGCAACGCGCGCAGGGCTTGGCTAGTTATAGATAAAATAGAATAGATAAAATATAAGAGCAAGAAAAGCAGAATTGTTCCGACAACTACCAGCTTTAGTATTTCAAGATTGAGACGAAGATCTTAAGATCGTTTAAAGCTTCTTAAAATTTGCAATTCTTATCCACGATGCCAAATAAATGATTTTGGACTATTAGCAACACTCACACGTGCTACTTTTATATTGGCTTGTTTTTGAACGAAGAGCAAATATTATAAAATATACCAATAGATGTATGTTCTGAGGTTTTTCTCATGAGCAGTTTTCTATTTTTAATAATTATGAAATGCCAAAAAGTTTAAATCTACGACACACTCCAGTTGTATGGATTCACGGAAACACTAATGGAATGTTGGTATAAATGAAAAATGTTTTCTATAAGAAAAATTTCTTATATTGACTTATTGGCATTTGACATACTGTATAAGAAAGTCAGGGATTTAATTTTAAATGCTGACATATAAGAATACTTATACAGAAATTTGGCCAGAATCAATATTTTTTTTCTCTTAATTTTCTAAAGTATCACACTATGATCATTAAAAATATGGTTGTCTACACTTTCAAAAGTGAACGTGCGCTGCAATATTATCTAGCTAAACTAAGCAATAAAATTGTGAGAGAACTCAACAGAATTGCAATAAAAATTTTCCAACATTTAACATTGAAGCCTCCGGTTTTTCTACTTTATTCTCATTGAACACATGTACATACACTAATACATAGATATTGCAATGAAGTTAAGTATTTTATTTATTTATTTATTTTTTCTTATTTGTTGTAATTTTTTTGACATTGATCCCGTACATGTGCTCGACATCCGTTGTGGATAAATTTAGTTTTTCTAGCAGACATGCTCGTCTGACTTTTTAGTTGTTCATCTCTTTTCATTTTTGTTTTTGGGAGTGATTGTGTATGCGTGATGTTTTAATGCGATTTTTTTCCTCTTGTTGTTTTTCCGCTGCATGTAATTTTTGTTGTTGTTGTTGTTATAGTGTATATTTTTAGTGAAAAATTAACCTTTTAGCACGTGAATGCAGAATAAAATAATCTGTTTATTTTTTTGTTGTTCTTAAAAGTGAGGCTGGGATGTTGCTAATGTAACTGTAGTTGTTGTTGAATTTCTGAAAGTGTTTCGAATTGAGCTGGTTGCCTGATTTTTTGTACTTATATGAAGTTTTTGTTGTTGTTGTTTTTTATTTTTGTTTTATGAATGAATTAAATTTAACCATAATAAATTTGCCAATTTGAAAATGTTAATTTTTTTTAGTGATTAAACATAGAAATGACTTGATTATAACACATCGCTTATCAAATAGCAAGTACCGCATTTATATTTCAATTTTAAATTCAAATTAGTGTGAATATTTATACGAAGATATTTAAGGATAATTAGGTGTATTCGGCAATATTCGGCACCTTTAAAAATAAAATCTGCTGCTTCCGTATTTTATATTATTTACCCATTCAACTCTAAACAAATGCCCAATATCCCAAAAATGTTCCCAGTTTCTATTGGCACATACCTATGACATAAATAAGTTTTCACTATTCAAACGGAAATATTTATGTTGAAAATATGTAAAATATCTATATCTATTAAACAATTAAAACACATTATTAAAATTATTTGTGCTCACTTTAATGTATTCCAAAACGGAATTATCAAGTATTTAGGTACATGACTAATGTCAACGTTTTGAACATTTAAAAGTGTATTAACTCCCATATAAAGTGTTGAAAAATGGGTAAGAATTAAAAAAAAAAATACATATTAACCGGATAAGCGCATGAGTGACTTTTGTTTGGTGTACATAAGCATACCTATCTCTTTCACTTTTTTTTTTTTTAATTTTCTATAAACAATTTTACAAAACCAAACAAAAAAAAATACAACCTACAGAATTTCAATTTAATAAAACACACACACACATGTATTTATTACATACAATGATATACTTGTACTGTTACAACAACAATTACAATGGATCTGGGAATAAAATTTACCCTCTCTTTCTAAATAATGAGAATTTTCCCCTAAAACCTACACTTTTTTTACTTACACTAACACATGGTCAAGTATGACAGACGTGTTATAAGAAAAATTAAATTTGAAGCAATAAAAATAAAAGAAAAATCCAAAATAATTAAACGTTTAAACAAAGGCACTCGTATGAGAATAAAAAAAAATAAAATTCTCTGAATAAAATAAAATTAATACTGTAAAGGAAAACTAAAAACATTTACCTTAAACTATTATACTTGTTTGGTCACGTCGCATTACTGTATTGGAACAGCTAAAAAATATATAATTTTGAACCCGTACCTCCCTTTTTTTTTTGCATGTAGAATCTAAGCTCAGCCGCGAAATATATTGAACTAAGAATTGGGAAATTAAATAAAAACATGTCATAATGGGCTTCGAAAATTTCTAATAACTTCATAATTTTTCAATATAAGTTTTTCGTTAAGGTGTAAAATTAACGGCAATAAATTAATTCCATTTTCACGAAAAACGGAATTTTTAAATTTCTTTAAAAATATGTATTAAAGAACGACGTCTTGTCTACAATTCCTGTAAATTTTATTATGGGATATAAATAAAAGTGTCCAATTTTTTCCATTTCTCAGCAATTTTGCCTTAAAAATTATGTCAGTTTATTTCTATACTAGTCCTCGTCCACATGATGGAACATTTGTAAAAAAACTTTTCAAACTCTCAAATTTTTACGAAATTTTTATTTTTTTAAATGCCTTCATTAACCAAGCCATTTAGAGAATAAGAACGAAAGAGAATTACATGAACACAAAATATTGTACCCTTATGTGGACGTCGACTTAATAAATAAAAAAACTTAAAAACCAGTCGACCGTTCTTGCAATACAAAGGATTATCTCGGATAATCTATTATTAATTAATAGTTATACTTGTTTGTATTTTTAACAAAGGTAGATCGCCAAAAAGAAGAAGAGTTATTAAGCCTAATATTTCAAAAATTGGGGACAGTACCTCAAAAAATGCAGTGCTTTATTCCCTTTGGCAATATTATGTCGACGACAAATTTATCATTGAACATCTGTAGAAAAAATAAAAGCTTAAGATAATGGATCAAAATTTAACTTTTTAACCTATTAAAAGCTCAGTTTCTTTCCTTTTATTTCATAATACAACGAAGAATATTGCTTAAGAAGTTCCTAATACAAAAATAAATTTCTAAGTCCATAATGATATATTTTTTTTGAATATTCAAATTTTCCAGTCTTGATAATTGCCCATTTTCTGCATTCCTAAGGAAATTAAATCGTTCGAAATTGTCTTTGTCTTGTCTTGTTGTTATAAACAAAAACACTGCAATGACAACTCCGAATAATTAAGTTTTAGTCGAAATGCACAACAAAGGCGAATGCGCCAAAATTTAGCACGAAAGCTTACTTTCTCACAGGTATCGCTTATACAAAATTTTATCAAATTCGGAAGTAGTGAGGTCAAAAGGTTAAAAATTTCGAAATAAGATAAATTTGTAGAACTGCAAACGAAATGACAAACTATTGTGTATATGTATACTATTATTCAAGCACGAACGATATTTCCTCCCCCTCTCCAAACCACATTTTATTCTAGATAATACAACATTTAGACCTGAGCGAAATCTAGTAGATTTGATTAAAAATCTTTATTAAAATCTATACCGTTTATACCACTATTTTTTGACGTTTTGCAAGATTTCGTTTTCAAAACAGTATATTTATTTACAATGTGGTCTGAAATGCTCGCTATGCCCTACTTCTCCAAAATTCAAACTCCATATAAAAAAATGTAAACAATAAAGTACTTGTGCAATTGAAACCACCTAATATGTATATTATGATTGAATTTTTCTTTATGCAGCGTAGTATATTTTGTTACCATTTTAATAAAAACCACAGCTGCATCACGAAGTAGTACTAGATTTTAAGTAGATTATGCCAAAATCTAGTGGCGAAGTAGATTTCGTTTTGTATGGGAAATTTGGTAGAAATTAACAAGATTTCGATCAAAATCCCTTAAGTAGTAGATTTTGTGTAGGTGTAAATATAGTATAAGTAATAGTTTTGAATACGCACTTAAAAAGTTTTTCAAATTTACGTCTCTCTTGACATTATCCAGATGATAATATATTTATGCCTTTATTCTCAAAAATTATATACACAATTTTGGTATCATCAGTAGAAAGGTAATGTAGTAGATCATGGCGCAATAACGAATCTTCTCTATGCAATACGGTCATTTGAAATTCTTTTTAAAATTCCATTTGCAAGTGTTACGATGGTGGCCGGGTCTACGATGTCCTTTTGGATTCTACTCCAAGGCAGCACTTGCGATATAATTTCTTTGTCTTCGCAGTATATAGCCTTTCCTTGCCATTAAGTTATTATAATCTCCTTCGGAGCAGGGCCCATATTTGAATTTGTCAACAGTTATTTAATTTATTTGACGTAGACATCGTTTGATAAGTCTTTGATGTTTTATACCCCAGGTTGTGTAGCCGTATAGCAATACGGCTACACGTTTTTTTGTGATCCTAAATATATGGATATAGTCCTCTACTCCTTGCATAGGTCATGGAATGCTACTTCAGCTTGATTAAAATAAATAAATAATATTAAATAAAATATTTCCGAGGTTGCTAAATCATTCCACGTCATCGATTATTTCAATGTAAAATATTATTTTTTAAACCTACAGGAAGAATCGATGTTAGTTTGCTACACAACACAATTTAGAAAAATCAGGAATGGCATGGAAATTTGAACTCAGCCTTGTTTAGCTCCTCTGGTAGTTTGAAAATATTTACTTTCTTGGCCATAAAAGCGTATGTGTATAGCTTTTTGGTGAGGTTTATTAGCTTTTCTGTTATACCCATTAATGAAATTGCGTCCCAGAAAGTGCGCCTAGAAACAGTATAAAAATCATTTTCGAAATCGATGAAGAGTAGGTATAGCTGCGAGTTTTATGTAATAAATTGCTCTATAATAACACGAAGTTTATTTGTATTGTTAGCGCAAGAGTGGTTTCACATAAAGCCGTTCCGTTCTTTCCGTAATAATGGTTCTTTCACTGAGCTATTCCTGCTTAAAATTAAAGGTTATACAAATATCTATGGGTTGACAAAATAAATATTTTTGTATTGAATTGTTTTTTTTTATATTTTTTATACTTCTATTTTATCATAGTATGACAAAAAATTAAAACATAAATTAGCAATTTTAAACAAGTAATCGAAATATAATAAATTTTTAGATTTTTAGTACATATGTATGTACATATGTAAGTTAAATTTTTAAGTCTTTAATTGTTTTGATTTATTCAAACAAATCAGCAATACTTGCTTACAACTGAATACAATGGGTTGGTAATACTGTTAAAAAGTACATTTTGAAAACTATTAAAATGTTTTTTTTTATACTTTTGTGTAGAGTATTTGTTCTAAGTATTGTTTTGTTAAGTCTCTTCTAAGTCTTATTGTTTTTATTACTATTTAATGCATTGTTGCTGTTGCTGTTGCCGTTTTTATTACAATGTTCTTAGCAAGAGTAATTGTACACAGTGAGGAAGTTCAATGTCATGTAGTTAATATATCTACATATGTAAACAATGTTTATAGCACATGTGTGTTTATGTCAGTGATGCCGTTTGGTTATATTTGTTAGTTTTTTTTTGGTAACTTTTTTGTACTTACCAAACTAATAATAAGATCTTAGGATGTCTATCACTTTAACCATAAGGTTCTTAGTCTTATTATACAATTCATAATTTAAATAAGAATTTGCAATTATTATATAATACACGGCATGTTTTTTACATCTGACTTTAAAATTTGAGAGACATATGTAAATCTACATGTCTGTCAAAATTATACTTTTACGCTGACTGCTTTGCAGCAGCAGAGTTTTCTGCCAACGGCTGATGTCACATGTTTTGACAGAATAGAGCGCATTCTAATTAAAATTTTGTCAGATGTCTCAACACGTGCTTTTTTACAGCAGTAATGTTTTGAAGGTAACACACGACATGTTTGTATTAGCAGTGGAGAATTTGACAAGTCAGATGTAAAAAACATGCCGTGTATTAGCTCCTTAAGTAGGAGAAGTTAGGTTTATGTTGTTGGTGTTTTTTGAAAAATAGTTTTCAATCTATTAAATGTCGAAAGCAAATTAATATTTAAGCCTACAATTATTTATACGATCATCAGCAGGTTTTCAGAGATCAATACAAGCTTCTGAAAAATGTTTAGAACTTTAACATGTAGTTTCGTATTTTCTTGTCATTTCTAAAAATCGTTCGACCAGGAAGTAAATTCAATAAACTGTAAACACCAAAATGTTTAACGGAGAAATATACAACAACAATATATAATTTAAACGAAAGTTTAAATTTTATACTCTCTCTGTTTTATTTTTTTACACCATAAAATATCTATACAAAAACCAATTGTTTTTTTTTTGTTACACACATATGGTTTGGGCATGCGTAAGTAGTAAAAAAACTTTACCCGCTTATAACTCCTAAAATGCTATTTTAATGGGATTGAGATTGTGCACATCTGCAGGAAAATTCCTTTCAAATTGTGTATATAAAATTTTTTTATTAAAATCGGTTGTATAATGAAGGGTAAACTACGTAACAAGAAATCGACTTGCTTACTAATATATAAGATTAACAAAAACTCACTCTTATAGTTACATTAATTATGTATCTAAGTTTATTAAATGATGTCAATTCTACAAAAATTAAGAGGGCATTGGTTATGACGCTACTGAAAAATTGAGTAAATTCGTATGCGAACTTTTTTCTCCACGAGATGTTAAAAGCTTAAATGAGGAATACAAAAATATTAATTTATTTAAGTTTTTATTAAACCCAATCATTTTGCTTCTTTTTAAATAAAGCTTTAACTAACTCTTTGGACTAAACTTTTTTAAAACTACCCCTGGCAACACTACTTTGCATTAAATGATTATTGTTTGTGTTTGAAGATCTTGGTATAATATGGGTATGAGTTGCTAGCAGTTTAGACTTCAAACTCAAACCTGTGAAGTAAATGACAATTGTTTTAAAATTACTAGTTTCAGGACTTGTAATATAAGGATAATATAACTTGGCTTGCTGCGTTATCAAGGAGTTAAAAAAAATACGATTAAATCTATATCATTATATTACAATCTTAATTCGTTAAATATAAAAATAAGTTAAGTTCACTGACATTTCGCAGAGTGCCTAAAAGATATCAATTGACCACGCCTCTAATTATAACGTCATAAAAAACGGTTAGGTATACATGTCTTATCTAGACATGCTTTAAACGGCCAGAGATACATTAACTCTATTTAAGAGAGCTACATACATACATATGTCTAACGTTTTTAACAAAAAAAAATAAATAAATATTAGAAAAAAATAAAATTATTATTTTTTTTTAAATAGTTAAGCAGCATTAGATGTCTTTAAAATTTTAGCAAAATGTTTAAGTAAATATTATGCTTCTCACAGTCAGTCAAAATATTGTTACGTAAAACGAAAAAAAAAATATAATCCTTATCATGCAATACGAACGACGAATTAACAAATTCATATTCTAAAAAAAAAAGAAAACCAGAGATGACACAATTAATTTTAATTAAATTGCATTAACTGTCAACAAACAATGCAATAAATAGATAAATGTGTTTTCTTTTTCCTTAGTTTGCCTACTTTGTTAATTAAAATCCATTTAAAGTCATCATTCAGAAGCCATCACTTTATAAGCCAATAATAATAAGGGTTCATTGCAACGAAAAAAAACAATAAATACTCAATACTATTTACTCGTACAATAACTGTTCTCAGTAACTTTCCCAAATGCTATTGAGAAGAAATTTACAACCAAAGGGTGCTTAAGAAGAACAATGATGATGGTGGGGTTTTTTTATTTTTTTGCAATATGCAATGTATTTTATAAAAATAAATTAAAATTTAAAAATGACAGCTGTCAAAAACAGTCTTACTTAAGAGAACCAAAAAAAAAATGTTTTAAAAAAAGTTTACCAAAAACGCCTACTTTGTTTTTGCTGCAAAATTCGGCGGAGGAAATAAGAAACCCTTATTTTGTAAATCTCTTAAAGCACTTAAAGTTAACCTATACTTTCAATTACTATAATTAATGTTTTGCAAAATCTTTTATTTCCAATCATATGGTCCAAATGCAAATAAACAAATGTTTGAATATTATTCAAGTTATATACATCATTTATTTATGTTTTATTTATAAACTAGTTGTGTTCCAATGTCTAATTTGAAACAAAATGTAAACAATATAGAAAAACTGACGTCATATTCATGAAATTAACATGATCATTGATTCAAAAAATTAACAAGTAGTTGGCATCCAAATATGTGAAATAAAATTATTAATAAATTATTACCTCATACGAAAATGTATAGTTCAACAAGCAACAAATATAATTTATTAAAATGGTCATTGTATTTTGTATGAGGCTAATATTGGATAATTATTGTCATTTTATATATTTATTTGGCAAAAACTTAAAATAACCCAAAATTATTAAAAAAAAAAAAAAAACTGAAAGCCATAATTGGAATGAGATTTAATAATACAATCAAAGAAAATTGATAGAAAAAGTGTATAATTTAGTTTTTAAAAGTCCTAAGTCTTAGGAGTTTTAATTCTAAAATAAACTTGTTTGCATTTATTTCGAAGTTTTAGTTAGGACCTTTAGGGTAGGTTAGGTTAGGTTAGGTAGAACAGGCAACTGTTGTGCAGCTCACTTGGGTCCATTATATTGATCCCTTTGTGATACCTAAATAGAATAGAAAGAAGAGAAAGAGAAGCATACCAGTCCAGAGTCTCTGGCGGGAATCGAACCCGCAACCCCCAGACTGGGCGACCAGCACACTACTGACTAGTCCACCGGGGCACCCAGGACCTTTTGTAGTTAACGAATTAGGATTTTTTTAGAATTTAGAAAATTCTTAAAATGAGTCGAACATTTTCTAGAAAAAGTACCTCATGAGCTTTAATAACTCGATTCCAGGAAGTCCGTGAAGTATTACGAAACACTGGCAAAAATATGGTTACCAAATTAGATTTTTTTCTATTGTACTTGCGCTTAAAATTGTTGCTGTAGGTTTCAGTATGCTTAAATAATATTTTCCACCAAGCTTGGACTTGCCTTATTTTATCTCTTTTCTTGTCATTTCGGTTTTCCTCCCATAAGACTTACAGTATCGGGTGCCCATTTATAATTTTTTAGTTTTAAAAAAGTATGTTAATACTTTTTCACTGGCAAGAAATGAAATTTAAGGCTATATATCGGTCATTATTAAGTTAAAAGTCAGTCTTGTAGTCTGTGAAATAAATATTAAGGGTCCGCCATCTAACTTTTTTCCAATTAGTGCTTATTTCGTGAATGGTAACACTTAGCTAATGTCTGATTTGGCGATAATTAGTTTTATCCTTCCGCTGAAGGAATAAAACAAGCAAAATTGTCGCATTTGGGACACAGAAAACCCGCACTCATACATTGAAAAGCCGATACACCCAAAACGAATCACTGTTTGGTGCGGATTTTGGTCCAGAGGCATTTTTTCTTCGAATATGAGCTGGGAGTGGCCGTAGTCAATGGCGATCGTTATTTGTTCACAAAAATTGAAGAGGAGGATATTGGCAACATTTGGTTTCAACAGGACGGCGCTACGTGCCACACAGCCGAAGCTACACTTTTTTTATAGCATTTAAAAAAAAAAAAAAGTTATTTGGCGGGCCCTTTATATTTTTCGTGTAAATTATATATGCAAACATTTTCTTGAAATGTAAATTTTTAGAAAATTCTTTTTAATAAAAAATAAAATGTAATTTTTTAAAAACGAAAATATTTTCAGTTTTACGAATTTTTTTCTTAATTTTAATAAGAAGATAATTTTGAAAAATGTTCACCATAACTTTTTTTCAAAGATTTTTCCGTTAAAATATGAAGACCATTTTCTGCGGAAGAAAATATATTTTCAACACATTTTTGTTTTCTTTTTCAAGAACATTTTTTTACAATTTTTTAATAAAAATATAAGTTTACGAAATTTTATCATTATAACTATTTTCTTTTTGTTAGTTACATACACGTTTTACATACATATGTATATGTTAGAAGCAACTTTAAGCGCTAACAACTCCTTAAATATTAAACCGATTTTAATAGGAACTGGATTCTAACGGTTGTATACTGTACGCGTAAACTTAGTTACAAGTCATCGACTTGCCTATTAATAAATACGATAATATTTTATTACAAAATTTTTTTTTAACAATATATGGATACCAAGCCATCACGGGCTGATCGGAAACGAGAAAGCCGACAAATTATCTAAAATGGGAGCTCTTCTGAGTACTATAACTTTGGAGAACGCCAAACCCCACCCCTTAAACGATTTAAGGATGAACTTAAACGTTGGGCGATGGAGGAACATGACAGAAAATGGCAAAGCTCTGATGTCGGTAAGGTGACAAGAACACTATGGGGTGACCCAAATCTTGGGAAATCAAAGGAGATTCTGAGACTAAGTACACCAACACTTAGGAAACTAACCAGTGTAATTACAGGTCATACGGAGTTGAGAACTCATCTAGCTCGCATGAGATTATCTGAGGAGACAACATGTAGAGCATGCGAGGAAGAGGATGAGACTTTGGTACACTACCTCTGTCATTGTCCTGCGTTTGGGTATATTAGGCGCGAAAATTTTACAGTGGATACTATGCCGAACTTGGAATACCTGGGGAACTCGAACTGGAGATCCATAAGGCGTTACATTGAGGGGTCTGGTTTCTTGGACTAGTCCGTTATTTATGGGAAATTATGTTTATGGTTTTTTGTTTGGGAATTCCGTTTTCCACATGGAGCGCACAACATGCCAACTGGGCATAGGTGTATACCTGTCATGGGTTTGGGCTTTTATACCCCTCCTTTTCAACCTAACCTAACCGTAACAAAATTTTTGTAAACAAACCATAAGATCAATCTTATAATAGATTTTTTTCGATATTTACCCATTGTTGGTAGCAAAATATCGGCAAAAAAGGATATTTTTATTAAAAAGAAACAAATGATCTTAAGCTAAAGAATAAGAACAAAATATTTATATAAATATTAAAGAAATTAGACGATACTTTGTTAAAAATTATATATGGAAAATATTGTCTATAAAAATTGCTATAAAAACTAAAGATTTAAAAAAAAAGTTGAATAAAATCCAGCAAAATCTCTCATTACAAAATAATGAGTTAAATGTACTCAACTACAGATTCTTCATTACATGTAATTTGACAGCTATACCCATAGTCAGCCGAAGCTTAAACTGCGCTTTCATTGGTGATCGAGTCACCCAGTCCACAAAACGTCAAGCATATGAATTATGATGCAGAATTATATCTGTGTCAAAAAGGAAAAACTGCTTAAGTCGACATAACGTCGTTAATAAATTATTGTGTTCTATATGTATACGTTTTATATGTCACATAGAACACAATAATTTACGAACGACGATAAGCCAAAGATAATCACATCATTGCGATTGCAGATTTCAAAACTATTCTCCGTTAAATGTTCAACTAATTTGGACAACTTTACATGAAGTTATAGTGTAACAACTTATTGCCTATATTTTCGTAAAGAACAATATTATTTCGAACAATAACTTATTTGAACTTATTTTTGACCCAAATAAACGATGAAAATTAATATCTATACTAATAATAGTTTTCATTTTAATTTAATTTCTAAAAGTGCTTTCCTAAAAAACTATACAAAAAAGACATAAGCAGTTTTTCCTTGTTGCCACAGATACATATATACTTAGGTAATATTTCGAAACGAAATCATGTTCTTTTTTATAAAAGTTGAAATACATAAAATTGTTATTCTAACAAATTACTTTTTAATAAGACAGACAAACAATTCACAATTTCAATTCCAATTTAAATTAATTATTTTTAAGTGATTTTTCGAATATGTTTTTAGGAGATTTTTTAACAAATTATTTTCTCAATATTTTACTTTACCTAAAAATTAACTTGAAAACTTTCCATAAACTTATCTAAAATAATGAAATTTTTATTAAAAAAAACACTTTCAAGAATCTTCTTCCCCATTAATATTCGAGTAACAGATTACAAGAACAAAACAAAATACAACATCAGAAAAGTACAAGTTCGTAGAATTTTTAATTACAAGAGAACAAAAATGCAAAAAACAAATAAACAAAATGCCATAATTTAGTACTAGTTTGTTTATCTAGATGTATCTACAACTACTACACGATCTATTAGGAATGTAACTGTAATAATATACACAAATATACTCTGCGTTGTTGTTGTTGTTGGTATTTATTTATTGTTGATACAATACACTTGATTGTATTGTATATGTAAACAATTTATAATTTCCATGATGCTCAATTATTTATTGCAAAATTCTATTTCAGTTCAATCGTTCGTCTACGCTAGGAGTGTAAAATAATTAATTGAAAAATAAAAGTAGAACATAGAATATTAAACAAAAAAAAAAACGAATACTTAAGCAACAAAGATGCAGATTTAGAGATAGTAAAAATGAGAACGGCTATACAAGCAAACAAATTTAAATCACGTGTAGAATTCTGTAAAAAAATCTCTTTAATTTTTACAAAAACAAAATTAATTTTATTTTTATAACCGAATTTGTTAAATGAAGTAATTTTTTATAATACAATTTACGAACATATATGTTGTATTAATTAATCATACGAGTATTTATATTTTTATATTTATATTTAATAAAAATTTATTACTATATTGCAATTACCTCATTTTATGTGTTATTCTAAAAAGCATGATGAGTAATTGCCACAGAGTATAATGGGGTACAATGCATTCTATTCATTATTTAAACAGTCAATGAAAAAAAAAAACTAAAATTTCGGTAAAAAGTTAATTTTAAATATATTTTAGTCGAACTCTATGACTCATTTTCTATTTTTATTGTTGTTTTGATTGTGTGTATTTTTTGAATTCTTTTTTTATTCGAAATAAATCAATTTTATCTGTAATAAACGCGTGGCATTAGCGCCTTGTCCCCAAATCTCATACAAAAACACACTAGATTGAAATGATATTTTTAAATGCACTATACACATAAAATTGTTTTTGTTTTGCATAAACAAAAAAAAATCTTTTATAGAAAAGAAGAAAAAAAATTAATGAAATCAAAAAGTGACGATAATAAATTTTTAATTTTGGCAGTATTTCAAGTTTTTATGTTTTTATTTTAACAATTTTTATTTATTTTTGAAAAAGGTTTTCTTCATTTTTTAATTTCTTTTATGATTAATACCAAAAGTACATTAGTTATTAAAAATTTCAACTTGTAAAAGAAAAAAACTTTATTATCATTATACTTTTTTGAAGCAGAATAATTTTTTAAAGAAATTTAAATTTCGTTATTTTTTAGGCGATAAAAGTTTATTATTATTATTAGTGTTGCCAATTTAGCATATTTAGTATCAGCATCTAGATTAAGCCCATTAATAAAAAAAAGATCGACTGTTTAAAGCGCTGTACAGCAGCGGTGCCATTTTGTTAGATGAAAATGATTTTAGTTAACATGATTTTAATTAGCATGTACTTCAAACAAAGTAAAGTTTTCTAGACTGTTTCACTTTAAAAGACGTAAGAACCAATGATTTTACGGGCCCATAAACGCACCAAATAGGGACTTTTTGTATATTTTTAATCCATCGTGAATTTTATTATTTTCCCATTTAACAATTTTGCAAATTGACATGTCTATCGAATCGTAAATGATTCTCATTACTGAACCGAATATCGCAAATATTGCATTCAGTAAAATTTTCAAACTACGATTTTCGAAATAAATTTTTAATAAATTTTAATTATTCTACAAAAGATTCCACAGAGTTACCAGATCTAATAATCATATGAAGGTGTTTTTTTTTTTGTTAATAGTAGGGTTCCCCTTTTGAATTTTTTGTCTCGAAAATGCTTTGTTGTAGGGTTCATTGACCTTACAATGACCTTAGCGCAATTAGGTGGTACACTGTAAGTACAAAAAAAAACTCACTTTTTAATTCAACATATTGTTATAACTTATAAACAAAAATTAACATTTGAGAAGATTTAGTTTAAGAGCCTCAAAGGCCGTTTAGAGAATTTTCAAATTGTGAAAAGGCAACCGAGACCCCAGAAGTGATATCTAGAATTACGACTTTATTATACCCTTCACCTGTGGTGCACAAGGGTATATATAGCTTTGACATTCCGTTTGTAATTTCTACAATTTTCATTTCCGACCCCATAAAGTATATATTTTCTGAAAGTTTATGAATAGAGGAGGATTAAGCCCTGACCGTCTGTCCGTCTGCCCGTCTGTCCGTGTGATGGTTGAAATCAACTTTTACAAGCAACCATATGATCCTCAGATCTGTGTATGGTATCAATCTTTTGGAAATATCCGGGAATGAATCGCTATTGAAATTCAGCACAATCGCCCGATAACTTTCTGAGATATGAGCAAATAAACACAACTGCCTTTGTTTTTTCCTATATTTTTACCACCAAAATTAAAATTGTTCAGCCATAGAATAACTTATAGGTACCTTTGCTACTATTTGTAGATATAACATGCCTCTAGAGATATTCGTGTAAAATTTTGGATAAATAGGGGTCTTATCGGTAAAGTTATAGGCAAAAAAATTTTTTTTTTAAATATATATTTTAAAAATTAACAAACGAAAATCAATTTTTTCAGCTTTTAGACAACCGAGAGAGTCAATATTGGTATCATCTGAAAGGAATTGACTAGAACAGTAAAAGCACCATAAAAAACTTTAAATTTATGTTGAACCCCCTCAATATTGATATAAAATTAAAGGGCTTGACCAGTAGAATACAGTAAATTATTCTAAAATGTAAAATCCAAGATGGCATCTAAGACAAAATGGCGGATAAAATTTTTTTAACCCCATCAATATGGGTATTAAATTAAAGGGCTTGACTAGTTGAATACACTTAACTACCTGAAAATTCAAAATCGAGGATGGCGTCGGAAATAATAGAGAAAAAAGGGGAATAACATGAAATATAAGTTAAGCTACGGTGTGATATTATACCTATGTACATGATGGTGAAGGGCATTATCAGTTCGGCACGGCCGAATATAACACTCTTACTTGTTTTTAAATTAGCTGAGTTGCAAATGAAGTTGTAATCAAGCCATTAATAATATGCGATATTTCGTGATCGGACTTAAAATGGCGACGTTATTTATGAAAAATAAACAAAAGGGGCGCTAAAAATACAAAGCTTTAAGAGAGCTATCAAAGACTTGAAAACAAATGGTCATTTTTGGTTTGGTTAAATCGTCTAATTGAAAAACACCAAAAACCAAATTGAAGGTGTATCCCAGCTGATAACAACGATATTAATACTTTTCTGACTGAAAATACTAACGCAAATCATTGAAATATCTATAACTCAAGGGGGTACCTGGCACAATTTTTTTTTTTGACCTGAGTCTCCCTAGCCTTTTTCAGTTCAAGGTTAAAAATTCTTCTATGTCCCATCGACATCTGAGTCTCCTTAACCGCTTTATGTACGATGTCAAGGATCATCCTATGCCTTAGCCAGATTTGTTGGCAACACCTTTATACACTGAACTAGCAATAACACTAATGCCATGATAATATGCCTTCGGAGTGGTTCAGCTATTTAAAAAAGATTTGGATTTCAAATTATATTCGACTTAAAAAAAAGAACTATTGGTTTAACAGAAATAAACTGAACAAGTAAGAGCGCTATATTCGGCCATGCCGAATCTTATATACCCTTCACAACGTGTAGTCATGCAATTGAAATACGCACATACCATTGTAAAATTATAAATTTACGTATGTATGTTAAAAAAAAAATAAAAAAAAATTAAAACAAAAATTTTTTAAAAAATAATTAAAATATATATAATAAATATAAACAAAAAAAAATAAAAAAAAAAATAAAAAAAAAAAATTAAAAAAAAAATAATAAAAATATAAATAATATATTAAATAAAAAATAAAAAAAAAATAAAAAAAAAAATATAAAAATTTTTTTTTTGGCTCAGCTGGGATTCGATGCCACGTTTTCTCTAACCAGTTGTTGTTGTAATGTTGTTTTTGTGAAAAAAAATCGAGGTGGTCGTGGGTTTTTGCTCATATCTCAGTTGTTTATGAACCGATGTTTCTGATTTTCAATACCGATCTACTCCCGAATATTTCTGATATTTTAATACCTCACCCGAGTCCAAGCGATGTCGGGGGCTTCAAAAAGTTAATTTCAACATACACACGGACAGACTGACAGAGCTTAATCGACTCCCCTATTCATAAGCTTTCAGAAAATATATACTTTGTGGGGTCGGAAATGAAAATTGTAGAAATTTCACACGGAATGACAAACCTATATATACCCTTTTTCACTGTGTGAAGGGTATAAAGACACGAAATTTAAGCACGCGTCAAAAAAGTTCTTTATTTTAGATACTCGCATGAGATCTAAATTCAAGTACAAAGGCTTTATTTTCTGTATAACGTTATTTGTGCATTTGTATGTAAGTGTGTACATACATATATACTATGTACACACATAACTAAACGATTATCAAATTCAGCAAAATAACAAATGCTTAGCTAAACGTTTAAAATAAAGTTTTATTATTCAATTTTTTGCACACTTGTTTAATTTAATTTTTCTTGTATTAATCATGCTTTTATCCAAAAAAAATACAACAATTTCTCATGTTAGTCAAAAATGTATTTTTAAATTTAGCAAAGAAATAATGATTTAAGCAAATAAGTAGTGAATTTTTTATTTTTCGTTAAATGGGTAATGAACTTAAATTTAAATATATACATGCTAAGGCAACGTACAAGTACATTTATTTATTAACATTCAGTGAAGTATCATACATACTTATATGTTTTGCAGTACATATGTACTTAACATTCGATCCAAACTGTTACAATCTGCAGTGTGTAAACAATAATTCAAGTGAGTGTAAGTAATGATTAAAGAACTTAATAGGTTATTAAAATGATTCGTATTTGGTTACTTTATAACGAGTGCTTCTATGTCGTTATACATATAAAAAAAAACAATTTTTTTGCATTAGCTACAAATCAAGTTACGTGGGTGAGAAAGAAAACAACTGTAAAATTTTAAACCCCTCTAACTCAGAGGGTGGTTGACCGATCTAGATGAAAAATTTATATAAAACTTGACTTTGTGTAGTAAGCCAAAGTCATACATGGTTTTTTGCTCATATTTCAGCTACTAATGGATCGAATTTGCTGATTTTCAATAGCGAAATTCTTAAAAGAATTTCTGATTAAAAATTTCTACTAACGAGTATGTAGGATATGTGGAAACTTCAAAAAGTTGATTTCCACGCTCACACATAGGATCGGACATGGCTGAATCGACTTTTCTATCTGTGAAGATTCGAATACATATAGCACTTTATGCGTTGCAAATGAATACCGTAGAAATTACAAACCCAATGACAAACTTTCCAGAGGTACAATTAATGAGTATACAATGAGTTCTTACATGAAAGTAACTAAGCATAATAATTATTTTAATAAACACAAGTAATTTTTTGATATAATTAAGAATTAATTCTCATAAAGACTGTGTTTGCAAATATAGTTTTTAATTACGATTAAAAAAGAATAAAATAAAAATTGCCTACTTTAAGAATTCGAAAAAAAATCCAAAAACATTTTATTACTTCTTTAACAATATTAATATTATTCAATGTCTTTTTATTTATTTACTTGCAGTTTGGTGGTCGGTGCCCCTAAATTTGATACCTCCTCATATCAAGAAGGTGTTATAGAAGCCGGTGCTGTATTCAATTGCGGCATGAACGATGGTGATTGTAATTTAGTGAAATTCGATTCCTCCAGTAAGTATTTAATAATAATAATTTTTTTCTTAAAGAATTCAAAATAATAAGAACCAGCACATAATTTCAAGTCTATAAAGTTGTATAAAAAGAAAAAAAAAAAACAAAATTAGAACGCAACAAATCAGTCTCAGGTGGTTTACAAAACATTAAAAAAGATGAATAAATATTATTTTAAAAGAAAAGAAATTCAAATTTAAATGACTCCCTTGCTGGGTGTCTAAACAAACTGCTCGATTTTTCTTAAGAAAAAGATCAAAATAAAAATGAAAATTTATGAGCGAATGTTTTAGATTTACACTAATTATAGTTTTTATTTGTTAAAATTTTATTTTTCGTTCTCTAAAGAATGACATTAAAAGCTTTCTGCAGTCGTGTGTTTTGTACAACATTCTTATTGTTGTTGTTTATTAAAAAAAAAAAAAGAAGAAAAAAAAGTGGCTAAAATGTCACTGCTTGAATAAATGTCTTTATTGTCGTGCATATGCCACCATTGAATAATGATGATCTCTAAAAAGTGACATGATATGATCTTGATAAAATATTTATTTGTTACAGTTGATTTGAGGCATAAATGTTTGGGCGTTGCATTGCTCCACCAACCCACATCCACATGCAGTAACAACAATAAAAACAAAACAAAAAGAAAAAACGAAACACATCGAAATCCCTAAAAAACAAAAAAGCTAAAACAAAAACACTTTTAAATAGATGAGAGACAAATACATTTTTATTTAGTGGTTGTGATAACTTGTGTTTAAGTTTTCAAAATGCAATAACATGCCTACGCATTCTACAAATGTGTGTTGAATGTTGTAAATATCTCTACCACATACATTTGCCGTTAAGTTTATTTTCTATGTTTTTTTTAGGGCAAAACTAGTTCACCTTAAAATACAGCAACTATTTCAAATAACTCCAGCCAAATTCAATTCAATTTGTTTTTGCTTCAAACGGAAATTATTTTTATGTTGTAACTTTGCAACTACACGTACTGACAGACAGCACATACAAACATTAGACAGTAAAATAGTTTCAATACAAGTTCCATTTGCGTCTGGGGACTGCAACAAGTACCTGACCAACAGAAGAGAATGTCGTGCTTTTTTATGGGTACAACCAACAACATTTACATTTACGATTTGCCAAGATCATAAGGAAGAATGTTGTTTTACTTTGTAGTTTTTCTTTTTTTTTTTTAATTTTATTACGTTCGTTCTTTAATATCAAAACTAAAAGAAAGAGCATAAAATATCTATGTGTAAATATCTATTTCTAAATTCAGCATACAAAAAAAAAAACTGTTTAAATTACCATATTTCCGCATATGCTAGTCACTCATGAGGAGAATGATGATGTTGTTTGGTATTTTTAACAAAATTTTTAATTTTTTTGAAACTGAAAAAAAGATTTTTCTATAAAACATGGGAAATTTTAACGCTACGCTTATTAGCAAACAATTTTGATATAAGAATCATGTTGTAATCATTAAACGTCAGGTTTTTTCTCAACTTAGTTTGACATTTATTGGATTCAGTGTTTGAGAAATTTAATAATGGAGACGTGCACATTTGAAGAGCACGTTAAGATTGTTGAGGCCTGTTACGAAAAAGGCCGTTCAAATCAAAATACATTTCGAGCACTTCGTGATGTTATTTGGTCAGCATAATCGAGTAAATGTGTCCACAATCAAGAGAATTGTAAAAATTGGTCACATTTAAGTAAACCGGATCTAAAGAAAATGTGAAAACACCTATGCATGCTCGCCCAGTTCGTTTTGCGTTGTTCGCAATAGTGTGGCGGAGAGGCCTTCAACTTCTTCTCGTCGTCGTGCTTAACAGTTAAACATCAACATTGCCATTGAAAATATGGACTATCGGATAAAAGTATGCCACCGTGGCCGAATATTTGTGGCGAATATTTGGCCAATATCATGTTTTACACATAATTGTCGTAGTCCTTCTATCACAATAAAAATATGAAGATTAATTCTCTGAAAACTTTTTTATTTACAATTAACATCGTGCATGTTAGTGTAACCATCCATGTTGGTTCAACATTTTTTATTTATTTATTTATTAATTTTCTATAGATTATATATCCTTACAGACTTATGCAAGGTGGATTGAATTCGCCTTGGACTTATGTATGTAAAATAACGAAACAAAACAAAACATGCATTACTTTGTTTTTTTGTTTGTTTTGTGACACACATATGGTTTGCGCATGTGTTAGTAGCAACTTTAAATGCTCATAACTCCTAAAATACAGAACCAATTTCATTAAGAGTGAGATTGTGTATCTACAGAAAGTTTTATTACAAATGATATAAATTTTTTTTATTAAAATCAGTTGCATAGTGTGAGCGTAATCTGCGTACCCACTTTTAATCAAATTTCAAAATTTCACGGCATCATATCTTGACAGTTTTCCTCAGAATATACCTGGTGCAAAGAGCGCTGTATGTTATTTGATTGTTAAATTCAAACTTAGTTAACGAAAACAATATACTTGTAGGGACCGTAGCGAGGCAAACAAAACAAAGTAATGAGCGTAAAACATTAACATTAACGCGACGACATTCGTTGCAATTTGGCATCACTAGAGCCACTTGGCGCAACACTTTTCATAAAGATTATCACCCTCACGCTTATAAAGTGTTACAAAGGTAATAAGACAGACCTACCGATTAATATGTGTGGCAACGTTTGTAATTTTGGTTGGACAGAAAAAACCACGTTTTTTTTTTAAAATAATCTTTAACGAGAAGATCCACTATGACTTTATGGTACAGTTTATGATCAGACAGCATTAGCGAGCGGCCCATATTTTTTTCGAAAATGAAAAAGAAAACGCCTTGAATTCCTTGTGACTAACATTGATAATTTAAGGTTTCTGCAAGGCGAACGCCAAGAGCAACAATTTATTTATGGTATAAGAATTTTTCCGGTTGCGTAATTTATCAATTTGGCGACGTCGACTGGCTGGCTAACTTGTTCCGTAAATTTAACGTCATTTCAATGAATGATTTTTAAAGGACAATCTCAAAACCACTGATGCTTCGAAAAAATATATTCGTCGCAGCATTAATGATATAAGCAAATGCATTGTAAAATGTAGTTCAAATTATTGTAAAAAAGCGGACGTCGGCATTCATTATGGAGGCGAATATTTGTATTGCGTTATTTCCCATATTCATAATTATTACCCGGTGCGAATTCAGCTAAAGATTTTGAAGTGGGGGTGGCAGTTTTTATTAAATTGTTTTTGTAAGGGCTGCTCAAACTATTACTTATAAAGAGAAAAGATTTAGTTGCAAATATTAATTTTCATCCTCCTGGATCTGCGCTGTATTATTTCTAATAACGATATATTGAATAAAAAAACATCAAAATTTTTTTTGCAAATTTCTAATTATGAAATATAAGGCGTATAAATTAAAAAATATAGATGGTATATCCTTAAAAACGTATGATAGTTTAGTTTTAGATGGTGAGAGACAATTGTGCATGTCCGAAATGCTGCTTGGACGCTATAAAAGAAATTCATTTTTGCACCTAATCATTATTTGGGATATAAAATGGATTCATTACAATAACCCGAAGCGTACGAGATTGTATGTAAAGCCCTGCTGACCACTTTAATTAACACTAAAGCTAAATATTCATGGTCCTAAGTTAAAGCTCTATATTTATTGGAACCCACAAAATTTAATCTATTACAAGCCGGTAAAACGCCGTCACAGGGATCCTAACCAAACGCAACTGATTCGTTGAAGCGTTTTCAGACATACATACATACATACATACATACAGAGATTATAAGTGTGATTATGTATGCATCACCTATCTGGTGTCGGGCTCTTGGGTTGAAGACTTACAGGGGAGTTTTAAGCGCAGTATATAGACTGGCTGCTTTGCGAGTTATTTGTGCTTTCCGGACTGTATCAGATGATGCAGCATTGGTGATTGCGGGAATGATGCCTTCTCAGATATTGCAACGATTGATGAGTGGCAGCGGCGATGGTCCTAGTCAGAGAAGGGAAGATGGACGTTTTCTCTTATTCCTGTCTTGGTCCCATGGCTCAAGCGAGCACATGGGGATCTAGACTTCTATGTTACGCAGTTGCTTAGTTGACACGGTTGTTTCCGGTCATACTTATACAGATTTGGTCATGATACTTTTCCGTTCTGTCCGAGGTGTAAGGGTAATGTCGAGGAGAATGCTGAACATGTATTCTTTTTGTGCCAGCGTTTTAATAGGGAGAGAATATACCTTCAAGGGATGATAGTCCGTAGTGTTGATGACAGTAATATAGTGGAGATTATGTTGTCCTCTGCACACAGTTGGGAGTATGTATGTGAACATGCTAGATTGGTTCTCATTGAACTTCGTAGGGTTGAGAGAATCCGTAATGGGATGTTATAGTTTGGGTATTGTACCTATCCCTCCCCCCTGCGATGCATTGCTTTGTGGGATTTTGAGCCAGCGTACCGAGGTGTTTTAGCGTGTTAAAGTCACTCACTCCTGCTTGAACTGTGTACCAGGGTCTTTCGATGATTTCACCTCGTTAATAAAAACAAAAACATACATACATACATATATATGTTGCCAGATAGATTGAAGAGAGAGTAGCTAACAATAGCGAATACTTTTATGAAATTTATATTGTACATTAGTTGCCGCATTTTCAAGTTATACAACAAATATTTCATAACTTAACAATTTGCAAAACATTTTGATTTTATTTCTTTTTTATTTGACTTAAAAAACACTTTATTATTATTATTTTTTTTAATTATTAATAAGTTGCAGGCAAACTTTTTAATCAAAGTTTTCAATTTTCACCTCTATTAGTGTAAGGTTTTTTTATAGAAAAACTTTTGAACAAAATTCCCAGTTTGCAGAAATTTTCAATTCTATCAAATTAATAATTTTTTTTAAATCATATAAGTGATGAAAAAAAAAATAATTAATAAGTTAAAAAACAAAAACTAGAATTTAAATTTATTCAAAATTTTCTTTTATTTTTTTTTTAATACAAAATTTCGATTAATCTTTAGTTTGTAGAAAATTTTCCCATAAAAACTGAAAATTGTCAACAATTTCTTGCATGTTAGTCATGCCCATTTGCCACCCAATATTAAACATACCACACACTACTAATACATAATCAAAATCCTTTTGATCCTATTTATCCATGAATTCCTGGCATGCTGACTTAATTCTACTCACAACATTATTTTCCCATTCAAATTCTTGTCATCGAACAAATTTCATGCTTTAAAATTCTGCTACAAAAAAAAAACGATCAATTGATGGATGCTCCACCATATTTAGCCGCAAAAAACATGTTGGCCATACACTTTGGAAAAACACATTTTGTGTTTTTTTTTCTTCTTTGACATGCTGCTCCTTATGTTGTTGTTGTTGTTGTTGTTGTTGCTAAGTTTAGCAAACCGAAACAATAAAAAAGCAAATTGTTGCATCTTCTTTCTTTTAGTTACAAACAAATGTTCGTTTTTATTCACTTTTTATAATTTTTTGGCTTTTAGCGGCCTGTGTACGGATGTGCAAATAAAATTATACGCCTGTTTGTTGTTGTTAATATTGCTGCTGCTGATGTTTGTAAATTTTGTGGCTAATGCGCGATTGATGATGAAAGCCAGCGCGTGCGCTTCACCAACAAAAAAAAAAAAATGTTTTCCTTATTGAAAACAACAAGACCACAAAACTTACCACAGCAAAGTAGATGAGAAGTGAATGTATGACTGGGCTTTTCGCCAAATGGTTAGAGCTTTAGGAACGCACTTCTCACAAAGAACCACATGAAAAAAGAATCAACAACTGAACGTTTGCGCTATTTTAAAGAGGAAAAATTTACACACACCAACAATAACTACTCGATGCACTTTGAATAAACTAAAAAGTCTTGTTGTTTGCATATTGACTATGTTGCTTTTGTAAATGTTTTATTGTGGGTACTTCCATACAAACTTATGAGAAAAAGAGAAATTAATTTTATTTTCCTGATATTACAGTTTTAACACAATTTGGATGTATTTAAAATGGCTGCTAATAATATGGCAGACGATTAAAAAAATAAACAGAAAATTTACAGGTTGAAAAATTATTTGAATTTATTTCTCTGCGCAATTGATTTAAATAAATATTCTCTTGTTAATGATGAGACAGAAATTTTTGGAGTAGTTAAACATGTGCATTTGGAATTAATTAATGGAAACAATCAATTTGGAAAAAATTTGAGTTGTGACGTTATTGTATTTAGTGTGCGATATGTCGATTAAGTGCATGCGAAGTATATATATTTTAAAACACTTTCCACAATGCATAGAAACTCCCATATTCATAAACAGTATAACTCGATTAGGCAAACACATAACAAGTAACAGTGCTATATTCGGCCGTGCCGAATCTTATATACCCTTCACAACGTGTAGTCATGCAATAACAATTGTTTGTATCACCATTCATCCCATATTAAATACGTGCATACGTACACGTTAGAATAAATGTGGCATCGAATCCCAGCTGAGCCAAAAAAATTTTATTTTATTTAATATATTATTTATATTTTATTATTTTTTTTTTATATTTTTTTTAAATTTTGTTAAAAATTTTTTTTAGAAAAATTTGTAAAAAATTTTTTTAAATTTTTAAAAAAATTTTTTAAATTTTTTTTTAAATTTTTTGTAAATTTTTTTTTTGTAGTTTTTTTTTATTATTTTTTTCTAATTTTTGATATTTTTTTTTTTTTAATTTTTTTTGTTTGGTATGTTTTTTACATGTATGTATGTATGTATGTTGTTGTTGCAATTGTGAAAAAAAACGAGGTGGTCGTGGTTTTTTGCTCATATCTCAGAAAGTTATGAGGCGATTGTGCTGAATTTCAATAGCGATTCATTCCTGGATATTTCCAAGAGATTGATACCATATACAGATCTGTGGAACATATACTTGCTTCTAAAAGTTGATTTCAACCAACACACGGACAGACGGGCAGACGGACAGACGGTCAGGGCTTAATCGACTCCTCTATTCATAAGCTTTCAGAAAATATATACTTTATGGGGTCGGAAATGAAAATTGTAGAAACTACAAACGGAATGACAAAGCTATATATACCCTTGTGCACCACAGGTGAAGGGTATAAAAAAAGAGAATGTTGGCGAGAAAAAATATGTGCGTAAAATGTAAATTTATGCAGAACATCTTGTCTACAGCCGTGAAGACTGCTATAAATGTTTATGGTTTTGTCTATGGAAGATAATAATGACGATGATGATGGCTCCATATAAATGATGATTTTCCGCAAGCACTTTGTGTGAGTAGCATGCAAAATAGTTTCACATTTTCCACGCCACCATCAGCCCTACCAACGGCACCGCTGCGATTCACAGCGTCAGCAAATAAAAAGCCATAAATTTAATAATGATCGACCGAGTGCATCATCATTATCTTAAAAGGTATTGCTACTATAGAAAGAACTGGGAAAATGCATAAAAAATTTGTTTGTTATTTGTTTTCTATTTTTTTTTTCTTTCCTTGTGATAATGGTCATGTTCATGAAGTGCTATAAATACGCTAATTCATGATTATTACTCGCTGTGTAATAATAGTAAACATATTTATGGTTTAACTCGTACAATGAGTAAAAGAGAGATGATCGCCTGCTAGTTCAAAGCCGCGATAAATAAACAAAAGTTTAACTAGTAGATTAAATAAATTAAAAGAGAGAGGTAGTAATAAAGTGGGAGCAATTGGGGAAATTTAAGCTGTTCAACCAGCGTTGCCATAATCATGATTTTATCATATTTTTAATTATTTTTTTTTTTTTTTTTTTTGCTTAAATAGGATTTATGATTTACCCCAACCCACAAAAAAACCACCCCCCCCCCCCAAATGATGATTTTTATTTTTAGAAATTATATTTCTTTTTTGTTTTAAGTTGTAGATACAAAACATAATTTTCCCACAATTCTTGTCAACAATCAATCTTTAAACCAATAAAGTTTTGTATCAGCTTGTCGCAGAGTCTATTGAAAACTGGCTGAATGACATTAACGAACTCTATCTGTGTTTTTTAAAGTATATTCTCAACATAATAAACAAAGTTAACATAATTTTTCAAACCACATCCTCTCAAATACAAAGAATTTATAATGAAATGCAACGCCTTTATCTTAAAATTTTAAATAATTTAAAAAAACCAAACTACGTTAACATCAATTTCATTTATAAACTTGACTTTGAAAATAAATTATTTCGTTTACAAAACGAAGGTATTTATTTTAGGGTGTTTGTAAATCAAAAAATTTCCAATCTAAAACTTGCAGAAAATGAAAAACATAATTTTTTTTAAATTGTACTTCATTTTACATTGGCTTGTATAAGCAAATACTGAAACGACTTGAATTTAACGATTATTATTTTAAAGAACTTTCATGTCTTGACCCTTCAAAAATATTTAATAGGAAAGTAACTTCTTTAACAGGTTTAATACAAAACTTTTCAAATTTAATTGATGAGAATGATGTTCAAAACTTAGAAGACGAGTTTAGAGAACAACGTCTTCTCCACTTTGACGAACACATTACAACTAAAGATAATCTTAGTTGTCAAGAAGTTCGGTCAGAAGTCTCAAAAACAACTTTAGCTGACAAAATCAGCTTTGTTAAACCCCTAAAATGTCTTCCTATTTCTGCAAATGTTGAACGAATATTTTCAGTTGTAAATTAAAAAAAAAAACTAAATATAGAAATAGATTAGATAACAGCACTCTTAAGGGTATATTCAGGGTTGTCATAAAAACCAATGTTGTCACTATTGGTTTTGAAAACGACAAGAAAAAATGCTTGGGTGTCATGAAAAGCATGTTATCGGTTTTATGTTCGAACTAGAATTTATGTCGGTTTTAGGTGTCAGAGAAACCAATGTTATCGGTTTTGTTATTAGAAATAAACCAAGCAGGTAACAGTTGTCAGTTTTCATTTGCGGCCTTTTGAATTATTTCTTTGCTCCGGGATATTTTGTAAAAATGTAGGGGAATTGATTTATTTTAATATTTGCTTAATAAAAATATATATTTTTCCATTGTTGTTCTTATGTAAGCAATGTAACGTTCTCCTCTATATCGTTGGATGGTAAACGTATATCATTTTCGTTGTATTTTAACTTGTAGTATATGCAGATGTTGTGTAAATCACAGCAGACATTTGTAATTTGTACCACTTTTTCTGGTTGATAATGTACTCATTAAGCATCGAAACCGGCTTTTTAAAACTCCATACTATACTATAATACCCCTTTCGGTTAAAGTACAAATGCTCGTCAATGCGAGGCTTTATAATTTTAGAAGGAATTTTATATTTATTGTAGAAATGGTTTCTTGATCTACTTTTTTCATTGCTGTCCATTTCCAGTTTAACCCACTGACGACAAATGAACCGCTCCATAACCTTGAGCACGTCACTTAAAATTGTTGATACGGTGCTTCTTCCGACACTTATATTAAAATCGTTACCGACTGATCTCTGATAAGATCCTTCCGCTAAAAACCGCAACGTAATAGCAACTTGCAATATCGGAAGTATTTTAGAACGTGACAAATTCCCTTCGATAGTGTCAAGGACCATACGAAATACTTCTTTGTTCAACCTATAATTAGCTATAAATCTGCAATGCAGCTTTACAAGTAAGCTCTCAATAAAAACAAATTACTTACGCTGTATCCGCAACTCAAGTGGGTTGCTGCAATCTCTCAGAATTTTTGTCTTCACATTTTCTGAGCGTTCTTCATCTAACAACAAAAAAGCTGCAACTGCTGAATTATCTTATTTTATTTATGGCGACTTTTTCCTTTTTTTATATTTTTTAGTGCAATACAATAATTTCTACTGATATTTCAATGACACAAGTAAAATAACACTGCAAACACATAAACACATGTAATGAACAGGTTCGAACATTCGAAATTGACAAAACCAACTTGGTTTCATGACACCATATGAAACCAACATTGGTTTTCAAAAACGACAATTAGCAAAACCGACATGGTTTCTATGACAGCCCTGATTATATTCAAAAGAATACTTAAAGTTAAACGATTGTTCATGCTATAATTTAAAAATTGATCAAGATATAACAAAAAAATGAAACCAATTCTGTATTATAATAATGATGATTCCTAAAATACTTTAATACATTTAAATTAATTTAAAAAATTTGGTGATTTTTTGCTTGAAAATCTGATTTTTTTTTTTGCTCTAAGTGATGATTTTCTTTACAAAGCTTCTGGCAACGCTGTGTTCAACTAAACAAATTTTGAGAGAAGAAGTAAAAAAAATAAATATTTACATTTGGTTAATTTACAAGGCGTTCTAAGTATCGTATTGTCATAATTTTTAAAAATTTTAAAAAAGTTTCAAAATTTTACATTAAGCAATACAATATTTTTCATTCATTTTAAAACTTTTGGTCAATTACAAAACTTTGTTTGATTTTTTTGTGAATACACAACTTAAAGAAAAATCTTTTCAAATCAAAATTCGTTTTCGACAAAATAAAGGCTTCCTCAATCATGTTTAATTTTAAGGGCATCATTGTGCGATTGCCGCATTAAGCATAGACATGTAATTTGAAAAATAGCTCATAAATACATCTAGCGTTTTTTAATCGCACAATGTTCATGAAATATCTTCAAGAGATCATTTTGCAGTGACCGTCCTGATAAACCAAATGCGTAGCAGTGATGACGCCGATTAAATCTCATGTGGGTTAACGTTATCCGATATAAAGAGTGAGGTAAAGTAACGTATACTTGTGATAAGTTAAAAAAAAGCTCAACCGTTCAATATAAAAATTCTCAAAACACTTTAACTTATTTAAACATTGTCCGTTAACATTTTGTCCTCTTGCGCTTCAAATTGGATATTTTCTGGGGTACCTTTTCACACAACGAAGTTCTAGACAGTTGGGTTGGTTTACCGCCTGTGGTACAAAATTGTTATTATTGCTTAAATACCACTCAAGGGCCTTTTGGTCAAATCGTGTCAGATATATAATGGCACACTCTGCGCTGTAAAAGCCGTTTTTGTCGACTCTCTGTTCGGTATTTATCGTGCCTGATGCCACAAATGATGGGCTTCATTTGCCACAACTGCAAATGGCTTGCCACACAAGAAACTTCTTGGGGAATTTTGTTTTTTTGTCCGGTATTGTTCATAAACATTAGCTCGTCCATCAGTCACATAAAAATCTTAACCTGGAATTTGCGAAAAGACTGCAAGTACAAAAGTTTCAACATTCATCATACAGCAGGTGTTTATTTTTTATAAAATTTTACCTTAATTCTTTCGCTCTTTTTTTGCTTCTATGTTCTTTACCGCATAACGATCTAGAACCTTCTGAACTTAATACGACTTAAACCCAACATTAGCTTTGGCTCTGAGATCAAAAGTATCAGAGTATTTATCTTTACGAGCTGCTTTTCTGACAGTAGTGTTCGGTGCTCTTCGAAAGAATTGTTTGACTTCTTTTGCCCAACCAATATCGGTTAGAACTTTTTAAACCTGATCCTGGTTTTCTTTCAATGCTCAATTCCATCCAATTATTTATTTAAACTGTTAAATGGCTTTTAAAACAGTGTGACGAAGAACCTTTAGGTCCTTTGCATTTTTTTTGGATTTTTTTTTTTAATTTTTTATATTTTTTTAAAGTACTTTTTTCGCTGTCCATTTTGGCCGAAATAATAGTTGAAAATGAACGATTTAAAATATTTGACTTATTTTTAAAATCTAACATGATTAAAAGAAAAATTATAATAATTTGTTCTAATTTTTGTTCCACTCTTTAATTAAATTTTTCTTTTATGTAGATTGTGATAACAACTAGGGGTCCTTTTATTTAACATTCCATAGTTCACTAAGCGAAAAAACGGAGTTAAATTATGGCCAGTAATATGGAGTTATTGTTCCAAAATTAATTACGGGCTGGTGAAGTTGAAATTTTTAAAACTTTGAGCCTAAAAGTTGACTTTTTTGGTTTCTACAAAACACTTTTGTGGAGAGTGGCGTTGTTGTCAGCTATTTACTGATTGTTTACCGAACCAGTCGTCATTACCTTTTGCGTGATAAAAACGACCCAACTTGCACTAACACATAGATACTTAAAAAACTTGATGTATATTTATAAAGTATTTTTTTAAATTCCCTTTTTACATAAAATAAAAAAATTAAAACTTATTATTACGAAGCATTTTGGAAAAATGTCAAGTGTATAAATAATTTTTCAAAAAATTGAACATTTCCATTTAATATACATAATTTAAACGATTTATTTATTAAACCTTGATATTTTCTTAAAAAATCAATAACTTAACAAAGTTTTATTTTATTTCCCCTTAAAAAAAACTTTGCCACTACGCCATTCACGCACACGATTAGATCGTGTCAAACATTAACACTTTTTTGTGTTGCTGCTAAACTTATACAAACAGAAGCGTAAGCAAATGAATGGTTAAATTGTGGACAACAAATCAAGTGAAGCTAAAATCTTAACGACAGTTAAAGCCATTTTAAGCAAAAAAGAGAAAAAAAAATGGAACACAAAAGAATACAAAAAAAAAAAACGAATGTGTTAATGAATGCAAAATGGACTGCATTTAAGTAACAGACAGCAGACCAACAACATTTACACTACAATACCACCATCCCAAATGCAAAACAGTCATTCGCACCTAATACAGGGATGGAAATTCCAGTGCTAATGCGTACGTTTTAAAAAAATTTTAATTGTAGAATAAATAATTTTTAAATTTGTTCGGTTTAAATTTTTGCTTTACGCTAAAAATTTAAAATTTTACTTGTAGGCGAAATGATATAATTTTTTTAAATAATAAAATTTGCCACAACAGTGTTCATTATAACAAACAAGTTAGAGCGCAATATTCGACTATACCGAATCTTATACACCTTTCGAATAGTTTGTACCATCACACAATGATCATAACTGGCAATTATATGGTGCAAATGAGACCAAAACTTATTGAGGAAATCGTTAATTTAAACTTTAATTGAAATTATTAAAAAAACAATTTTTTCTAAATATCTGTTGGGAATTGAACCATTGTACCAAGATTTTTTGGAAATCTTGCCAAAGGTACATATTTTATATATACTTAACGAACGTTGCTAGAAGTTCCAAAATCTTACTTTGTTTGGGGAAAAAACTGAGGCAATCGTGTTACTTCGCTCATATCTCAGCACATAATTTTCCCACATTTTCCCAATAGCAAAATTTTTGAAAGCATATCTCAATTGACACCATATAAGAGCCTTAAGCTTACATGAAGGCTTCAAAGAGATGATTTCAACATACACACAGACAAACAGACGCACTTAGCTCAACTTATTCCTCTATCTCAAAGGATTTAGAATATATATATATACATACTTTATAGGGTCTAAAATGAATATTTTTTACACTGTCGTGTGAACAGTATAAAAAGAAATAATAACAACATAAAACAAGTAAGAGTGCTATATTCGGCCTTGCCGAATCTGATAATACCCTTCACCATCATGTGCATAGGTATAATCCCACATCTTAGCTTCACATATATTTCATGTTATATGCCATTTTGAATTTTTACGTAGTTTACTGTATTCTACTGGTCAAGCCCTTTCATTTGATAACCATATTGATGGGGTTAAAAAAAAAGTTATCCGCCATATTGGATTTTATATATTTTAATAATTTACTGTATTCTACTGGTCAAGCCCTTTCATTTGATACCAATATTGAGGGGGTTCAAGGAGTTACATTTTAAAATACCAGATTTGGCTCATATATAAATTTATTGTCCGCCATTTTGTAGTGGCGGCCAACATGAATATTAATTTTTAATAGTACTTATATTGCGCTAGTCAAGTCGGTTGTCTAGAAGCTGACAAAAATTTTGTAAATGTTTGGAATATATATTTTTCAAAAAAAAACTTTTGCCTTAAACTTTTCCGATTAGAGCCCGCTTTATTCAACATTTTTAGCGAATATCTCTAGAGCATATTATATCTGCAAAAAGTAGCAAAAGTACCTATAAATTATTCTATGGCTGAAAAATTTTAATTTTGGTGGTAAAAATATGGGGAAAAAACAGAGGCAATCGCGTTTATTTGCTCATATCTCAGAAAGTTATGGGGCGATTGTGCTGAATTTCAATAGCGATTCATTTTCGGATATTTCCAAAAGATTGATACCATACACAGAGCTGAGGAGCATATGGTTGGTTCTAAAAGTTGATTTCAACCAACACACGGGCAGACGGACAGACGGTCAGGGCTTAATCGACTTTCTATTCATAAGCTTTCATAAAATATATACTTTATGGGGTCGGAAATGACAATTGTAGAAATTACAAACGGAATGACAAAGCTATATATAAACCTTGTGCACCACAGGTGGAGGGTATAAAAAGAGTTTCGTTGTAACATCGTTCCCACTCACCTTTGATATGAAATATGAATACAACAATCATATGATAATCGAATTATATTTCTTAACAAGTGAGTTAAATAGATAATATTTACAACTTACACTAAAATATCGATCAAAGAGTGGTGATGGAGAAACCTTATTTCGAAATTTTATTCCACTCCGAAGGTGTCGGTAAAAACTTACTTTTTCAGTTTATTATTTCAGTATCAAAAATAGAATTTAATTTTTTCATTAATTAAAAAATTACAAAATTATATGAAGTTGAAAGTCAGTTTTAGGATCTAATAAACATTGTAATAAAACTTAAAAAGAAGTTCAAATATAAATATATTAAATTTTTTTTAAATAAAATTTTATTGTTTCCATCCCTGTCTCTCCAAGCAATAAGCTGAAAAGACGAATTAATGATCGTGGTAAGCATGATGATTATCCATGTAAGCGGCGTGATTATAATGGTTCAAGTTTTTATGTAGTTTTTTGTTTTTAATTCTTGGGTTTGTTAAGTAAAATCAATAAAAATGGTGGATGAATGATCATGTTAAATGTTAGTGATCAATTGATCAATGAATTTTCATGTTGTACACAAAGTTTTCTAAGTAATTGATTAAAAGACAAATGTTTTTTGCACTCTCTCGCTGTCTCTCTGTGTGTGTTGGTTGCATTGACGTGATTTGACTGATTAACTTCTAAATGCCGGCACTACAAATTAGCATCGATAACGTAGTGTCATCATTATTGCCGACACAGCCATAGCCGCCGTCATTGTCGTCGCTGCCATCATAGTTGTCATTGGCTTTATTTTATTTTATTATTTTTTTTTTCAAAACCATGCATGTAAATAATTGTTAAAGTGATAATAACAGCATTCGTCATTATTTGCGAGTTTTGACTTTTCAGCCAATTAAGTTTCAATTCACGAATTTATTTAAAGCGGAAGCCATTTGCCATTCATCCCATTTAGGAAGTAGTATTAAACAGCGACGACTGTGGCAAGTGGCAGTGCAGCAAAAGAGTTATTATAACAACAACAAAATCAACTTGCCACAGAATTTGTTGTATAGAAATTTTTATGCAAAAAAAATTTATAATAATACTATCGAGTAAGTCAATATAACTACATAAATACATACAAGTAAGAAAGTGTAAAACAAAAGAAAGATAAAAGATTTATGATGAGCATTGAAGATTGAAGTTAATAAACAATGACAGAAGTTTCCGTTGCTTTTTGCACATTCATAATGTTATTTTAAAAATAAAATGACAGTCAGATTTTGTACGAACTAAACTATTGAAACAAATATTGAATTCGAGATGTTATTGAATTACTTAGAATTGCTTAGAAGAGGTCAAGACCTTTCAATAGATTGTTAAGTGATTAATTATTTGACAGATTTAATTAACTGTATTTCTTTTACAAAAAACAAGACAACAGATTAAAAAAATATTATTTACATTCGGATACATGTTAACACAAATTAACATCTCTTAGTACTAAGTGATGAAACAAAACCCAGTGGCGAATACTTTTTAATCATTACATCTCATTAATGATGTTTGCCACATATTTGACATTTTCATCAATGAATCATTGTCACAGAATCAGTTGCACTTTGCACGAAATTATTGTAAATGAAAATTTTATTGATGAATGCAATGACACAAACAAAAGTAGTTATGCATGACAACATCAGTGAAGTGAACTTAAGAAATTAGGCGACATTTTCTGTTATGAGTCCATAACAGTACATAAGAGTACGCTAATGAATCTCGATGTGTTGGGACTCGTTAATACGTGGAGGCCTTTGAGATAAAATCAACTTTAGTCATCTATGAAAAATTAAAAAATTCTTATATGATGTCAAAAATAAATTAGCATTTGCCATCGATGACTTTTGACATTGTCAGCGTTTGTAACGATGACGTTTGTCACCGGGATGTTTTCTACCCGCTCACAAAGTGAGATGGTGTTCAAGCTGTCTACTTCGAACAACCAGTGAAGCCAGGTTATCATGTTCCCCCTAAATTTAAAGTGTTTACTCTCTTTTGGCCGCGAATTAAGTAAAAATTCCTTAAACTTCGTAGGGGATTTAACTACAGTGCTGTCTGGGTAGAGTGAATTAATTTTTGCAGAGCAATTTCACTATACCCAGGTTGTTCATTAAATCAAGATTGAAACGCTGTGCCAAAGAAGTAACACTAGCACCTTTTTCAATTTCTTTTATAATTTCGCATTTTTTGTTTTAAGGATAAATGCTTTCTTTTTTCGAATCCATTTTTACGTAACAATTATATAACACCAATTATTCAGAAATTTACTTTAAGACATGGAACATGCGCGCAGACTTAAATAAATTAACACTTCATAGAATTCGTTTTTGTGAGAGTAACTTGTCAACTTACTCTAAAAGAATCGTTACTTTACCGTTATTTTATGTTCTCTTTAATTTTTATACTCTTTTTCATTGTTTTTATCCTTCACCAAACCTAACAACTCACTATAAAGTATGTTCACTCCATAGAGGTTCATGAGTGTTCACTCTACAGAGTTGTCAATGTAAACACTCTGATGTTCACTCTAACGAGGTATTCATAGCATCGGGGGTTCACTCTACCCAGACAGCATTGTATTTGTTAATCTAGTGCAAGAGCTATTTATACAACATTTTACAACTGAGACATTTAAAGGATTTTTAACAAAATGCAGGTGACACATCAAGATATAAAAGAATCTCAAAATTGTTATTATCTTTTTAGGTATTTCCTTCTTCAAATGTATCTGTTAAGAGGTCTTCTACTTGTTTAATGTTGTCAAAAATATTTTAAGAAACGGAAAAGATGTTTAAACTATTGAAAGTATTTTAAGGGTGAAATATTCATTATGTCATACAATTTTACACCACCAACATCTGAAATTCTTACACTTTTCAATTCGATAATATTTATATACAAAGCTACCGACAACGATTTGGCAACACCTGAAGATTTCTGTGAAATAAAATGAATAAATAGGAAAAATCCGAAACTCTCAAAAATGTATTATATTTCCAAATTTTTTTTAAAAAAATACAGATGACATTTTGGAATTAGGTACTGATGTGGAATTATGATATTAAATTTTAGCTAAATTATTCAGGGGGATTTTTAATAAAAATTTAGGAATTGTGAATAAATTGCTTACAGTGTATGTTGAAATACGATTGCAACTTTAAGGATAAACACTGCACTCATATGAGTGTAAGAAAAAGCAAAACCACGTTATAAAGATAAGATGGTGTTTGCAATTTAAAATGGCGGTAGTATTAGCGGGCAAGAATAGACCAGAAAAAATATCAGTTAATCAAACCATTTTAATACAATTTAATAAATGCTTAAACTTATAGTTTTGTAAGATGGTAGAATTTCGACCACAAGACGCATACTATTTAGGGTATAACTTAAAACTGCGTGATTTTTTTAAAATTTAAGCTTTTATTTTGAAACATTTGTACAATATAAATTTACTCAAAGTATTGGCCATTGTTAGGTATGACCTTTTCCTTCCGCAACAAAAGAGCTGCACATCTTTTGAGGCCAAGAACAAATCAAGACAATTTCAGATAGCCTGTTCTAAAGTTAAGTGTATCTCAGAGAGAGCATTCTGCATCGATCGAAAAAATAGTAGTCGAACGGGGCAAGGTCTGGACCATAAGGTGGGTATATCAAAATTTCCAACGATTTTTTTAAAATAATTTTTAGCAGGTATAGCAACATGTGGCCCTTGTCATGATGAAATATTACGGTTTTATGTTTGGTCGTATAGTTAGAGGTTTTTCGGCGGCAATATTCACTAAAACAATTCAGTTGCGTTCGGTAAAGGTTTCCTCTGATGGTCTGGCCAAATGTTAATAGCTCAAAACAGATAATATATTTTTGGTGTCTCACCAAACTCAAAGCATTACCTTAGAGGAAGTGCGCTTCCATTTTGGAAAAAAGATATTAGACAACTAAAACAAATGTTTTCTTTAATAAGTAATAAAGGGTCCGCTAAAATAACTTTTTTTTTTAAATGCTACAAAAAAAGTGTAGCTTCGGCTGTGTGGCACGTAGCTCCATCCTGTTGAAACCAAATGTTGCCAATATTCTCCTCTTTAATTTTTGTGAACAAAAATTCGTTCAACATGGACCGATAACGATCGCCATTGACTGTAACGGCCACTCCTTGCTCATTTTCGAAGAAAAGTGGCCCAGTTATGCCTCTGGACCAAAATCCGCACCAAACAGTGACTCGTTTTGGGTGTATCGGCTTTTCAAGGTATGCGTGCGGGTTTTCTGTGCCCCAAATGCGACAATTTTGCTTGTTTACATACCCGCCAAGATCAAAATGAGCTTCATCTGAAAAGATGATTTTTTTTTGCAAAATCGGCCAAAGTAATGTCGCAATATTTCCCAGCGTTGTTCAAGCATATACACAACCATATTCGTTCAGCGGAGGGATAAAACAAATTATCTGTCAAATTAGACATGAGCTAAGTGTTACCATTCACGAAATAAGCTCTAGTAGAAAAGAAAAACGTTAGATGGCGGACCCTTTAGTTTTGTTAGCCATTTAACAAACAATATATTTAAAAAAAATTATCCCCTCCCAAAAAAAAAACGCATAATCTGGTTTCGCACTAATTTTAGAGCCATAGGCATTTGACTTTGATCGGGCTTCATCAACGTTCTTTTACGCTTCAGGTTATCGTAATTGATTCCTTTTACATCCCAAGCAATTATTTTGTGCAAAAATGATTTTCATTTATAGCGTTTAGGCAGCATTTTTAACAGGCAAAATCGTCTTTCAAGGTCTCTTACCATCAATTTCTATGGTACCTAATTTCCCTGTTTTTAAATAAATACTGCAGCTCGCAAACACGTTGAAATTGCTGCTTGAGTAGATATTAATAAATTGTCAAATTTGTTGAGTTTGAAAACAATCTTTATTGAGTAGTGCCTTTAATACGTCACCTTCAAAAAAACATAAAAGCTATTAAAGACAAATATCGAGTTCAAAGGACACACCACCTTTTGTGAATCCCGCTTGTTTTGGTTATACACCAATAGTAACTAAAATTCTACAACTAAGCATTTACACTTCTGCAATTTTAACACACACACAAAAAAACAATTTAAACATTACTATCTTTAAGCAATTAATAACTGTTTTTTAACAAAATTTTTCTCTTTTTTTTATATCAAAATCTCATTTAATTATTCTCGTTAAAAAAAACAAACAGATTTGAATAAATGTTTTATAAGATTAAAAGGTATGAAATTGAAGCAAAAATGTCAATCCATAAATAAATACAAAAAGGAATTATTTGCACCAAAAATATACACCATATAAATGTAAATATGTACACTGCAAAATAAATGTTTGACTCAAATAAATTATTATGTCACAATATTAATTAAATGTCACGTTAATTTTATTTTAAAGCAAACTTCATACGTATGTGCGTAAATTTATTTGTTTAACTGTATGTCATGATTTCTTTTTTTTCTCTCGTTTTAATTTTTATTTTAAATAAAGCGCATTTCAAAACTTCCGCTTCATTTTAATCATGTGAAGTAGTTATAATTTCTTTTTTCTTTTTAATTATTTCAAATCAGCCACCGCGATTTATTTTTAAAGAAAGAAAAAAAAAATACACCATTTCCAAATCGAAATTCTAGTAGCATGACTTGATCTTATAAATTTGCCGGAGAAGTCAGTGTAATAAAAATAAGGCATTATTTTTGCTATAAGTAGTTAGTAGATTTGTGTATTTAACTCTACAACAACTCACAGTGTCGTTTAATTGTTTAACGTTCTGAACGTAAATATCTATCCATTTTCTAAAAATTTCCTCATCATCATTACAAATTACGATGTGTATTAGACAAACAGTTAAAAATTTTATTTATGTGATGTCAATGTCAACGGATCCGTTTCTGCATACTACAAATCTACTAAAACTGCCTATAGTACTTCGGAATTAGCCAACCACAGTACTGCAATCTGGCAACTTTAATTCTTATAGTAAAGTTTGATATTTTTGACGTACGATCGCCTTTTTTGCGTTGTTTACAGTAACTTCCAAAAAACATGTTAGACAAAAAACGGAATTAAATCGTAAACATTTTCGCGCGATTATATTTGACAATTTTCGAGGTGAATTAAATCAACAGCAGTGCGTTGATAAACTCAATTCGATTTTTAGAGGTGAAACACCGTCAAAGACCAAAGTTTATCGACGATTAACTGAATTCGTAACGACAAGTTTCGTGAAGGTCGTCCAAAATCGGTTTTTGTTTCCGCAAAACATTGATGCTGTGTGTGAAATGATTCTGCAAGATCGTCATCTAACTTACCCTGAGATTGAGGCAACCTTCAGTATTAGTGGGAGCATCATATATTGAATATCGTATGAATATTTGGCTGTATAAAAGATTTTTTGCGTTAGATCCCACATAATTTGACAATCTCTCAAAACAGGCTCGTGTCAGTTGATCGTAATAAATCTATAAAAAAAAAACGATCCCCATGCTTTAAAACATGTGTATGAAATAGTGACCGGTGAAGAATCATGGATCCAGTATGAGCTTGAAACGTAGACAGCAGTCGACAGTATGGGTGTTCCAAGGTCTTTTGAGCTCGAAGCAATTCGAATCCAATGGTGGCCTGTTTTTTTTAGAAAAACTGGTCCTATCTCAATCGTTGCATTGGAACAACATAGAGCGATGACTTTTGAATGGTGCACAACCATTTGTGTGCCAGAAGTCTTTAAAGAAATAAGAAAAACCAAACCAAAAAAATTAAATTTTCTCCACCACGACAATGCGAGCTCGCAAACATCGGTTCAGACTAGCTAGATTTTAAGTAGCCAAAACGTCGATTTAATGAGTTATCAGCCGTATAGTACTGACTCGGCACCCAATGATTACTTTTTATTTCCGAACTTAAAAAATAAATTGCCTGATCAACGTTTTTCGACACCTGATGTAGCGGTCGATGCGTACAAACACACATGTGTTCTTGTTCTGTGTTCTGAGAAAAATTAAAATGTTCGGAATCGCCATTACAGTGTAGTTGTTTACGACAACAATGCCATGACAATTCCGAACAAGTTAATTTCACTACGAACACACAACAGTCACAAATGTAATAACAGCTCCGAACAATTTACTTTAACTCGGAGTGCAGAATAGGCATGTATAAGCTTGACATTTAGATGCTGTTGACAGATGATAGCTAACTTTTATCTCATCTTTTTTCATTTTCATTAAATTTTATTTCAAACAAGTTTTAATTATTTTTATTTGTTCTCCATAATATTTGATTTCTGTAATTGTTTTTTAAAAACACAATTATAATTTTTAATAAAAATTAATGGAAATGATGTAATTTTATAAAATATTTTTCTCTTTCTTTCTATTTATCAAAAAACACATAGATTTTTTTTATTGGCTTTTATAAATGTTCTGTGTGTTCAAACAGTGATCATCAACATAAAACCCCATGACACATGAGTGTGATATCAAGACCATAATGACAATGACTATTTTAGAGTCTGTGGATGCTACGAATCCATCCATGTCTCTATATTAAGCTCTGTATCACCACATCATGTGTAATGTGCGTCTACATACATAAAATATTTTTAACTGCTTTTTAATTGAGCCATTCTTCGTTTATGATTGTTTTTGATTTATTGTCTAGTAGATTCTTTCTTTTTGTTTTTCCAACATCATTCGACTTTTTTTTATTATTATTTATAGTTTTCTGTGTTTCATAAACTTTGCAAACTTTAAACTGAATTTATTTATAAAATGTTTTTCTTGTTTACTTTTCGTTTTGTTAACAGGCAACAATCGCAATACCCATGGTGATGTGATTGATCGCAAGTCATATCAATGGTTGGGTGCAACAGTGGCATCAAGTCGTGATAACGATTTAGTAGTGGTGAGTACTCGTAGTAAAAATAATATTTTGTAGTTCAACGATTTGTTTGGCTTATGAATAAAATTATATTTGTATTTAAAGTTATTTTAAAACATTATAATGTGTAAAAGAAAAATCCACAACAAGAATTTTTTAAAAGATTTTGCAAATTATATTAATGAGCCCATATTATCGAAAATTTATATCGTTAAATGTATTTATATTAAAAAGGTTCTTTCTTAAAGCGCTTGTATTCTTAAACTTAAATAATCAGCAAAAAGAAATTGCAGTTTTGCAAGGTGACTTAAATGTTCACCACTTCTAAATTAATAGTGAAAAAGAATTTATTCTAAATGCATCCCTATATGTGACCTTCTTCGAGAAAAGGGACCTAGTGTGTCGAAAAACGGGTTTGGACTTAAGAGTGGATTCTTGTACCTATAAGGGTGTAGAATAAGATGAAATGAGTTAGATTTCTGATAAAAATTTATTTACCCCATAAAAACGTTGTTGCGTCGATCACTGGTTGCGGCTTAAGAATCAAGTATCGAGATCATAACAAACAGAGCAGCAACAATAGCAAAGGTATTGTCACACTAAAAGTGAAAAAATACGTCACCACATAGGCATGACATCACCAATGTCGGCACCCAATCATAACTAACCATACCAAATCGCATCTCCCAACTGAAGGTGTGTTCACAGTGAGAATGCGTTATGAAACTTTAAATGCGTTTTTCTCAAAACTTTATTTTCACACACTAGGACCCTTTTCTCGGAGATGTGCTTAAAAATGAGTGCAGTTACAGTTCATGTTAATAAACTCATAAAACATTGCTTGCTCTTTATGAAACATGCATATGTTCTATGTGTATAATCAAAATTATAAGTGTTTTATTCAATGGAATAACTTCATCATAAGCTGAACCCCAGCATAATAATTTCTTTGACGTGTTTTTTTTTTTTTTTTTTGATAAAACAACTATGTTCACAAGGTCGTATTGTCATATGTCATATTTGCCAAAAATTTAAAAAATACTTGCCAGTTCACATCACCTACACGTAAGATGACCATGCTTTCAAATCGCTCATGCAAAATGTCCAATGTGTCAATAGCTATGTTGCGCTTAGTGCTGCTTCGTTTAACCTACATGTCGTTGGTGTCCATATCATATAATTCAAGCCAAAATAAGTTGATAGTCATCGACCTATAGCGCTCACCATTAAATAAGGATGGCCTGTCCGACATTTGTTTGCTTTCTGCCTGCAACAACATTGCTAAATGAATCAAAAAGATAGGTGATTTTGCATATGAAAATCTTGAGTTAATTTCGGCTCCATCTGGTTAGCAGTTGTTACTATAGTCTTGATTAGTATCAAAGCCTCTGAAATGCTTGCCTATTGATGAAAACTGATCGTGTTATAATTATAAGTTTAGTCTGGAGCCCTTTTACACTTGGCGGTCTTGTCTGTCCAGCAATAACATATATTCTTTTCAAAAGTGGTTAAACTTTTACCGAGGTTGCTTAAATTATTTCACTTCTTGCAAAAATCCGATAACGAACGCCTCAATCGTACGTATTGTCCGATTGAAACATACAAACTTTTTTATGGGCGTGGCCTTGCCCACTTTTCTAATCACGAAATTGTATAATCATGACAGCTCAATATGTCTGCAAAGTTTCAGAAAAATCGGTGAAGTTCAAGTAGCTGAAAATTAAAACCTTTTTATGGGCGTGGCCCTGCCTACTTTTTCTAATTACGAAATTATATGGTCATAGATCTCAATATGTGTGCAAAGTTTCAGAAAAATCTATTTAGTGCAAGAAGCTAAAATTTATAACTTATTTTTTGTGGGCGTGGCCCTGCCTACTTTTCTAATCACGAAACTGTTTAGTCATGACAGTTCAATATGTGTGCAAAGTTCCAGAAAAATCGGTCAAGTGCAAGTAGCTAAAAATTATAACTTTTTTTATGGGTGTAACCACGCCCACTTTTTTTAATCACGAAATTGTATAATCATGAGAGTTTAATATGTGTGCAAAGTTTGAGAAAAATGGGTCAAGTGAAAGTAGCTGAAAATGATAACTAATTTTTAATGGGCGTAGCCCCGCCCACTTTTTGCCACCCATAAACACTCCCTGGTATGTGTACAACTACTTACCAAAGTTTGAGTCTGATCGGTTTTATGGTTTTGGAGTCTATAGCTAGCACACACACAGAGTTTCACTTTTATATATGAGTAGGTGAGATGCAAAACTCGTTGGTTACATTTTAAAAAAAATTTTAGAAGCGCACGTAATCAAGGTGCTGCTGGCGAAATGGAGCAATTTAGGGGATCGATTTTGACCCTAAAATAACATGACATTCTTAGTTAAATATTTGACATTTGAAAAATCGAAAATTGAGGGAATATAAAAGAATAATGAATTAAAGTTTGAAGCGAAAAGAGTTTTTTTTAATTTTGTAACGAACGAGTTTTGCATCTCACCTACTCATATATAGATAGTTTTACGCTAAGACAGCTATTCAAAATATCTATAAAAAATAAGCCTTCATGTACAGGTGATCTCCTACAGGCAAACATGGTTACGACATGATCACGATGGTCATATTATATTCATTATATTTATAACAAGATGAGAATTCAGAAATAAAACAAAAAAGTTTAAAAAACTCTTTAAAAAACCCAACAAACAATTTTTTTTTAACCAACGGTTAGCCAAATGTTAAAGGGATTAGAAAAATAAAATAAATTAAAAATTGAAAAATTGTTGGTTGGGTTTTTTGAAAGAGTTTTTAAAGTTTTTGTTTTATTTTTGAATTCGACCGATTTTCATGAAATTTTGTGTGCATATCGGGTACGTCTGAGAATCGGTCAACATCTATTTTTCATACTCCCAAATATTTAGGGTGACTCACCCCAAGGGACAATTTATACCTCACTTAAATAACGTAACGACTTCGATGAAATTTCAAACTATGATAGATAAATTGTGAGGCAAATGGAGTAAGAAGAAGGGACAAAGAATGTCGAGGAACCCCGCAGGGAGGTATTTTATCTCCATTATTATGGGTAACTACCATACATAGTCTACTGAGGATTCTATCGAGCGAGGGATTCAAGCCTATCTGTTACGCAGATGATGTTGCGATACTGATCAGGGGGACGAATCCAAATTCTTTATGTATGAGAGCAATGGAGGCTTTGAATATATCCTATAACTGGACAAAGGATGCGAGGAAGATACCGGTGCATAGCTATCCCATCTTTCGGAATAAGACAATTAAGATTGATAAGAAGGTCAAATACCTAGGAATAGTACTTGATTGGAGACTATCCTGGAAGGACCACATTGAATGTAAAGTGGAAAAAGCTCAAAGAATATGGGCCCTCTGCAGAAGAGTGATAGGCTCAAAATGGGGCTTAAGCCCAAGGATGACACATTGGCTATATACGAGTGTACTGCGGCCTACAATTACGTACGTTAGTTAGTGTGGTGGACATCCTTAGAGAAGAAGGTGAATATAAAACCTCTTCAAAAGATTCAAAGACAGTGTTGCATTAGTATTTACGGCGCCATGAGGACCACATCGACAATGGCCATTGGGAATATATTATCCATTTGGCCAATTGAGATACAGGTAAAATATGAAGCGGCCTTAGCTGCCACAAGATTAATGGCAATAGATGAGTGGCTTATAAGAGAACATAAGACCAGATACCAAAAAATAACGGATATCTTACCGATGGGAAATATTACGGAATTAACATGTGATAAAATCCCGATGAGATATGAGAATACTAACTGCATCACTATAATACCGGAAGAGGGAGAATGGGATGAGATAATCAGGATGGGAAACACCCATGGAATCGATCTTTATACAGACGGTTCAAAGATTGGTAACCAAACTGGAATGGGCTTATACGACATAAGCCGAAATACAAGCAAATACTTCCGTCTACCAGATCACAACACTATTTTTCAGGCTGAGATTATGGCGATTACGGAAGAATTAAATGGATAAAGGAAACGAATAGCGAAACCCCGATTCGTATCTTTACGGATAGCCAATCAGTGATTAAGACATTGAGAAAGGAGAAAGTTAAATCCCGGAACGTTTTGCAATGCAAGAGTGAGATAAACTCATATGCAAATTGTGAACATCTGGAGATAATATGGATACCAAGCCATCACGGGCTGATCGGAAACGAGAAAGCCGACAAATTATCCAAAATGGGAGCTCTTCTGAGTACTATAACTTTGGAGAACGCCAAACCCCTTAAACGATTTAAGGATGAACTTAAACGTTGGGCGATGGAGGAACATGACAGAAAATGGCAAAGCTCTGATGTCGGTAAGGTGACAAGAACACTATGGGGTGATCCAAATTTTGGGAAATCAAAGGAGATTCTGAGACTAAGTAGACCTACACTTAGGAAACTAACCAGTGTGATTACAAGTCATACGGATTTGAGAACTCATCTAGCTCGCATGAGATTATCTGAGGAGACAACATGTAGAGCATGCGAGGAAGAGGATGAAACTTTGGTACACTACCTCTGTCATTGTCCTGCGTTTGGGCATATTAGGCGCGAAAACTCTACAGTGGATACTATGCCGAACTTAGAATACCTGGGGAACTCGAACTGGAGATCCATAAGGCGTTACATTGAGGGGACTGGGTTCTTGGACTAGTCCGTCATTTATGGAAAATTATGTTTATGGTTTTTGTTTGGGAATTCCGTTTTCCATATGGAGCGCACAACATGACAACTGGGCATAAGTGCATATCTGTCATGGGTTTGGGCTTTTATATCCCTCCTTTTCAACCTAACCTAACCTATGATAGATCTGCGTACCGTAAGACACATATGGTTTAATGTATTCAGAGTAAAGTAGTTATTTTTATTGATCTAAAAACATATTTTCTAGAAATAATTTATATGGCAAAACAACGTTTGCGGGGTCAGCTAGTAATTTTTATAAAATTGTATATTTTCCCTTAAAAAATTAAGTTGGATTAATTTCAAAAATATTTGGTTGGCAGACTTTTTGATTTGCCCATATTAGACGTAAACACTAAAATATATAAATTTTTGTCGTTATAAATAAATATTAATTTAATACAAAATTGTCTTGATTTATTATTGTTATTTGTTTGACGATGTTTAGAGTAAGAAAAATCCCATAAAAGCAAAAAATAAATAAATATTTACCAAAAGTAGTGGTCACCCTTATTTGGGCAAATATTTACCAAATGTGAATATGGCTATGAACTTATAAATTTATTAGACAAACTTTTATGAATATAAACGTCTCTATTATGTTTTTTTGTATTTTTGAACAAGTGGATGGTGGTTTTAATACAAATCAAAATATTTGAATATTAAAGTAAAGAACGTTATACGATTAAAAGATTATTTCTTAATAAATAATCTTCTTATCTGCTTTAAGAATATTTTAACATAAAACAGAATAAAATATTATGATTTTTGATGGGACCACCCAATTGTATAATAAAAACTTTCAATTTCTAAAAAAAAAGCCAAACACACAATTTATTTATTTTGTTAAACTTCAGCGATTAGTATGGCCTTTACAGAAAACAATCGCTTAAGATGAACGAAAATTTTACGTGTATTTTGTTATTGTAGCAAATCAGATTTCAAAATGTTCCCTCAACTTGAGCAGGTACATACATATGTTTTGTGTACAGCCGATATAATTATAAATCAAGGCAGCCATGAGCTAAATAGATATTTCTAGGTGGGCATAGTTCTTTCTTTGCTTTTGTTGTTGTGTTCTCTTTTAAACAATTATTGGGTGGGTGACTGATTGGAGAATAATTTTAACAGTTTTATTGCCATCAAAAAAAAGGTGGGTGTAAGTAAAATTGTTATCACACACATTGTTATTACAAACTGTCTGTCCGCAACAAAATTCTTGCGGAACTTAAGTTGTATGTATGACTTGTAAATTGTGTTCATATTGAACGCATTTTTAGCCCAGAAAGAAATATTACACATTGTTTTCGCTTTTCATTAAGTATCTGAAAAGTAAACAAACAGAAAAAGCAAGTGAAAAATAGCAAGTAAAAAAAAGAAATCATTACAGCCATTAAATTGTTTGTTTTGTGTGATGGCATAGAAAGAGAAAATCTTATTGGGTCATTTGCAGTTGTCTGATGTCAGGTCAGTTTATAGCACAAACCAACTAGCACGATAGTTACATTGTGGCAAAAAGACAAAACTGCTTTAAGCACGTGTATTTGTCCTGGCACACTAAGGTGTGTCCTTATTTTGTATACTCCGTGTATCAACTAAACAATGGTATTAAATCAGTTTCAATGTTTTTTTAATTGTTAACGTTTTAACTATTGGTTTTATCTACCTTTTTTTTAGGGAATGAAAGCATATACATACATACATCCTGGCTATAGCTAATTTATACTCTAGTTTATATAATAAAAGCCCAATTAACGTACAAGTATCATTATTATCACTTTTATTATTATCGCTGTCATTATGGTTTCATGTCATGTTAGTGAGTTAACATGTTGACGTTGTCCTCAATTCTTAGACTCTTTATTTTTATGGACTTTTAATCAGTGCTAATATTTGTTTGTTCTTTAAGTCATTTAGGGGAGTTTAATTTTTTTGATTTTTTCTTTGTTTTTATAAATTTAACGGTTGTGGTTTTGATTTTTTACATTCACTTTCTATGTAGTAACATGACCTTCAATTATTTTTACTCAGGTTGTAGTTTTCTACTTTATTTTTTATTGGAAAAGCGTTAACTATCAAAATACTTGGAGACTTGTCTTAAATTCGTGGCCATTACTTTTTTTTTAGTATTTTAGTCTTTAAGAAAAAGTGTGAATTTTGTTAAAATGTACTAATTTCATTCAACAAATTAGTTGTTTAACTTTGTAGGTTGGTGATCTCAACGTTGTTGTTTAAAGTTAATAAAAATTAAACGCAAACTTTTAGTCAATAAAATTTGATTAAAGAACGTATGAGTTAAATAAATAGTTTATGGATTTTTACAGTTTTAAGCAAAAATTTGTAGCTGTACAGTTACTTGTTAGGCTAATAGCTTTTTGACTAAAAAAAATGCTGAACAGATACCATGGTGTGTTTTATAGAGGTACAGAACTTTAAGTTGGCAACACTGTTTTGACTGCCAACCATTTTGTCAGCTGATTTATGTTTAGTTTGGTTTTGGCATTTCAACATGAATAGACTGACATATGAATAGCAAGCAACACGTAGATTCGGTGAATGGGCCTAAAATAAGATTGCCATTGATTCCGATTGTCTTAAGCGAATTTTGTTTAGCGTTGAAGTTCACTTTTGTTTGAATAGATACGTCAATAAAGAAAACTGCCCCAATTGGAGTGATGAATCCTCAAGTGTCTGGTAGACACCGTAGCATCCAGAAAAACTGTGTAGAGTGATTTATAGACTGGTAGAACATTACAGTCAATGGTGACCACTGTAGAGTCATGAATACTGACTTTTTTGTTCATCAATTGAACAATCATGATTTGCTAAAGTTGTGGTTTCAATAACAACATGTGCAACATGTCACACAGCCTTAAAGTTACTAAAGGAATCTTTTGGTAGCCGCATAGTTTAACGTTGCGGACCCTGGAATTGGCCACCATGTGATTTAACGCGGCTAGACTTTTACCTGTGGGGATATGTGAAGTCGCTAGTCTACGCCGATAAGCCTAAAACGGTTGACCGCTTGGAGGACGAGATTTGCCGCGTTATTTCCGATATAACAGTCATAAATCTTGGAAAAAATGATCGAAAATGGACCTTTAGATTACATTACGTTCGAATCATCCATGGCGGCCATATGCCAGAAATCATATTTAAATTATAATGCCAGAAGATTATCTTTCGCATACAGTAAATTTTAGGTCAATTTAATAAATTTATCTTTATTTATTCCATTTCCAAAATATATACCTCTACTAGCTGACCCGGCAAACGTTGTTTTGCCATATAAATTATTTCTAGTAAATATTTAACTTACTCTAAGTAAATAAAAAAAACAAGTAAGAGCGCTATATTCAGCCGTGCCGAATCTTATATACCCTTCACAACGTGTAGTCACGCAATAACAATAGTTTGTATCACTATTCATCCCATATGAAATACGTACATACATATATAAAAACATCCCATAAAAATTATAAATTTACGTATGTATGTTACAAAAAAAAAAAAAAAATAAAAAAATTTAAAAAAAAAAATTAAAAAAAATTTTTTTTTTTTAAATAATTAAAATATATATAAGAAATATAAAACAAAAAAAAATATTTGAAAAAAAATATAAATAATATATTAAATAAAAAAAAATAAAAAAAAAATCTTTTTGGCTCAGCTGGGATTCGATGCCACGTTTTCTCTAACCAGTATACACGTTTGTATGTATGTATGTTGTTGTTGTAATGTTTTTGTGAAAAAAATAGAGGTGGTCGTATATTTTAATTTCTGATATTTTAATACCTCACCCGAGTTCAAGCGATGTCAGGGGGCTTCAAAAAGTTGATTTCAACATACACACGGACAGACTGACAGGGCTTAATCGACTCCCCTATTCATAAGCTTTCAGAAAATATGTACTTTATGGGGTCGGAAATCAAAATTGTAGAAATTTCATACGGAATGACAAACCTATATATACCCTTTTTCACTGTGTGAAGGGTATAAAAACCATTTGTGTTCTACGTTACGCAAATCTAATCTCAGTTTAAAATTTCATGGAAGTCGTAGGTGAGGCACCCCAAACATTTAGGAGTATGAACAAGTAACAGTGCTATATTCGGCCGTGCCGAATCTTATATACCCTTCACAACGTGTAGTCATGCAATAACAATTGTTTGTATCACCATTCATCCCATATAAAATACGTGCATACGTACACTTTAGAATAAATGTGGCATCGAATCCCAGTTGAGCCAAAAAAATTTTATTTTATTTTATTTAATATATTATTTATATTTTATTATTTTTTTTATATTTTTTTTTTAATTTTTTTAAAAAATTTTTTTAAAAAATTTTTTTAAAAAATTTTTTTAGAAAAATTTTTAAAAAATTTTTTTAAAATTTTTTTTTTGTAGTTTTTTTTTATTATTTTTTTCTTATTTTTAATATTTTTTTTGTACTTTTTTTTGTTTGGTATGTTTTTTACATGTATGTATGTATGCATGTTGTTGTTGTAATTGTGAAAAAAAACGAGGTGGTCGTGGTTTTTTGCTCATATCTCAGAAAGTTATGGGGCGATTGTGCTGAATTTCAATAGCGATTCATTCCTGGATATTTCCAAGAGATTGATACCATACTCAGATCTGAGGAACATATAGTTGCATCTAAAAGTTGATTTCAACCACGGACAGACGGTCAGAGCTTAATCGACTCCTCTATTCATAAGCTTTCAGAAAATATGGGGTCGGAAATGAAAATTGTAGAAATTACAAACGGAATGACAAAGCTATATATACCCTTGTGCACCACAGGTGAAGGGTATAAAAAAATTTAAAAAAAATTTTTTTTGGCTCAGTTGGGATTCGATGCCACGTTTTCTCTAACCAGTATACACATTTGTATGTATGTATGTTGTTGTTGTAATGTTGTTTTTGTGAAAAAAAAATCGAGGTGGTCGTGGGTTTTTGCTCATATCTCAGTTGTTTATGTACCGATGTTTCTGATTTTCAATACCGATCTACTCCCGAATATTTCTGATATTTTAATACCTCACCCGAGTCCAAGCGATGTCGGGGGGCTTCAAAAAGTTGATTTCAACATACACACGGACAGACGGACAGACTGACAGGGCTTAATCGACTCCCCTATTCATAAGCTTTCAGAAAATATATATTTTATGGGGTCGGAAATGAAAATTGTAGAAATTTCACACGGAATGACAAACCTATATATACCCTTTTTCACTGTGTGAAGGGTATAAAAAATAAATGTTGACCGATTCTTAAACGTTTATTTCTGCATTGGCTCAACTATAAATTGTGTATAATTTAAAAGAAAATACTAAAAACTATATGGATGCAAGTACATAATTAAAAAAAGTGGGCGTTAAAGTAGGCGTGGTAATAAAAGGTATCCAATTAATCGTACTAGAGTCTTAGTTATATTATGTGAAAATTTCAAGAAGATCGGTCCAGCCGTCTGGCCTTTCTGAGGGGCGTGAAAAAAGGCGTGGCGTTGAGGGGTATGAAAAATATATGTTGACCGATTCTCAGACATACCCGATATGCACACAAAATTTCATGAAAATCGGTCGAGCCATTTCACAACAGTTTAATCATAAACACCACGACACGAGAATTGTATATATTAGAAGGTAAAGAAGGCACCCTCTACCAATTGGATTTTTTATTATTTTTTTTATTGAGTCATAAAATAAAGCACACAGGTCTAATGGCCTCTACAGCTTTGTTGGCACAGCTGTTTTTGAATTGTTTTGCGAACTGCATGACAGTTGTCACTCTTCAGTTAATGCTTGACTAGCCTTATTTTTGAAAAACTCTGACCCAATAACGTCTCCAGTCAGAAATCCTCGTTAAACAGTGACACGGTTTTGATGTTATTGTTTCATCGATCACATGCATGTTTTTAAAATTATAAAAACCGGTCTGTTAAAAGTTTTTCTGAATAAGTTCATATGTGCAATCAAGAGAAAGAACGGTTCCAAGGCGAATTCAATAAGGTGAACTTATTAGATCAGCTGATCATCAGCTGTTGACTACTTCTAGGGACCAATTGTCAATTTTTTGTGTATTTTTGACATATCGTTTTGTTTTACACTAACAAAATACACGTTTGTATTTTTTCACTTTGTAGTTGTTTTAGGGACGAGTTCACCTTATTGAATTCGCCTTGAACGGTTCTTTTGAAAGAAAAGTTGGAATATCGCATTATTTCTCGGAGAGGAAAAGTAAATTTGCAACCAAGATTGTGCGATTTGACACCATAAGACTATTTATTGTAGGGTTTTTTTGAAGAGGAAGGAGGAGCTAAAAAAAAACAACATTATCGAGCATATATCAACCATTGATAGCAGTTTATTTAAAAACGTGATTGAGAATTTGGGTAAAAAATTGGGTGCCTGCCGAGCCAGTAGGGGAAAACACTTGACCAACATATATTTTAATTTTTAAGCGTAACCTACTTGTAATAAACTGAAATAAATAAAAAAAATATTTTATTATTTTTGAATTAAAGCTAAAACGATACCTTAAATTTTGACACCCTTTACTTTCGTCTATTGCACCATTATTTAGCTTTATTTATTTATTTTTTTTGATTGACAGTACTCAGCGCACTAATTGTGTACCATTTAAATCTTGGTGAACTCTGAAATACCCTATACCATTTAAAAGATCACATTTTTTTATTGAGAATATATAAAATCACTACATAGATTGGCTTAACCAATAAACTAAATGAATGTCTTCTTTTTGTTGACAAAATATTCCAACATTAAAAATATTTAAATTTATTTTCCTCGTTAAAAACTTCACGTTGTCATTGCAGTCCACAGTTTAAAGTTTTTCTTCTCTAATAAATATATTTTATATTTTTTGTGTGTTTAATGTTTTCAATGTTTACTTTGTTGATGTGGTTTTAAAATTTATGCATTGTTCCGCCTTATTGTGTCATTCAAACGTCACGCAGCATGCTGTCAAACTTCATCAAATGTCATAAGTTTGATTTTTTATTTTAATTTTTGTGTTTTTTAAAACAAGTCACATTTACCACAGAATATGTCAATGAAAGAATATATACAAAAATATTAAACAAATGCTGCCAAATAGCTAATGGACGACCAAGTTTGAGGAGAGATTTAAAGAAACCATATTGTGTACTTACATAGGAAAGTTTAGAAAATTTTTGAAATTTCTTCTTATAGAAATAAATTTTTGTTTAATAAATTTGGCGCTTCCAAAGCTATGGCGCAGGACTTGTCATTACAAAACTTATAATTTAACTCTTTTAAGTAAAATGTAATATTTTAGTACCTAAATTCGTGGCACACTTAAAAAGAGACGTGAGTTATGATTTTTTTTTAACATTTCTAACTCTAACATTAACAAAACACATGGCAATTCGCAAAAACGCTAGCAGACGCCAAAAATTAAATTGAGTTTAAAAAACAACAATCTTTAATAAAGTGTCATTTAACAAATATCATTTGAAGAAAAAACTCAATAACAATATCAAATGACACCATCTTAAATAATATCTAAAATATTGTCTTCATATTAAACTTAATACCCATACATGGCTTGAAAAAACATAAATAAAAAAAAACAATATAATCTAAAATGTTAAGACAAAAACGTATCGAATCGTGCTGACTTTTGACCCAACCACCAAAAAAAAAAAAAACACACTCCTTTACAAAGTTTGGCTGCCTTCATCATCTGAACACAATAAGAAGCCGCTAATGGATTAATATGATCAAAAATGACTGGTCACAATAAACAACTTACAACACAATGGCAACAGTGACAACAAAATTTTGGAAAAAAAACAGGAATTATCAATAAAAGAAAAATTTAAATTTTATGTGCAAATTCTCAGACCAAATAAGGTGATGCAAATACGTATGGAAAGGCAACTGTTAACAAAAATAAAACCATTTGACAAACGTGACAAGACAATTTTCTTGGAAAACATTTGAGGTTGTTAGACTTATGCATAATAAAAATTTTAAAAATTAATAATTTTTTTCTTTAAAGCAGCTATGATTACAAGTTATTTTTCTTTTAATAAAATCTTTGTTAACATTTTCAATTGCATGATAAAAACGAAATCATCATTGTAGATTTTATGCGCAAGAATGTCAGCATATGTTAATGACTACAACGGTATGCTACTTTTTAGTGAAGATCATTTTAAGTTGATGTCATCGAAAAATCAATTCATATTTTATTGAATGCAGTTTAAAAATGCATAACAATTTAATACAAAGTTTGATTTCAATCTAATATAGCAAGTAAGTGTAAAACTGTAGCAGGGATAAGGGTCTTTAATGTCACATCTAGATGTGACATATTAAACTTGTTTATGGGACGTTGTAACCTTTATGCGGGAGAAACAAATTTTGTTAACCCCGCAAAAATTAAAAAGGAGCTTTAATAATTTAATTTATTCAAAAAAATTTTCTTCCCAGATAATTGCAAAAGATTGTAATTACATGCAGATCTGTGCTCGTGTGGGGGCTTCTTAAAGTTATTTTCAACCAGCACACAGACAGACGAACATTGCTCAATCAACTCACCTAATCATTACTTCATGGAGTCGGAAATGATTATTGTAGAAATTACAAACGCAATGATAAAGCTATATATACCCTTTGCACCACAGGTGAAGGGTGTAAAAACCAAACCAAGAGCGGAAACGTTACGCCTTGGGTCCTCTCCTGTAAAAATGTGCTATTTCTTTCAACACAAATGTTGTTTAACAAAGATCTTTAATTTTTGAGTTTGTTTTTTTCACAATATAGTTGTAGGTGCATAAAAAAATTTTTGCTTTCAATAAAACGATTATTTTGTTTTTTTTTTCTTAATTTTTCTTCAAAATACGGTTGCAAGAGCAGCAACAACAATAAATGATCTTCAACTTTAAGCTATTGTGTTGTTATTATTGTTATCGTTGCTTTGTAAAGTTCTCCTCCATTTAAAACTGACAACGATGACAAGAATATCTATGCTAACAACAAAAACGATAACAATGATATGCTCCTGGTTCACAGGTTCCTTGTTTTTTTTATACTCGTACATAAAAGTTGTTGGCGAATTGCAAAATATTTAACTCGTACGAATGAATGTGTTGCGCAATTGAATTTTGTAGTGCAAGTATTAACTTAACAACAGCAACAACAACATTTCAGTAGATTTGTAATTTTCATGTTTTTGTGTGTTCAGTTTAAAAAATTTAGTTTTTTTATGAATTTTTTTTATAAATATGTTTTTTTGTTACACTAGGATATCAACGATTATTTACCAAAAATGGTCACTATGACCATTTAAAATAAGAAGAAGCGATGATAAAAACATTTTTTTATTTTACAAAAAACAAACAAATACAACTTGAATGAATTGTAAGAAAATTGTTGAAAAGATTTTAAACATTTTTTCCTAGTCGTTTTTTTTTTAACTGTTTTGGGGATTTAAAAATAAGGAAAAATGATATTTTCATAGTCGTGTGTTTATGTTTGCAGAGATTTTTCAAGTTGTTTTAAATCACGATGATGCCCAACCACAATAGAGGTTTCCGAAAAGGCTAATGGGGATGTTGATGGGGAATATTTAATGTTAAGAAGCCTTTTTAAGAGAAAACTTTTAATGTTTTTTCCGTAATAATAGCTTATTTGCAAATAAGGTTTTTAATTGCAATTTAAAAAGGTATAATTTTAGGGAATAACGGGAAAAGCTATTCTAAAAGTTCTTGATATTTTAAGATGCACTAATCATACTAAATATTATTCTTACAATAGCGGAAATCACCCTTCGTTGTAAACAGATCATGCAAATGTTGCAGATCTTGCAAGTCTAGTAAATATTCTATTGCAAACGTTGCTTTTGAAAATATCCAACTGTTTTTAGTATTGGAAATAAGTGCTTGTGTGCTGTCATGCTGAGCTCTTAAAAAGACGACGCCCAATAGCAATTTATTTACTTGCACACTTTCCTTGGGTGTATTTGCTGACCGCTGGAAATTAGCGTATATAACTCCAATTTATAAATCTGGTAAACGCAGTAATGTTTCTAATAATAGATCTATTTCTAAATTATTAATCATATTCAAGATATATAAATAAATATTAAATAAATTATATTTTTATAGAAAATCACTTGACTATTACAACGATAATATAAAAAGTTTGTATGCTTTACTTTACTTTCATTTTGTTTTCTTATTCCAACCAAAAATCAATATGATCATAACAGGGGAAGTGATAACCCCATTACACATTATATTTTTTGTTTCAGGAACAATTAATGTTATAAGTTTTGAATTCTGGTATCAGACATTTTAATAAGTATTTCACAATTCATTCCAATAACTAGATAGATCAAATGACAGGGCATTTCTGCAGAAGTGTAATTGTTATACGATTTATATTAAGTGTAATTGGACGCGATATGAGTTAACTTTTTCGGTCACAAAATCAATAGGATTAGAGCAGAGGACCTATTGCCCGCTCCTCTCATTAACAACAAATATAGTTGATCTCATTTTTGAATAAGAGTAATCTCGTCTTACTTTAAACTTATTATGAACTACCTTTGATAGCAATTACCTAATTAAAACTAAAAATGGTAAGGAGCGAGGAAGAAAGGAATGATACCCTCTAGACACTATTTATGACAATTATTGCAAGCAAAAAACGATATGCAAAAGAAATAGTGAATGCATGAGTTTAACCCATGATTCAGTGGTTAATTTAGGTGAAATAGGCATGGTCTTAACATTAACGTGTCATTGGAGAGCATGTGTACAGTACTTCATTCTAATAAATGCATGACACGCATGCACAGTGGATAAAAAGAAACTAATTTTTCATGAGTTAATGTTTGTTTACATGAACTGTTTGAGATATTTTACATGCAGTTGCACATTACTAAAGGCTAACTATTTTGTAGTTGGAGAAGGCATTCTTCATGTCTCTTTTAGTACTTATGAATTAGAAGTCATCAAAAATGTTATTCACGTTAAACTAGTGGAATTTTTTTTTTTGCTGTTTGTGTAAAGCCTGTACTACACGAAATATAAAAAGCCACATACATATGTGGCTGTGACGTAATTTTAATGTCATCATAGCGCATAAATGTATTCGCTTCGGCCACATGTGTTTCATTTGAATTTTTGGACTAAAATACATTTCGTGTTATATCAAAATCTTACCGAATGCAGCCATTGCGACATTTAAAAAAATGTAACCAAAGTGCTGAACTTTTTAGTGACGTCAGATGTTTTTTTACATTACGTGTACTATAGGCTTAAGAAATATTGTTTTTTAATCTATATATATAAAAATCAATGTGTGTTTGTATGTTTATATGTTTGTATGTTTGTTTGTGCTTTATAGACGGTTAAACGGCTGGACCGATTTCCTTGAACTTTTCACAGAATCTTTCTGTATGTCTGGAAGGAACTATAGGCTATACTTTGGTTTGAAATTGTAAGTGGGCGGGTAGCCACGCCCTATTAAAAAAGTATTACATATTATATATCACGAAAGTTAATGCAGCTAGAGTCTACAAATTAAGTACGGAAAACTTTGACATCCACACGAACATTTGGGTAAAAAATGGGCGGACTTTCAATAGTAAGCGTGGCCACATGAATTATATACTAAATTTCGTATATTTGGAAAACGATATCGATTAGAGTACTAAAATTTTGTAAGAGCAACTTTGACACCCAAATAAACATTTCTGGAAAAAATGGTTACGTTAGAAATAGTGGGCGTGGCAGCGTGAATACTAAAATTCGTATATTCGGGAAGCGATAACAGTTAGAGTACCCAAATTTTGCACGAGAAGCTTTGACATCTATATGACTATTTTGATAAGAAATGGATGCTTTAGTAATAGTGGGCGTGGCACCTGTCATATGAATAAAATACAAAAATTCGTATATCTGGGAAGTGATAATAGTTAGAGTACCCAAATTTTGCAAGAGACACTTTGACGTCTATATAATTATTGAATAAGAAATGGTTGATTTAGTAATAGTAGGCGTGGAACTTGCAAAATAAATAAATTTTTTCGAACTATAAAATTTTTATTTCATTACGATGGGGGTGGCGAAGCACACCGGGTAATTAGCTAGTAAATAAATAAACAATTTTATTAATAATTCTATAAGAGGTTCGATAATGTCTGCTTTAGACACTTTTCTTAAAAGTTGTCACTTTTGTGATGAAAACAAGTTTTTTTTTTTGTTTCTTCTGCTAGAATCCGTTATTGGAACCTTGTAATTGTATTGAACAGTTTTATAGATCGAGGTTTTTAACTATAAGGGCTCTGATCCAAAACATGAATAGGACTGAGAAATTCTTCTATTTATCTGGTCTTTTGACTATCTCTACGAATTTAATCCAACCAAAAATTTAACATAAATCTCATGTGTGAGCCGAACCAAGGTGTATTTATTTATCAGGTAATTTTTATATATAAAATTCGACATTTAAAATAAATAAAAGAAAACTGTTTGTTATCTACAGAGCTTAACAGTTAAGTCCCAAAATAAATGAAGAAAAAATAATCAGCAGACGAATTAAGACTACCTGATAAATACATATACGTCTTGGGTCGATCATTGGCGTGCCAAGAGAGAGAAAGAGAGAGTGAGTGAATCATGGGAGCACCATCGAATGAAGGAATATATTTTACTGGTTACTCGATTTTTAAATAAAGCATGTTCTAATGATATAGAATTTACTTTTTTTAAACTTTTCGTAAAATTTCCTTTACTTTAAGTACCACAAATAATAATACAAATATTTAATGGCAAACCCTTGCATTGCAAATATTTTAAAATCTAAAAGACGAATAAGTTATTTACTTTGAAAGTTAAGAAGTTTTCTTTTTTTTTCATTTGATTGTCCGTTTTTCGCTGTAATATAAATAAATTTGAAATTCAAAATAAATTTTGCAACCAACAGTCATCACATACATACAACAGCCATTGTCTTAAGAAATCTGTAAAAAATTCAAACCTAACTTGAGCTTGCTGTATGTACCACAACCATACAATGAAGACAAAATTTTAAAACACAAAAATAAGATAAAAGATTTTTAATTTTTTTTATTTTTTTTTATAAATTTGTAAAAGTAATTGTTTTATGATTCAAACAACAATAGTCATACCAACGAGCACAGGCATTCACCTGAAAAAAAATTGAGGGATCAGCAGCAGCAGCAATAAAGGATTTAACGGAAAGAGGAATAAAAAATCATGATTTTCATTGCTTTTTATCTACTACTGACTACTCTGTCTGTCCGGTCTCAAAAGTGACCATATTTGGTTGACAGGTTGCCTTCGTCATATAAGTGTACCTGATGATGTCTGTTTGAATACCAAACTTTTTTTATATATTTTATTTGGTTTGTATTTGACCAGTAGTTACGTACACAATATAAAATATATACGTGTGTTCGTTCAACAAACCATCCATCCAACCATTTATCTAAATAGTCAACTATTTTTCCTGTCATCCATATCCACCACGTATCGCAAACCAATTCAATGTATGAATCATTTTTATTTTAGTCGTATCTGATTTTATTTTCGTTTTTTCTTTTTTTTGATAATTTCAATTGATGTGATCATTTATACATTCATTTTTTTATTTATTATTTTCTGCAGTTTTTTTTTCTTTTTTTTTAAGATGTTTGCAACAAACAAAAAAAACTGAAAAAAAAAACATTTTATTGTTGTGGACTTTTATTAACATAATTTTTAAGTTTTTTTTTTGTCTTTCGTTTTCCCATTTCTTTCGATTGTCCATTTTTTCAATTTTTTTTTTATTTGAGAAGTATTTTAAATTTGTATGGCTTTGATTTTTTTTACAGGCTTGTGCTCCACGTTATGTTTTCCATACAATAACACCGAAAAAGAATTTACGCTGGGATCCCATTGGTACGTGCTTTACCACAAGAAACTTTACGCATTTCAATGAGGTCTCACCATGTCGTACAAGTAAGTTATACACAAATTTTTACATTAATACTACATGAATAAAAAAACGAAATACTATTTTAATTTAAAGCATCTATAAATAATTTTGAAAATAATATAATATAGTCAAGTATATGGAAAACAAATAATCGTTAATGTCAAAAACTAACCATCACATTTTGATATATTAACAAAGATGTCACCGTCAAGCCTGTCGCTTTAATTGTGTTTCTTATAAAAAGCTCGTATAACTTTAATATTTTTACTGCCGTATTTTTAAAAAAAATATTTTAAGTTTATTAAAGGCTTATTTGACAAATTTCTGTACAACATCGGTCTTTAATAAACCTAAAATATTTTGTATGAATACGGCATTTATTGTTTGAAAAAGAAATTTAAAAATATTTTGAAAATGGTATAACTTCAAACGAAAAAGTGTTGCCAAAGAAAATAAGATTTAAATTTAGTATTTGGCATTAAATATATATATATTTTTTTTAAATTTATATTTAACACTCAAATGAGAGCATAACAATAAATGCTGTAAAAGAAATATACTATTTTGTGACTACTTTCTACGAAGAGTTTTAAATGTCATTCTATATGAAAAACTCGTCGTGCTTCAGTTCTGTTTAATCACTTAAAAATCTGCATTTAACATGTAAACTGTCAAAGTTTTGTTATATTTTCTATGCCAAAATTATATATTTTTTAAAAATCTAAAGCATCCTTCACATTTGGCAAATATTTGCTCAAATAAGCATGATATAAAATTATTTAATGTTATGTCATTGTCCTTACCCTAAATATCATCAAAACGTACAACAATCGTTTAATATTGCACGTTTATTAAATGAAAAAAAAAAATATATATTTAAGTGGTTACATCTATGTCGTCAAATATTAGCATAATGTAAACACAGCTGAAGTGAATCCACGCATAGAAAATAATACTAAAAATAAGTTCACTGTCATAACCGCTGTTAGTTTAATTTACCACTACTCTATGAAGCGCAATCCGTATCCGTCTTTCAAAATTGTATTTCTAGTATAAGTCATGTGGCCGCCACGACGTTTTCAAATATTTTTTCTGGCAAATTAGTGGTTCCGCTATTGTTATCAAAACATCAATAGAGCATTAATAATACTTCTCAGTTTCCATCTTAAACTGTCTTTTGTGCTAATTAAAATGACGTAAGTTCTTATGCCACAGTAATAGTTAAAATTTATGCATGTCATGCATAAACATGTCGTTTAATAAAATCCTCTAAATAGAAAAAAAAAGGACATAAAATCGCTAGAATTAACTAAAGGCATCTAAAACGGCATTACTTTTTAACAATTACAAAAAAACAACATCATTTGTACTGCAGCCAACTTCAATAGCGAACGTCAAAATTGGGTTTTCCACTTGCAAAGCGTTTTCGCGGCGGTTTTTAGATTTTTATTGGTATAAAAATTTTTCGCAGCTAAAAGATGCTTGCCGTCTTTTATTAAAATTTAGCTGTTATGTCGATAGGTAATGTTCAACCATCTTGTTCCTCTGTTGTACGCTTCCGAGAAGCTCCAAAATATAATTTTCAATCTATATCTGACTGTATTTGATCCCATAAATAGATTAAGATCAGATGACAACTAACATTTTTAAACGTCTTATGGCACAAGAAAACTGTGTCTAGTCCACCGGACATCACTCTAAGTTTTTTTAATATCAAAGTCACAGTCACAATAGTCCTTACTATTTTAACTCTTACAAGCATTAGAAAGGACTACGTTTGGCAAAATAATTGTTTTTGGGTTTTCCAGCCAATTCTAACACCTTGATATTAATTATTTTTAATAAAAATTTGTTTAATTCAAAATAATAATTTTTCCTGAGAAATAAGAATAAAGTTTAAGAACCTCACACAGTTGTCTTTAAGGACATGAAAATTCTATTAAGACACACAGCAATTTGTTTTCAACTTTAAATTTTTTTTCTTCGCCAAGTCTGTAAACGATGTCTTCGTTGTCGTCGCCATTGACCAATACGTTTAACATTTAAAACATTTTCCTAAGAGAAGTTAAAAAAAAAATTTAAACAAATAATAAATTCCTGATTGAATAGCAATTTGTTAATCATTCCATATGCGTGCCTTTACTTGTGACCATAAAAGGATAATTGTTCTCTAAGGAATTAATACATTTGCAAAAGAAAGAAAAACACAAAAACGTTAAAAAAAAGAAAAACGTTTATACAATTGTATTAAAGACACATACAGCTAAAAAGTGTTGCAACGTCCACATTAAGTACATACGTTTTGTCAAGGGTTAAACTTAGGGGAAAACGTCCTTCTAAACTATAGTTACGTACAATATAATAAACAAAAATAAAAACAAAAACGGTAGCAGTAGCATACAACACACACATGTACAATATTTAACACAAATGTCTTTTTCTCTCCACTATTTTCACAATGATCGTGCGCCAGATCAAATTAAACGATAACAATTTGTCTCTGAAGTGTTTCAATTTAAACATTTGCCCAGTCAAGTTAACCGCGCACTCAATGTAGGTAGGTAGGTACAAAAACAAAACAATCCCACATCAAAAACCTCAAATGGACAGAATAAAAGAGAAGAACGTACGAAGAAGGAATAAAACAAATATGTCATACCAAATTCAGACTTACAATTGTAAAACAAAAAATATTTAAAGGTTTTTATTTGTTTGTTACTTTTATTGTTTGAGTATTTATCGCGCTGTTGTGTACGAATTGTACACATAGACTAAACCGCAATACAGCAAGTACAAGTAACTTGCAACATGGTTGCTTGCATTGCTTGACAAACCAACAGCAGCAACATTAAAGAAAACATACAATATATATATTTTTTTATACATATATAAAAGGGAAGATTACTAAAATAAATAAGTAGATGGTAAATGCTAAAAAAAATATATAGAATATTGTCTTGCAAAAATCTCTTATAAACTTAAAATACACCGAGATTCTTTTATTGCAAACAATAATCAACACTCTTTAAATTTAAGTTATAAAAGTTATATTTTATTTAAACACACTTAAATAATAGTAAAATATTAAATAAGCTATTTTATTATTGTATTTAAGTGTGTTTAAATAAATATAACTTTTGTAACGTAAATTTTAAAAGTGCTGATTATTGTTTGCAATAAAAGAATCCCAGTTTATTTAAAGAAAATAAGCCAACATTTATCAAAGGTATAAACGTTAACATTATCCAATGAGTTCAGCTAAACCCAGGAATAAGTCAACGCCGTTAATACTTTCTGTCTGGCTGGCCAACTGGCTAAACAATTTCTCAAAAACGCAAAATGTTGTCTTAAGTAAGTCGATTTTTGGAAGCGCTATACGGCATGTGCGGCCGTCTTGCTATTACCATGTTTATTTTAAGTTATTTTAAAGTGGACCCAAAAAATTATCATAATTAGCATCAACAGTCAATGGTAATATTTTTCCCGGCGCTATTTTAAAACAGGTAAAAAAAAATAATGTTAAACCATAAAACACACGCAAACAGTAATTTTTTTAATGAAAAACGTATTGTGGATTTTCCTCACTCTATATATGTAGCTCAAAAAAAGTCTTAAGACTGAGCAAAATATTATGCACGGATATATTCCTGAACTAACGCACGATTTGCGAAATAAATTTGCACAATATATTTCTAGAGTTGTCAGATTTGAACAACGTTTAACAATTTTAAACCTTTCGAAAAATGGAAACCTTTTAAAACAAGTCAGCTTTAAGCGAGATACTCATGTGATTAACGGTTACTTTTCACGCTATTATTTTTTTATCGCAATAAAATTACATTTAAACAAAATGGCGTCACTTGCCACACAACCTAATGGTTCAATTAGTTTTAACGAATGTTTTTCAGCACTACTTAAATGCAGAATAGAATTGCGATTGCAAAAGCTTGACGACAAAAATACGGCCCATAATTAAATCGTCAGCAGTAACGTTAAATAGCTACTCTTATTTATTTTTTTAATTTGATTCTTATTCGTTGGGTCAAAACAACAAAAATATATTTGATTGCTTACAAAATGTATGAAGTTTTAATATGGTAACATTGTTGAGCAAACAAGTCTCATAAAAATAAAAATTTTTGGGACATCTTTTGGAGGCTAATTTGTTTTGAAAATTACGTTACGTCAAGATTCTGTTTGATCATTAAAGTAATTTTTTTTTTATTATTTCCTATCCTATTATTTCCTATTCCTATCCTATTATATGACTGTAGAACATGTAAAAAAGTTTATTTGCAGAATATTTAATACTGGCCAATGTGATAACGAATCCTACATTAAAAACCGAAAAATGTAATTGGATCGGCCAAACCAAAGACTTGAATTCAGGGTAAACACAGGGTTAAGTTGGAAGAATGGTACGGACATATATGGTACCGACAAATTGCTGACGAAGCTACTATCATACACAGAAATTGAGGAGAAATAAAATACTTTACACAAGACAAATCACATCGGAATGTGCTTGTTAATGCCTTATAGTCCTTATAGGGACGTTTGGTACATATAATATATCTGTGGCTTGGAGCTAAAAGGGCCAATGTCAAAATATTTGGTTGGTTGGTTACCGTGGTAGTTCGCTGCACGCAAACAGTCAAGTAGAGTCTGTATGACTCCGTTTTGACAGGACCACATTACTCGTCAGCTCCCATATATTTCAGAATAAATCCAAGAGTAGGTAAGATACTAGATCCACCCCGTGGCCGTGAGGTATCTCAGTAGATAATTCAGTCTAACTTCAGTCAAAATATTTAGTTTTGAAAAATTGGAATTGAACTTTAACTTTTATAGATGCTTTCATAGTGACATTGGCCAGCATTTTATTTATGAAGCTGTTCTGGGTTAAGTATGACTTTAGCTCTTTTACTATAATGAAATAGAGCAAGAAAACAAATCTAATGCAATGATTAACTCAAAAGAGCCAAAAAGTGACATTGGCGCTTTTAGCTCCAAGCCACAGATATATTGTGTTTTAAAATGAACAATTTCTATTAATATTCACCTAACAAAAAGTACTTGCAATATACCTCTAAGGTATCTTTCCTCAATTTACTAACCACCTCATCGTTGGTGTTTCTTTGAAGTAACAAATGCAATATAGTGGTTCAACATTTTGTGTTATGTTCAGTTCTATGTTTCTCCCGACTCACAATGCCCGTGTAAATTATGCACTTAAACGTTTTGTGTTATGTTTTTGATTCTGTTTTCTGGTGACTTTGTACCGAGGAACTGCTTTCTTTTTTTTTTTTTGTAATAATACAAACATTTAAGAAGCTAGTAATTTCTCATAATAAAATCGCCCCCGTATAGAATTTCAATTAGTTGTTCTTACATTACTTTACACTTTTTTTGGCTGCCTTTTATTATATTCCATCAAAATAAAACCAACTAAAAATGTAAGTAAGGACTGGCTGACAGACAAACCATCAGTCTGTCCTTCCATCCATACGTCTGACTATCTGTCCGTAAAACGCTGGGACAGGCAAACAATTTCAAGTTAAATTCATACAAGTACTTCATATTTTTTTTCTTATACGATTCAAAATATTTAATGCGTTAAGTTGGTATTTATTGCTCTTGGAAACGTAGGAATGCATTAGAGGGGTTTCTTAATATGTATGTATTTTCCCTCTATATCATTTTTTTAAACGAAATGATTAAATACTTGTTAGTCTTTAGTAGAACAAAAAAATGCAGCTGAGATTCAATAAAATTAACCCATAAAAAACTATTATGGGAAAAATTTTAAAGGCAAAGGTCAGTTAATACTTAGCCTAAAAAATACTTGAGACTTATATTAAAAAATGTGCAGGCAACTTTTCGTACTGTTCAGTACGATGCTGTAAAAATTTGTTGCAAAATTTTAGTCATATTTATAACTTTCAGACTTATATATAAGTTTGTCATTCCGTTGATTTCTATAGTATGCATTTACGCCCCGGTTAAGTACATATATTCTGAATACTTATAAAAAGAGAAGTTGATTAAGCTATGTTTAAACGTGAAAGCGTTGAAATCAACTTTTTTAATCCCACATATAACCGACGAACTCCTTTATAGCATCAATATATTAGAGGTACTTTCAAAAATGTTGGTATTGAAATTCATCACAAATTCCCCATAAATTTTCAAGATATGAGCAAAGAAACACAACTGCCTCTGCTTTTTTTTACCATATTTCCATAAAAATAAAAATGTTTTAGCAATAAGTTATTTTTTTCGTAGGTTTGTTACCATTTATAGATATAATATGCCTATAGAGATAATCGTAAAAAAGTGTGGACAAATCGCTTACTGATCGGCAAAGTTATAGACAAACATAGTTTAGAAAAAAATGTATTTTTTATAAATGTAATAAAAGTTTCAAGCTTTTTAATAAATTATGAACACCGTTCATACACCAAATTGAAAGCCATAGCCCAGCAAATTATTCCTGAGAAATATTTACTAACCGGTTTGAAACTGAGATATAAACATCAAAGTTGGTTTTTTTTCTAACATTTTCAAGGGAAAATCAATTTTTCAGCTTATAGACAACCGATAGAGTCGGTTATCAAATCAAGGGTTTGACCAAAGCCTTTGAATATAATCCATCATGGCCGCCACTACAAAATGGCATAAAATAATTGTATATATGGGTCAAATCTAGTCTTTTAAAATTTACCCCTTCAACCCTTTCAATTTTGGTATCAAACAAAAGGGCTTGACCAGTAAAATACAGGTAATTATGTAAAACTTCAAAATCAAAGATGGCGTCGGTAATAGCAAATCGAAATTGTGTAAATTTACATATATCTAGGCTAAGCAACGATGTAATCATGTATGTAAGTATATGATGGTAAAGGGTTTTATCAGATTCGGCACAGATGAATACAGCATTCTAACTTGCTTTTATTTAATACATGGATGTAATTATTATTGAAGAAAACTTTTTTTCTTTAACTTAAACACAAAATTATTGTTCAGACAATTAATATTTCATATAAATATTTCCAGACAAGTCTACAAAACTACTTTTCCCCGGGAGTGCCTGTAAACAGTTCCGTCTGAATTTCATATTTACTTCTACACGGAAAAATAGTCGTTGTGTATTCAAGCAAATGATAAATTATACAATTGTGCAAAATATACGAAGTATTCGGTGATCAACATACGAACAAAGACTATTTTACCGTGTAACGAAAAAAATTTCAGAACTGCAGACTAGCAGAGAAATTTATTTATACTAAAGGCAGTTACGTCACTGGTTTTACCTTTGCGAAATTGCATAAATTTACACGTATTGATGTGAGCAGCATTTTTCACGTCTAAAAGTCGTAGCTGTTGACTTTTTTGAATACTTAAATCGACGATAAGTTGAGAGCTTAGCTTCGACAAGAAAGTAGCAGTTGCGTGCAGCTCCATATTTACCCAGGTGCTTAGAGATAGTGCAAATGCAAAAATTAGTGCGAAATCATTTAATAGATAGTTTGCACTTTTGCACGATTAAGCACGGTGACGTGAAAACCTTTACTAATCACTCTTAATATTATAATTCATTACTACCTACTAAGCTGATATTTATTTAAAATTATTCACAAAAAAAATAGAAAATAAATAATATTAGGAATAACAATGTGGATAAAATTCTTTATATGCAATAAATTATTATAACGTGTTAATAATTTTGTTTAACATGACAACAAAAAAATAATTTTCTTCATAAAACACACCTCCTCAATCAACTATTTTTTTACTCATGTTACATTTTATTTAAAATCCCATGTATATCATATTTCAAAGATTGTAACAAATACTACAATTTTTGTTTGACTACCCTAAAAGAATCCTTAAAATGAAATTTCATAATAAATATTTTTTTCTATATTTGGTCTACAAAATAAAATAATTTTACGAGGTGTTCACTGCACACTTAAAAATCCAGAAACAAAACATGATGAAATATTCAATTGCCTAAATTGTATTTTATTCGAAAATAATATTGAAATGCTGCCATCTTTAGAAAATTTTCGAAAAGATAAAAATAATAAAAGTAAATAAAACTAAAAATAGCCACTTGTATTTGAGGGAGTTTTTCCCTGTTTACGTTTTGATGTGCGGGTGTGTTTCTATGGCAATTAAAAATAAAAAAAGAGTTTGTATGATTTTCTTGACATCTGTTGGACACTTGTAAATAGTAAAGCAATGAACCGAAAACATGCATATATTATTTTTATGGAATATATATGTATTTATGTACATTAGGAATATGTCTGTTCATATGCATATATGTTAAAGTGAAATTTTGAAAAAGCTTAAAAGGGTAAAACAAATGATAACAATGCGGGAGGTAAATGGTCAGGTAACCCTAAATTTATTAAGGAACTTAACTAGATACATATTTAAGGTTATTTTTGAAATTTAATTTTTTGTAGCGTTGGGTCAATCGCTCACTTTAGTTCGTTTTTGCCAACAACTTAGTTAATTTTTTGCACAAACCACAATTTAATTTTTGTCATGTGTCTCTTGGGCCAAGCCCGGCGAATGAGTAATAGCAACGCTAAAAATCAAAACAAGCTGGAGTTGTCCAGCTACTCCGGTAGAGCGCGTAAGGTTAGCCATCAAGCCATCCACAAGACACTGAGCAAAAAAAATAGATAAGTAAAAAAAAACCTTCAACCCTCAGATTTTTATCCTATGGTTCTCTCATGGCTACGCTTAGCTCTCTAGCCTGCAGCTGATGGAATGCTGAGTTGGCCTACCCACCCCTAACCATGGCAAATCTACGACCATTTATTTATTGATTTGCCTCTACAGTGATATTGTTTCTACAGTTTAGTTTTTCTCACTTTTAGGTTTGTGAAAAAAACGACCGAGGTTGTTGGCAAAAATGAACTAAAGTAACGATTTGTGCCAAATATGAAAAATATTTAAATGATCTTAACATTTTACCAAATAAAAAGGAAATTAAGGACATTTAAATAACAAAAGTGTAGTTGAAAAAACAATAGACATTTTGTTATCAAGTTCTATATCAAGCGATTTTTTTCAAAAGCACTGACAAAAAGTCGTGAATTAAAAGCCCAAACTTATGAATAAACATGTATGCCAAAATTGGCATGTTGTGCCCTCTGAAGGACCTAACTGACTATCAGATTTAGTCTTATGATATGTTAGAAATTGTATGCGTGTTCAGAAAGTGTGTTAGTGTGGACACAAAGTGCAGAAGTGTGTGCGATTTGATAATCTTTTAAAGTAATAGTTTCTGTACGATCAGAGTTGCTTTTTGTAAAGCAAATATGACAATGTGGCATCTTATCACATTTTGTTGTAATTTTCTCATGTAGAACAGAATTCTATCAGATTTTTATTTGATATAATCCTACGACTATGTTTGATAGTCAGCCATGGCCTTAAGGAATGAAAAATCCCCTACTACAGCCTTGATCCCAAAGTTATCTAATACTTTGACTAGGTTAAGAACACAGTCTCTTCAATGTAACTTCTTAGGGATTTTCAATTTGAATTAATTAGATATTCCAAGTTCGACACGTTGTCCACGTTAAAGTTGTCACGCGTATAACGCCCGATCGCAGGGCACCGCCAAAGGTAGTGTTCTGTCTAATCCTCTTCTTCGCACGCTCTTAATGTCGTGGCATCCGACAGAATCATACTACGAGCAAGATGAGTTCTCAGCTCTGTGTAACCTGTGTTGGCCTATTCAGTTTTAAAATCTCCTTCGATTTCTCAAAATTTGGTTTACCCCATAGTATGTTCACCCTCGTACCAACAGCAATATTTTGCCACCCTCTGACGAGTTCTTTAATCGCCCAAAGAATTTGGCATTTTCCAGGGTTATAGTATTTTTAAATAATCCTTTTCTGGATCATTTATCGGTTTTCCCGTTGCCGATTACTCTGTGATGGCACAAGTCTCTAGGCGTTTACAATTCACATGCGAGTTTATCTCATTTTTGCATTGTAGAACATTCCGAGATTAAACCTATTCGTTCATTAGTGTCCTGATAACTGAATGGCTACCCAAGAAAATACAAATCGGAGCCTCGTTATCAGTTTCCTTTAATCTACATTAAATGCCCTGCGTAATTGCCATAATCTCAGCCTGAAAAACAGGATTGTGATCTGGTAGACGCAAGTGTTTACCTTTCATGTCATTTAAACTCATTCCAGTTCGGTCATCAATTTCTAATCCGTCCGTATAAAGATCGATGCCTTGAGTATTTATTACCCTAATTATTTCATCACATTCTTTCTCTTATTATAGTGATGCATTTTATGCCATCATATCTCGTTGGGATATCGGTTATTCATTGGTACCTGGTTTTATAGTCTATGACCTACATCTCATTCGGGCGTATTGATAGTATATTCTCGATAGCCATTGTTGATGAAAACAAACATCAGTAGTACTGCATCCAACTTCAATACAGAATGTTCTGTCAAAATTCGATTTTCCAATTGCAAAACGTTTCTACGACGGTATTTCGATTTGCTTCATACAAATTGTATGGGCATAAGAATTTTTGACATCCAAAAAACGCTTGCCGCTTTTGTTTAGATTTGGCTGTAATGTCAATAAGCATCTTAGTCCTTTGTTGTACGCAGCCGGGAAGATCAAAAAATGAAAGAAATGAAAGATAATAATAAACAGAAAGTAAAAGGGTTGCTGTTTGGTTAAAAATTTCAATCTAAATCATTGTGGTAAAATATATGAAAAAGGAAAAACTAAAGTAGTTACCGAATTCAATTGACTTAAGTCCCGGGAGTTAAAAAATGGTATTTACATCCAACATGTAACCACCGATCAAAAAGTGCTGATGATAAAATCGTAGCTGGTTTCAAAAATGCATTTCACTCGGCTAGTGTCGGTAAAAATATAATTTTTCAGATTGTATTCTTTCATTTATCACAATTAAAAAAATTCTTTGTAAAAATAAAGAATGTTAATATGAACTCAAGCCTGATTAAAAATTTAAAAAAATTTATATATTAGTTTCGAAAACATATGCGTTATGCATAATAACAAACTATGTGTTAAGTAACGAACGAATTCCCTTATGCAAATTTTCCCATTAAAAAAGTTAAGAGCTTGTTAGTTTCGCAGAGCATGCGAAAAAGAGAAAGAAGCATTGCAACACTGCTTTTACAAATGCCCTGCGTTTAGACGTATTAGATACGAATATAATACTATGGACACTTATTAACAAACTTTAAATGACTTGCCCTGTGAAATTAGTATATTAAGGTGCTGGATTATTGTAACAGTTAAAATGTTATTTGTTAAACTCGGCGTATGGATTATTTTAAAGGAACTTGCTTCCACAAAAAGTGCACATCATACCGAAATTGTCATGTTTACATCAGAGAACTACAACAATTCATAATACTTGCGAGCGCACTCACTGTTTACTAAATCAGTTTTAGTCTCGAATACTTTTAAGCACTCGCTTTTACTGATATGGTGGCTCGTTAGCTCGAGCTTCATTAATGAAAATATTACACAATAACTTTTTACTTGTACATGTCAATATCACAACCACTCAAAGCGAGGTTTCGTGTTTTTTCTATTTTCATATTTGATAACTTCTTTGTATTTAACTAAGACGACTTCAGTGTCACGACTAGCTCGTAACAACAACATTCACGGCATATTCATTTAAAATATATATTCGTGTATTTAAAATTCAACATTAAGTGAAAACATGGTTGCCAGATTTTATGGTTTGTCGTAGGTTAGACGATTTTAGGCGTTTAAATGATTTAGTGCATGTTTTGTTATTTATATTATGAATGAAAAATAGTAATGCTTTTTCAAAGTATTTTATTTATTATCATCTATAAAATTTTAAATACATTATATTAAAAATTACATAAAGAGCGCACTCAGCCATTAAAAAAAATGTTCTTATGTGCATCTTTAGCATCATAGAATATAATTGTGTGTTTTTTGTAAAATTTGTTTTCAAAAATGTATAAATATATAAAAAGTAAATTCTGTGTCTACGTCGCACAATGAAATAACGGACTGCGCTGCGTTGCCATTGGTCAATATTTTTGTAAAAATATTTACATATAAATGAAATTGATGTATAAAAAATTGTGATTCATAAGCCTGTCGCTTTCAATATATGTTTTAATTAACACTTACACAAAAATTTTTCTTGTAATAACTTTTAAATTCATTTTATTTCATAATGAATTTAGCCTTACATGTTTACCTAAATATACGATCATTGATTTTTTCCTAAACCTTCTGGCAACGCTGCTTTAAATATTACTACGAATGACGAATGCTGCGAGTAAACACTTGTACACTTAGACATATAATGCTATAAACACAATCAAGTCCACCGACCATCGACTACAAGATGTAAAAAAAAAAATACATGCGTGTTTATGAGAATAATTCTTTTAGCCGCTACACGACTACCGACTACACGGCTACTTTTGTAGCCCGTAGCCAACTAAGGCTAATTTCTATTTTTCTTGGCTACAAAAAACAGATTAGTGCTGCCAACACAATAAATGCATGAAATGGTGGCTTCAAGAACGCAATGCATTAAATATCGCTATTAAAAACGCAAAAAACTATTATAGTGGCACCATTGAAAAATAATAATCATCTGTTCATTTGTTTGTTGTTAGTGGTCGGTAGTCGTTAAAAGAATTAAGTAGCTGGCGACTTGGCTATTTTTGTAGCCAGCTACTTTTGTAGTCGGTAGTCGATGGTCGGTAGCCTTTGATTGTGTTTATAGCTTAACTCTAGGTCAGTGAAGGGCAGATAGAGAACATTGAATAAAAGAGAGTAAATTAGTTGTAGTATATTTACGAAACAATACAATACAGAACTCATATAAATTTCATTGTGTTTGCTAAAGGCTCGTATGTTGCAAACACAATTTCTTACGAGCCTGGCGAGTACATGCAAAAGCAATATTAACTACACCGTAACTCGTTTTAAGGCGAGTATCATAAATACGGGTGGTCGTTGCAGTTCTCTGGTTTACATGTAATGGGAATGCTTTTTTTTACCCAACTTATTTTGTAATAAAAAAAAATATTTATCAAGTCCTTCTGCCATTAATAAATTATAATTAAATAAATTTCTATTTTTTAGATAATTGGGGTTATCATCGTCAAGGTTATTGCCAGGCTGGTTTCAGTGCAGCTGCTAGTGGTGTAAGTATAACTCATCCAATTCTTCCATTGAGACAATCTTTAACATTAAAAAAAACAACTAAACAAAATCACATTGAATAAGAATGAGTGACACGAAAAAAATCGACACGTTTTCTTTTTTCAAAAGAACGGTTTTTGTTTTGTTCCGAAAAACAAACTTGAATAGAATTCGCAAAAATAAGAAATCAATGTGATTCCAAACGTGTTAAGAATTTTTATTATTTTGCATAAATTTCGAACGTTTTTCTGACTAAAAACAGATGAAATAAAAAAAATCATTATTAACACTTCGATTTTTGGTAAAGCTCTTTATTTAAAGAAAATTTTAAACAATTCTATTTAAAAACATCAAGCATTGTATTCAAATTGCCTTTTTTTGCGACAAAAAAAAGGTGCAAATTTAAAAATATTTTATGTTTTTTACAGGTTGGTGATCGTTTATATGTTGGTGCTCCTGGTAGCTGGTATTGGCAAGGTAAAGTTTTTTTTTTATTTTTTTTTTTCATATTATTTTTCTTATACTTTTTCCCCCGTATTATTTAGTTTATTTATTTAAATATTTTATGTTTTATTTTTATTTCAATTTTATGAACAAACTTGTAGTTCCTTTTTTAAGATTATACTTATATGTATTTATTGTTGTATCAATGTTTTGAAAACTAGTAAATATGTATTTTTAATCCAACTATTCCAAATTTCAAAAAAAAACAAACAATATCCATTTAGAATAATTGTGTTCTATTCTAATCGTTACGTAACTTCTAGTTTAATACGAATGTTATTTACTTTATATGTATGTAATTAGAATCTGTGTTTCTTTAGAATTTTGTTTTTAATATTAGTATGCCTTTTTAATTTTAAAACCCCTTAAAATTCAGGTTCAATTGAATAAAAAATAAAAAATGAATATCTGTCTGTTGCTAATTTTTGGACTCAAGGATATTTTTGTTTTATTTTTATTTAATTTTAGGAACAATCAAAACATTTACTGCATGTTCTTTTATGTAGATTTGAATATTATCAATAATTAAAGTACTCTTTTTGTGTTGAAGTGTCCATAAATGTTGTTGAAATCCTTAATTTTTACTTTTATATATAAAAATACATAATTGGTAAATTCACAAGTGCTATCATGTTGTACTGTCATATTGTCACACAGTTTCTAAAATTTTGATTTGTTTATTGTACAATTTTTCAACTTTGTGAATTCACCAATTAAACAAAATAATTGTTCAATTCACAACCTCGTATTGTATTCTGTATCGCCTATTGAAATACAGTTTTAGTTTATTTACTTGTGACCACAATTTCTATTGTATCGGTGTATGCTTGTATTGCTTAATATTAAAAACAAGTAAGAGCGCTATATTCGGTCATGCCGAAACTTATATACCCTTCACAACGTGTAGTCATGCAATAACAGTAGTTTGTATCACCATTCCCCATATGAAATACGTACATACGTATAAAAAACATACATATATAAAAACATCCCATTGTATGTTAAAAAAAAATAAAAAAATAAAAATTTTTAAAAATAATCAAAATATATATAATAAATATAAAACAAGAAAAAAATAATAAAACAAAAATTAAAAAAAAAAATTAAAAAAAAAATAATAATAAAAATATAAATAATATATTAAATAAAAACTAAAAAAAAAAAAAAATAAAAAAAAATTTTTTTTGGCTCAGCTGGGATTTGATACACGTTTGTATGTATGTATGTATGTATGTATGTTGTTGTTGTAATTTTGTTTTTGTGAAAAAAAATCGAGGTGGTCGTGGGTTTTTGCTCATATCTCAGTTGTTTATGAACCGATGTTTCTGATTTTCAATACCGATCTACTCCCGAATATTTCTGATATTTTAATACCTCACCCGGGTCCATGGGATATCGGGAGGCTTCAAAAAGTTGATTTCAACATACACACGGACAGACTGACAGAGCTTAATCGACTCCCCTATTCATAAGCTTTCAGAAAATATATACTTTATGGGGTCGGAAATGAAAATTGTAGATATTTCATACGGAATGACAAACCTATATATACCCATTTTCACTGTGTGAAGGGTATAAAAATATTAAACGTTAGTTAAATAAAAATCATCATTTGGAAAGTTGATCAAATCTTACTTCTGCAGAGCTACAAAAAATATTGTGAAACAGTTTTTGGTAAAAAAAAATTAGCAAAGATATAAAAAACCAACAAAACATTTAAGATAAAAATTAAATACAATAAATTACAGTTAATTACAGTTTAATTATCCTTCATAAGAACATTAAGAATAAAATTCTTTTATTGTTCAAGAGGAAACATATAAGTTAAAAAAAAAATATAACAATTATTTATTTTCTCAAGTCAAAAAAAAAAAATAATAAAAATAGCTTAACAAATAATTTTAAAAATATAAAAAAATTTTTAAATAACTGAAAAAGATTTTACTTCACATACATTTTTGGTAGCCTAGATTTGTGTAAGTTATGAAAATTTTGACAATGAATGTTAAATACTATGGGACATATAGTCATTAAGTGCTTTTTTGAAACTGTTTTTTCTCAATATGATTTTGTGTCGGTAAAGAGTTCCATAAATTAATAGCGTTAACGAAAAATAGTCTGCTTCTATTAAGGTAGGTATGTCTGGGCAGAATTAAGGTTGTGCATCTAGAAGATCTGCAAAAAACTAACTTTTTATAAAGATAAAGAGGCTTCCTCTGGTAGATCAGATTGTGTAAAAGCAAAATATTGCGCATGCTAAGGTAGACTGGTAAATCACAACCCAAAATCATTCTCCTCCACGATGAGACACTACTAAACCGAGACAGATTATACACGTATCGCGTAGCATTATTAAAAGAAACCTGTAACTTATGTAATGAATGCGAATCTAGTCTACTATAAACCTCAGCAAAATAGTTAATCATAGGCAGTATCAACTGTATGACAAGCGTCTTTTTGACTTCGACCGGTGTGAATCTAGATGACATTCGCAAATTACGAAGCAAATGGTATATGTCTCTTACAACGTTTTTAACATGATCAGAGCATGACAGTGAGGAATTTATATAAAACCCCAGGTATTTAATCCTATCAACATATATAAAAGGGGTACTACCTAAGTGTATCGTTGGAAAATAATTGCGATCATATTCAATTCTACCTATTGGCAGAACATACGATTTCGCAGCATTAAGCGTCAAGTTTTTAACCTTTGCCCATTTAGTAATAAGAGATTAAATCCTCATTCAATTTGCCACACGTCAACCATTGCCCATTTAGTAATAAGAGATTAAATCCTCATTCAATTTGCCACACGTCAACCATTGCCCATTTAGTAATAAGAGATTAAATCCTTATTAAATTTTCAACAAGTGTCCTCTATTAGACCAATACGATTAGAGATGTATAATTTAATATCATTCTGAGTATATTTACATACAGAAAACACATCATTAACAAACATGCTAAATAGTAGAGGACCTAGGACTGACCCTTGTGGCACACCTGAATTTCAACCCCTCAATCTTGAAAGCCTATTACCTACAATTACTCTCTGTATTTAATTTTTATCTATCTGTTTTAGTTATTTCGGAAGCAAAAATACCAAAAAAAAAAAAAAAAAAAAACATTTTTTTATTCCGCAAAAAAATATAATTTTCCATCCCTGTATAAATCCAATACCCCATTTTAAAAAAAATATGAAATAAAATTATATTGTTATATTGTGTAAATTTCTTCGATCTTTTTATATTAATATATTGTTTTTATTTCTTCGAGCTAAAGATCACTTTTTTATAAAAATTATTATTTTATTATAAATTGTAAAACCTTTCCCTGAAGAAGCTACCCAATGTGGTAGCGGAATATCGGAATAAAATAATAATTTTTATAAAAAAGTGATCTTTAGCTCGAAGAAATAAAAACAATATATTATATTGTTATACAAAATGTTTCAATGGAAATTACCAACAACAAGCATACAACACTGTAAACACATACAAAAATAGTACTAATAGTACGAACGATACAACTATGGATGTGAATTGAATTAATACTTTATGATTATTTTGTAATTTTTACTATCTGCATGTTTGTATTTCTATATTATTTCTATATATATGATTTCATCTTTAAGGTCCTTTTTTGTTAAATTATAAAATAAGGCCTATTTTTTATTTGGATTTCTTAAAAATGTATGTATATAAATGACACCTACTTTTAGGGTTACGTTTTTTGTATTTTTAGAAACGCTTTGTAAATTTAAAATATGCTTATAATAGCGACTTGAAATATTTAAATTTTTGAATTTTAAAAATGTATACAAAATCTTTTCTTTATTTAAGAAGTAGATTAATCTTAAATTAAACGAACATATTGACCTTTTGTAAAAAAAACTGCCTAACCCCCATACCTAAACAAGAGCGTTGAGCGTCAAGCGTTGGAGTTTTACATGTGTTTTGTTTCTGTTACAATAACAAAATACATGCAAAATTGCAACGCTTGACGCTCAACGCTCTTGTTTAGGTATGGGCCTAAATGTCATTGTTAGATTGTCTGTGTAGTGATTCCTTTCATTATTTAAATATTTTTAATATTTTGCTGTAAATAGAAGTTTTAAAATAGATCCTCCTGCAACTTCCCTTGATAATGGTTACTGTTTGAAAAATGTTTATATATTGAGCAAACTTGTTTGTAATGCAAGAGTACACGTGGCAGTAAGCAAGGCGAATTTATTTATCAGGTGGTGGTAATTCTACAACAAATACAACATTAAAAAAACAACATGGTTTTTTATTGTTGCTTTCGACTGTCGATGTGTCAAAAACTACATGGTTTTTGTTTGTGTTTTTTTGCGCGGGAAGGAGTAATCTATGTAAACATAAATAATATTTGACAATTCAATCATCATTTTTGCAAATAAAAAAGTAGATCAGCTGCGTTGTCAACACCACCTGATAATGAATTCGCCTTGGCAGTAAGTTAATTATTTTACTGTCTGTATCTGCATCATCATATAAAACAGTGCTATATTCGGCCGTGCCGAATCTTATATACCCTTCACAACGTGTAGTCATGCAATAACAATTGTTTGTATCACCATTTATCTCATATGAAATACGTTCATAATGCACACATGCCCGCTTCAATTGACGCATTGGAAGACAACATTCAAGCATTTATTCATGAGATACCGGCCGAAATGTTGGAAAGAGTATGCAAAAATTTGACTAAGCGGATAGACCATTTGACGCGCAGTCACGGTCAACATTTGCATGAAATAATCTTCAAACATTAAATTATATGGACCGTACTGTCGATTCAAATAAAGATTTCATGAATTTTTCTGAATTTTATGTGTTTTTTTTTTTAACTTTCCTATAGCTCTTAAAAAATTACCCTTTACATATAAAAAACATACATATATGTACTTATGTGGGAATTGGTAGCACTGGACGTTTGACTAGAAGTGGCCACTCTTTTTAGCAACTCTGTGTGTTTTCATACGAACAAGTATTGACATGATTGTAACGAACAAAATGACTTTGAACGAATTGTGACGGGGCAACGAACATTTTTTAGAAAAGAGTCAGAATAAGTTTGGACGACGAAGCACAAAGACGTTACTTAAATTTAAAACAATAAATATTTAATTCATTAAAATTAAACTAAACGTTTGTTTCATTTTATAAACCGACATGTATAAAAACATCCCATTGCAAAATTATAAATTGAGTTTACGTATGTTAAAAAAAAAAAAAATTAAAAACAAAAACAACAATAAAAAAAATTACAAAAAAATTTACAAAATTAAAAAAAAATATAAAAAAAAAAAATTTTTAAAAAATTAAAAAAAAAATATAAAAAATAGTAAAAATATAAATAATATATAAACTACAAAAAAAAATTTTTTTGGCTCAGCTGGGATTCGATGTCACGTTTACTCTCGTATGTTGTTGTAATTGTGATAAAAACGAGGTTGAAGTGGTTTTTTGCTCATATCTCAGAAAGTTATGGGGCGATTGTGCTGAATTTCAATAGCGATTCATTCCCGGGTATTTCCAAAAGATTGATACACTACACAGATCTGAGGAACATATAGTTGCTTCGAAAATTTGATTTTAACCAACACACTGACAGACGGTCAGGGCTTAATCGACTCCTCTATTCATAAGCTTTTGCACCACAGGTGAAGGGTATAAAAACTTCATATCTAAAAGAAAGCGGCAAGTACGCGAGATAAATACAAAAGTTACTATTAATATTTTAATTTGTTGTTCTTTCTTACTGCTAAAATAATAGGCAGTATAGAACACATTACCCATGCCTGTAATATAATAAGCTGAAAACATTCAACAAAATTTTTATTTTTCATATGTAAATATTATCCACTTAAGGCCAAGAGAATTCGGTCGTACACCACCGACCAACAATGGGTGATCGGCCTCATTATCGAAGAGTATTAATGTTTTTAGTGCAAAATCCACAACAAACTGCCACCCGTTGGAAAATGGCTTGGACTATTACTAACACCCTCACTCACTGCTTCCATATTAAGCGGTTATTACAGAGATTTTCTTATAGATAAACAGTATTTTTTGCATTAAAAATTAAGCCAGCTTTCTTAGATTCTTTATATTTTCTGTTCATAGTCTTTAGTAAATTTAAATCAATATTTTAACATAGACTGACTTTCTTCAAGTGAACAAAAATGCATTTTAAATAAACAGGAGGTTTACATATAAACGTATTGACTCAATTCATTGAATTCAGTAATAAATTTTTTGTGTTTTAACAACTCTGGTTATTCACTCGTTCATGGTTTTTTTTAAAAATCAAAAATTCAACGCAATAAAAAATAACACGTTCTTAAAAAGTGAGATAGTAAAAATGAGGGAAGCGTAATAGAAATACAAAACAATCGCCTGTGTTCTACATTACGAGTGAAAATAAATCACTCGGAATTGCCATGAAATTGTTGTTATAAACAATAACACTACAACGGCAATGGAGCACAGAACACAGGCTAATAAAATTTTTTTATATCATTTGTTCACAGCAATTAATAAATTGTTCAAATTTTACTGTGCCGCCCAAAAACACGGAATACACTCTTGAATAGAGTGTTTTTGTTCAATTTACTATAAATACACAATAATTTTTTTAACAAAAATCTATGACGTTCTCTGGTTGCCATAAAATTTTTGAACAGTGGCAGCCAAATTGATTTTTATTATAACTTCACCCGTCATTTCATTTGTAATTTCCACAATATTAATTTCCGACCGCATAAAGTATATCTTTTCTGAAAGCTTATAACTAAGGAAGTCGATTGAGCAATGTCTGTCTGTCCGTTTGATGGTTTAAATCAGTGCTATTCAACCTTTTTGGCTCGTGTACCACTAAATTCACGACAAATTTTTCGCGTACCACCAAAAAAAATATAATGTAAACAATTTTAAAATTTTTAATTCATTTTATTTATTAATAATAAAAAACAATAAAATAAAAAAAAATAATAAAAACAACAAAAAACATAACAAGAACATGTACATTAAAAATATATTTTAATAAGGAAATCTTTCATTTAATTTTTATACAACTTATAATAAATTAGTAAAAAAAGAAATTTTTAAAAAATTTAAGAAATTATACATTAAGAAAGAATTATCCAAAGTTAATAAAAAACGAAACAAAATTAAAAATAATGCATTTATAAAAAACTTAACAGAACGAGTTAATTAATATATTCTAATTAAGAGATCTTTCATTTGATTTTTATCCAACTATTAAATATAATTTAATGAAAAATTAAAAAAATAAACTTTACAATAGAACTATTCAAAGTAAAAAAAAAACGAAACAAAAATGTATTTGCAATTAATTTTATAAAAATCCGAATCAATGAGATCGTTGGCACTGCATTTTTGATATTAGAGATTTTATGTCTAGTTAAATTTTTGTTAACTTTAATCTCATATTTGGCTTCAAGTTCATCGTTGTTCGGTATTTATTTTTGATTATCACCATTGAGGAAAATCCTTGTTCACATAAATATGTGGAGGTGAATGGCAACAAATACTTAACTGCTTCATGATATAACGATTCATATTCAGTTTTCTGTTTCATCCAAAATGAAAAAAGATTCGTGTTTTGGAAAGCTATTTTTTGTGTTGGATTACAGGATATATCAATTAATGATTCCTTATCTTTAAAACACAATTTTGAACGTTGTTGCTCCAAAAATGGATTTTGTATCCATAAATGGTCTTGATGGCTTTTAAATGTTTGAAAATGTGTACAACAAATTCGTATTATTGTTCTCAGTTGTGCGTTTGTTTATTTCGAGGAAAACAAAACACACACATTTAAAATTAACAAGCATACTCTTTTGCTTTTGGTTGAACGAATATTTTACTTTGCTCATTCGTTTATTGGTATGGTTATCATTCGCTTACGTTTGTTATTTTTTATTAAATGTAGATGACAGTGTTACTTAAATTTAAAAATTCAAAATTTCACAAAAAAGGTATACTTTTAGGATGATTTTTCTTTTTGTTTCCAATTGCAAAATAGAAATCGTTAAAATTTTAAAAGATTTCGCGTACCACCTGGAAATTTTTCGCGTGGTACGCGTACCATAGGTTGAATGGCACTGGTTTAAATCAATTTTTAGAAACCTCGACATGCTTCACAGATCTTTATAAGGTATCGATCTTTAAAAAATATCCGGGAATGAATCACTACTGCAATCCAGCAAAGTCGCCCCATAACCTTTTGAGATATTAGCACGAAAACATGACTGCTTCCACGCTTTTTCCTATATTTTTCAACAATAAGATAACTTATAGGCACGTTTGCTACTATTTGATAAAATGTTATAACTCGTAAAATTCGGTTACTAATTGGTAAAGTTATGGGCAAAAATAATTTTTAAAAATATATATTTTTTTAAAATACATCATGCCACTAAAGCTCGCAATAAATTTTTGAACACGCTAAAGACACCAAAACACAAGACACAGTGCCGAAAACTATTGTTGAGAAAAACTTACAAATCGGTTGGAGACTAACTGAGATATAAACACAAAGAAAAACAAAAACTTCGGTATTTTTCCTAAAACATACAAACTTAAATTGATTTTTTCACCCTCTGGATAGTAAAGAGGAGCGACAGCGGTATCAAAAGAAAATGATTGACAAGCCAAGTATAATAAACTGTAAAAATTTTAAATCCATGATGTCCGTCACTAAAAAAATAACGTACAATAAATTTATTTCTGGATCAAAACTAGTAATTTAAAATGTACCTACTTCAACCTTCTCAATATTAAACGAAAGGGCTTAACTAGTGGATTACAGTAAACTATGAAAAAGTTGAAATTCAAGAAGGCGTCCGAAATAAAATGGCTGATATATTGGTTTAAGATAGTAATTACGGCTTTGTCCCCTTGAAACCTTACAATATTGGTATCAAGTGAAAGAGCTCGACCAAAAATATACAGTAAACTACGAAAAAGTAAAAATCCAAGACGACGCCCTAAACAAAATATCAATGTGGGTATCAAATAGAAATGCTTGACTATAAGAATACAACTGACTATATACAAATTCAAAATCAAAAATGGCAAAGAAAACTGAAGTATGACCCTAAGTCTGAAATCTAGGATAAGCTACAATGTGGTCACTTTATCTATGTACGTGATGGTGAAGGATATTCGGCCGTATATAGCATTCTTACTTGTTTGTTAAATAATAAGTTGCTTTATTTTTCTTGACCTAATATTTTTGCTATTAAATTATTTTCAGGGTAGCCAGTATTAATTCACAAATTTCGGAAAAATCAAATCTGTTGTTCGTTTTGGAACACAAGTCATAAAATCTCATTTTAAAACTTCTATTTATTTACTTAAGTTATTTTATTTTTTATGATTATTTTTTGTTGTTCAGTGTTCGTTGCTGTTTACAGACAAGGGATATTTTAAAGAGATTTCCAAAACTAAAAAATTGTTAAATCGCAATTTTTACAACCGCCAATTACTAGATTAACAGTTTAGTTTAAACTTATTATCAAACTGAACCTTTAAATGTTTAAAATGATCAATTAAAATACTTTAAAATCTCCCTTTGTCCAACGCTGAACTATATATTTAAATTCTGTGGCTTGGAACTAAAAGAGCCAATGTCAAAATATTTACTTTTGAGAAAATTGGAATTGAACTTTAACTTTTATAGATGCTTTCATAGTCACGTTGGCCAGCATTTTATTTATGAAGCTGTTCTGGGTTAAGTATAACTTTAGCTGTTTTACCATAATGAAATAGAGCAAGAAAACAAATCTAATGCAATGATTAACTTAAAAGAGCAAAAAAGTGACATTGACGATTTTAGCTCCAAGCCACAGAATTATTAACGTATAAATGTAAATTGTTTATTTATTACTTTTTTTAGTTAAATTTATCTTGTATTGCTTTAAAGAAGTATATCCTTAAAATATTAATCTAAATTCAAATATTTCTTTCTTGTTTTTCGCTCCGTGTTTTGTACTCTACTACTACTACTGCACTATCCTACACAAAATATACAAAAAAAAAAATTTACGCATAACTGTCTAAATTTGTTAAATATTAATTTCCAAAACAAATGTTGTGTGTAATGTGTTGTAAATCACCTTTAAATAAATATTAAAAAAAAAAACAAAACAAAACTCAAAAATAATGTTGAAAACCCCATTACCAAACTAAAGGACAAGCATACTCAGTATCGCCAGATGCAACATTCCCCTATAAGCCGCCATTTTATCAGCCTTTCGGTACCGGAGGTAATACAAACGAAACAACATTATTAAACATCAGCAAAAATTAAGAGTCTTGTTTAAAAATCAAACGCTAAATTATTAAAATCAAACTGCATATTAAAACCGTTTTTAAACAAAACAATTAAAATACATTGTAAATTAAATCTTTCATCAACTTTAAATGCTATTGACACACTATTGCAAAATTCTAAAGCTTTAGTTTAAAATTAAGTTTTAATTTCTAAATTTTCTTTTATTTTTTTTTTCTTTTGGCTTTTTTTGCTTAGTTCGTTATTTTACTTATAAACTGGTGTATTTTAATCATGAACTTTTTAATATATTTTTCTTTATATAAAATGCTTTTTATTACTGTAAACACTACAAAAAAAAACAAACAAAATTGTTGCATTATACTGACCCCGTTTGTAAAATGATTTTCATTGTATTTATGTCAAATCAATACGTCTAGTTCATAAATCAATTATAAATCATACGCCTGCAACTGAGGCTGATCTTCTCTTTACATTTAAGCCTAAATTGTAATATTTCTATTAGATTAGAAAGTTATTAAAATGTTATTGGTTTGGTTTAAATCATCTCCATCATTTAGTCATCACCATCATCGGCGTAGTCAAGATCAATTTAAATGGGTTTTTGGCCATTGTTTTTTGATTTTGAAACTACATTACAACACACATTTAAACCATACACCCATTATTCCCATCAACACGTCTTTAAACTTAAAATAGGCACAAGTATTGGAGGTATTAATAAAATTATGTATTTTATAAAAAAAAAAATCCTGCAAAAATGCATTCATTTCAATTCTATATACATACAGCCCATAACTTAGCAGAACCTCTAATACTCATTTCCAAATCATAAACTTTTACTCTTAATATGTATTTGAGCATGTGACAGCCTTCAAGCGCAACAATTCATATGTAAGTGTGGTGTAAGTTCTATGTAACTGGTAAATAAATATCTCACAACTATTCGAATGCATGTCTATGTTTTGTGCTTTTGTAAATAATTCTGTTAGCTGTTTACCCATTTTAGAATATTTTGGTTTTTAAGCCCATTTAAATTCGAAAAAAATAACTAACCTCAAATATTATAATTTTAATAAATATTCCCTCAAAAAAAATATATATTCATTTTTATACAGGCCAAACTTATTCCTACGATGTTACTAGACCCGAAAATCAAGTATATTCTACTGCCGAAAGTAGTTCAGCTGATGATGACTCCTATTTGGGCTACTCAATGGTGACGGGTGATTTTAATGGTGATCGTGTGGAAGATATTGCCATTGGTATGCCTAGAGGTGCTGGTTTGTTGGGTAAAATTGTGGTGAATAAATGGAATATGGTGAATATATTTAATATAACTGGACGACAGATTGGTGAATACTTCGGCTATTCTATGGCTACTTCGGATGTGGATGGTGATGGTTTGGATGATTTGATTATTGGTGCTCCCATGTACAGTGAGCCCGGCAATGCTGAGGGTAAATATGATGTGGGTCGTGTTTATATTCTCTTGCAGACTAGTACAAATGATGTAAGCCGCTTTTGCTTCAAAAAAAATATTAAAACAATTCTAATACTTTTTTATATTTTCTTTTATTAAAGGCTACCCGTTGGTCCACCGAACATATACGTGATGGTTACAATACCAAGGGTCGTTTTGGTTTAGCTTTGACTACTTTGGGCGATATAAATCGTGACGGTTATGATGATTTTGCTGTTGGTGCCCCTTATGATGGACCTTTTGGTCGTGGTGTAGTCTATGTATTTCATGGTTCGCCCACTGGTCCTTTGCATAACCCTTCTCAGATCATTAAATCCGAAGATATTGTAGAGGGTTCTCCGTATCCCCGTACATTTGGCTTTGCTTTGTCTGGTGGCTTGGATATGGATGGTAATACTTATCCAGATTTAGCTGTGGGTGCTTATGCTTCCGATCAAGTATTCATTTTCAAGTCTCGTCCCGTTGCTGCCGTTAATGCCATGACCTCTTTTGCCAGTCCCTCTAAACTCATCAACCTTGAGGAGAAACATTGCCAGACCGTGCGTGATGGCAAACGGGTAGCTTGTACTGACATAACAACCTGTTGGAGTTATACAGGCGAGTATTTGCCGAATGTTTTGGAGTTTGATGTTTCCTGGGTCTTGGATGCCAAGAAACCAAAAAATCCTCGCATGTTCTTCTTGCTGGATGAGGGACGCAATATACGCAATCTTACCATCACATTGGCTTTTGGCAAAAATTTCTGTCGTAATGAAACTGTCTATCTAATTGATAACGTTCAGGATAAATTAACGCCTTTGGAAGTGGAGACTCGTTATAATTTACGTTCGAGCAGAAGGCCAGCACAAATGGTTAGACGTAAACGTGATGCTTTGGAGCCAGTCATAGATCAAAATAGAGAAATTGTTCAAAGGGATGCCATTAATATTCAAAAGAACTGTGGTGCTGATAATATTTGTGAGCCAGATCTTAGATTGGAAATAAAGTAAGTTATATTTAACAAACTTTTTTATAAAAGCAAAAACAAAAACAAAAAATATATATAAAATTTTTATTTCCTGTTTACAGGACTGTCGATAAATATCTGTTGGGCTCCCGTGAACCCTTATCCATTGAGGTTTTGATTTCTAACATGAACGAAGATGCTTTTGAGGCGGCTTTTTATATGGTCATGCCTAAGGACTTAGACTTTAAGAAAATCCAACAAATTGGTGATAAAACTGATACACCCATTACGTGTACCGCACCTTCTGAGGCCAACAATTACACATTGAAATGTGATATTGGTAATCCGTTGCAATCGAAAAAAGTTGCCAACTTTAAGGTGGTTATGCTGCCTTCCCATAAAGTAGGCATGGCTCCTAGTTATGATTTCTTCATGGAAGCTAACTCCACAAATGTAGAGAAGCACGGATCTCATTTCGATAATATTATACGAAAAAGTATTAGCATTTGGGTGGAAACCGATTTGGCCATTGATGGTACTTCCGTACCAGACTTTGCTTTGTATAAAGCTTCTGATTATCAGTCTATTGAAAATGCCACCAAGGAAGAAGATTTAGGTCCTCAAGTCGTACATTTGTATAATGTCTTTAATAAGGGTCCTTCTACTATCGATGAAGCTGTAGTATTTATACATTATCCCTACCAAACAGCCGCTGGTGACTACCTAATGTACATGACAAATCAGCCCGAAACACATGGCAATATACAATGTGATCCTCATATTAATGTCAATGCTTTGAATTTACAATTGGATCAAAATCTTGTACGAAAATCTTACTTAGAAGAAAGAGGTGCTGTCATCAAGAGTCATGGTGCCTCCGATAGTTTTAGCTCTAGTTCTAGCAGTTCAAGTAGCTCTGGTGGCCATAGTGGAGTTTACATTGAACAGTCCCATAGTCAAAATCAAGGTGGCGCTAATGTTGTGTCCATAGGTAGAGGCAGACAATTGAGTGCCGAGGAGAAAAGACGTTTAGAAAAGGAAGATGAACAGGCTGCCTCTGGTGACGCTTCCTTTGTACATTCGCAACGTGCAAATGCAGCAGCCCAAGGCAACATGCATGGTGGTTCTGGTGGTAGTTGGGCTTGGTCGTGGAATTCCACTGGTGCCGGTAGTAGACCATCAATTGTAGTACAAACTAAAAATAGCTCCGTGTATTATGACCAAAGGGGTCAACCGCATGTGGTGGAAAGTAGTACAGAATATGTCACTAGGCTGGAAGATATACCTAGAACCTACCATCACTCACAACAAGCCTCAGCTAGTTATCATCAACCGCATGTGGTGGAAAGTAGTACAGAATATGTCACTAGGCTAGAAGATATACCCAGAACCTACCATCACTCACAACAAGCCTCAGCTAATTATCAACAAGCCGGCGGGGCTAATAGTCAACAACATCTACAACCACATCTACAGCCACATCTACAACAACAGCAACAATTTGAACAAAACCAAGCTCAGGGCCAAGCACAAGTGAATGCCCATAATGCCAGAGGTCATATACAAATGGCTGGTCCCCAGGGCTCAACACAATATCAAAGGACTTATGTTACTTCAGGAGCACCACAAAGAGTACAATATTCTTCCTCTTCTGCGACGGGTGGCGCTAGCAGACCCCAAACGCAATATCAACAAAACCAACAACGTGTAGGCAGTGCTGCCACTTACAACGATTTCTCTGGCGGTAATGGTAATTTAGAAAAGGTCGCCGTTGGAGGTCGTGGTTTCCAAACTGGCACCTTAGATTTGGGTACCCTGAACCGTGGCAATGTCGAACAAGAATTACGCACCCACAGTGGCCAACCCCAAGGTGGCAGTTATAGTTATCATCAAACCTATTCCAGTGGTACACCACAAGCTAATGCCAACTACCATCAGGTTTCTTCCTCATCGTCTTCCAATTATGGTGGTAGCAAGCCATACTACGGCCTTGAAAACGAAGATTACTACGATGAAGACTATAACAGTCAAACGGGAGGAGGGCAACAAGGTACACAGACTGTACAAAAATGGTCTCACTCCTCTTCGTCTGCCCAGCCACATCGAAGAGTGCGTCGCGATGAATCCAAAGTTGCCGAAACAACACAAATCGATATGAATTCACCTTGCAAGGCTGCCAAATGTGAGACATTACGTTGTGTGGCCCGTAATTTGGGCAAAGATGATGGTGTCTGGATAGCCATACGCACACGTATGGTAGCCGCCACCATGGAAAAATTAGCCGGTACTGTGCCACTTAATGTTTCAACTATGGCTGTATCACATGTAACGAAACTGCCGTATATTGGTGAGCCCAAGGATGATATTATTCGAACACATGAAATTTTCTACAAGGCTATACCCGAGCCAACACCAGTGCCAGATGTTGTGCCTTTGTGGGTAGTTGTGTTGGCGGCATGTGCAGGTGCTTTAATTTTGTTGCTCTTGATATTCCTGCTTTATAAAGTAAGTTTTCTTCTTCTTAACTAAAGAGAAATATTTGTATAATTTACAACTTGTTTTTTCAAATTTTCAAGTGTGGTTTCTTTAATCGTAACCGTCCCACCGATCACTCAATGGAACGTCAACCCCTACGTAACGGCTATCATGCTGATGAGCATCTGTAGACAAACAGCCATTAAAGAGTGCTTTCACGTTTAACTTTTAGAGAAAAACTTTAAGAATTTCTCTTTTAAAATAAATTGCCTTTATTAACACTAGTAATAAAAGGAAAATTTTTAAAAACAAGAACGCGGAACCAAACGAAAAAATTTAACTCTTTTTTAAAAAGTGTTGTTTTTTTTTTTTTGTTAAAATTCATATTCCCGCTTAAATAACCAGCTATATTTTATGCTGAGAGAAAGTTCTTGTTATAAAAAATTTTGCTTGTTTTCTTTAATATAAACTAACGGCTCCTAGTCACCAAAAAATATATAAATAAAGTAATAAAAAAAATAATATTTTTTATAAATCAAATTTTGCCATAAAAACGAACGAGAATATTTTATATATTGTTGAAATAAAAACTAAAAAAAAATAATAAAATTATTTAATAGATTTTTTAAATAAACCTGTTGAGAATTATATGAATATATACAGTGCTAAACAATTTTAAAAGCTATTTATTTACAATTTAAACTTAAACTAATATTTAAATAAAGTGAACTAATATTTAACATAAAAAACTAAAATAAAACATTAAAAAAAATAATAATCAAAATGAAACTTTACATACGAGTATAAGAAACAATCACTTTATTAGTTAAAATATATTTAAAGATTTTTTTTTTAATTTATCAGCAATTTAATCTGCCACGGTGTGAGCGTGTATATGTAAATGAATGAAAGTTAATAGTATGAGTGTTTAAATTTAAGTTTTTAACAATTATTTTTTAATGTATATTTTTTGTCATAATTAAAAGAATGAATGTTTTTAGAGAAAATGTATGATGAGTGTATACTTAAATTATTAATAATTTTATTATTATAAAATAAAACAAAACAAGAAAACCTATTTGTTCATTAATTAATTTTTAATTATTATTAACCATTAATTCTTTTGTCTGCTATGAATTTTTAAATTTGTGTAAATAAACTTTAAGCCAGAAATAAGTTTAAAAAAAAGAGAAATGTTGTAATTATTTTACTTTTTTTACATGTAAATGTACATGGATTTTTTTTTTAACAATAAAACAATTTCTGCTTAGATGTTTAATTCTGAATTGAATTTTTATTTAAAAATTTTTTAAAATTTAAGAACAATATTTTGTTAGAATTTCTATTAAAAATGTTTATATATTAAAGGTTTTTTATTGGAATTTTTTTAAAAATAAAATGCGAAGTAAGCACATTTTCTTTTATTTCTAAAATTTTAATTTCTCTGTTGAGCTTCTTTAATTTATTGATGGTACTTATTAACAACTGGTTAATTTTTTTAGTTTTTATTATATATGTATAATTAATAAATTTTGCTTTTAACCCTTTAAGTTATGAAAAACAAAAAATAAAAAAATTAAATAAGAAAAAGATTAACTGAATTAAAGACTTTTCCTTTTATAAAATAAAATGCGTTTAAGTGAATTTAAATTTTTTGATAAATATCCAGAATTGAATATTATGTGCTTTCGCATAACAGTATACTATACACATACTAGCTGACCCCGCAAACGTTGTTTTGCCACATAAATTTTATCCAGGGTGTCAATTCTCGTTCTATGAAACTATGAAATGAAAAGTTTTTGTGTGTAATATCATATGGTGCCACCATACCCTTTGCTATACAAAAACTTTTTCATTTCACAGTTTCACAGAACGAGAATTGAGCCCCAGGTAATATGTTTTTAGTTCAATAAAAATGACTAACTTACTCTGAGTACATTAAAAAGAAAACGTACACCATATGTGTCCTACGATACCAGTGTTGCCAATTTAGCTATTTTATGGCTAGATTTAGCTATTTTTGAACACGCTTAGCTAGAAAAATCTGCTTTTAGCTATAAGCCATTTTTTTTAGCCATTCCTAGATATTTTTTAGCCTTTTTACCCATTTTTTGTTTTAAGCTTTTAAGTGTTGTTATTGTTTCGTTTTCTAAATAGTGAAAAACGCTTCCATAAAACAATGTTTTTTTAAATACTAAAAATTGAATCGATGGGAACCTCTTTAAAATATTACATAATCATAATAAATAAATAAAAAAGAAATTTAAGAATAAAATAATAATAAAATAATAATCAAAATAAAATAAAACAAAATTTTCCCAGAAGTTTATGAAGGAATATGGTTATCCCACCCAAAATTAAAGGAATGGATTACAGAAGTTAAAAAGTTCTTGTAAATATTGTAAATGTGAAATTAATGCAAAATTATATGATTTAACTGTTCACTCTGAAACACATAAATGGTATCAGATATACATATTATCAAGACCAAGCCTTTAGCTTTTTACCCAGTGAATTTAAAGCTACAACAGCAGGAGGATACATTAGCTTTGTAAAAGGGTTTTCAATAAGAGTGATATGATTTATTTAAAAAAAACACACTTATTGTTACGGAAATTCAAAAGTTTTTTATTTAATGTTAAGTACAATCGATACAATTAAGTTCTAAATAAAACCTCATTCAAATGGCCTCCACGACTTCTTCTGCAGGAACGAATTCGATGAATCCAATTTTTGAGCACTTTTTCCACTAACTCAAGTTGTATGTCATGAATGGCACGTTCAATATTGACTTATAAAGATTGAAGAGAGTTTGGTTTATTTCGAAAGACCAATACTTTATTTTTTCTATATACTTTTTTTAAGATACGGCTTAAAAAGGATTGATAAATGCTGTTATCAATATGAAGTACCACATAATTATCTTAAATTTATAGAATCTAAAGAAAGTTAAGATGACAATGACAATAATAGCAAGCTAGATGCTGATGATAATTGGTCCTTCTAACACCATTATAACAATTCTTGTACTTTATAACTAGTCAAAGATATATTGAGTATATTACAAACGGTCTTAAATTTTATTATTTTTCTTTTAAAATAAATTTTTCTTATTTTTTTTTATTCAAATATTGAAAACTTTCTATATAAAACATTTAGCCATTTTTTAGTTTTTTTTAGCTAGTTTCTAGCCATTTTTTTCCAGAATTTTAGCAATTTTTGTTTATCAAGTTCTGACATCACTGTACGATACGCAGATCTATCATAGTTTGAAATTTCATCAAGTCGTTACGTTATTTACGAGTATGAAAAATAGATGTTCACCGATTCTTAAACGTTTATTTCTGCATTAGCTGGACTATAAATTGTGTACAATTTAAAGAAAAATACTAAAAACTATATCGATTCAACTACGTAATTAAAAAAGTGAGCGTTAAAGTAGTCGTGGTGAAAAAAGTATCCTATTAATCATACCAGAGTCTAAGTTATATTATGTGAAAATTTCAAGAAGATCGGTCCAGCCGTCTGACCTACCTGAGGGGGCGTGAAAAAAGGCGTGGCGTTGAGGAGTATGAAAAATAGATGTTGACCGATTCCCAGACATACCCGAAATGCACACAAAATTTCGTACAAATCGGTCGAGCCATTTCGAAGGAGTTTTTTAATCACAAACACCACGACACGAGAATTTTATATATTAGATGTATCAGATTTTGACATTGCTCAAGTAAGCTAAATTCATATTAATGAAATTCACTTAAACAATGTTTTTTTTAAACAATGAAATTGTTCTCATGTATGTTTGTACATATATGAATGTACAGGGTGTCCCAGTAAGCACATTCTTTTTCATTTTAAAATAAAAACACGTATTTTTATACCCTTCACACAGTGAACAAGTAAGAGCGCTATATTCGGCCGTGCCGAATCTTATATACCCTTCACAACGTGAATTCATGCAATAACAGTGGTTTGTGTCACCATTCATCCCATATGAAATACGTACATACATATAAAAACATACATATATAAAAACGTCCCATTGTAAAATTATAAATTCACGTATGAATGTTAAAAAAAACAAAAAAAAAAAAAATTTAAAAAAAAAATTTAAAAAAAAAAAAAAATTTAAAAAAAAAAAAAATTTTTAAAAAAAAAAATTTTTAAAAAAATTATTATGTATATAATATATACAAAACAAAAAAAAATAAAAAAAAAATTAAAAAAAAAAAATTTAAAAAAAAAATAATAAAAATATAAATAATATATTAAATAAAAAATAAAAAAAAACAAGTAAGAGCGCTATATTCGGCCGTGCCGAATCTTATATACCCTTCACAACGTGTAGTCATGCAATAACAGTAGTTTGTATCACCATTCATCTCATATGAAATACGTACATACATATAAAAAATATACATATATAAAAAACATCCCATTGTAAAATTATAAATTTACGTATGTATGTTAAAAAAAAATAAAAAAAAAATTTTAAAAAAAAATTTAAAAAAAAAAATTTTAAAAAAAAATTAAAAAAAAAAATTAAAAAAAAAAAATTTTTTTAAAAATAATTAAAATATATATAATTAATGTAAAACAAAAAAAAAATAAAAAAAAAATTAAAAAAAAAAAATTAAAAAAAAAATAATAAAAATATAAATAATATCTATCTATCTATATATATATAAAAGTGAAACTCTGTGTGTGTGTGTGTGTGTGTGTGTGTGTGTGTTAGCTATAGACTCTGAAACTGTAAAACCGATCGGGCTCAAACTTTGGTAAGTTGTTGTACACATACCAGGGAGTGTTTATGGGTGGAAAAAAGTGGGCGGGGCCACGCCCATAAAAAATTAGTTATCATTTTAAGCTACTTGCATTTGACCGATTTTTCTGAAACTTTGCACATATATCGAGCTGTCATGACTAAATAATTTCGCGATAAGAAAAGTGGGCGGGGCCACGCCCCTAAAAAAGTTTTAATTTTGAGGTACTTGCACTGGACCGATTTTTCTGAAAGTTTGCACAGATATTGAGCTGTCATGACCTTATAATTTCGTGATTAAAAAAGTGGGCGGGGCCACGCCCATAAAAAAAGGTTATAATTTTGAGGTACTTCCACCAGACCGATTTTTCTGAAACGTTGCATACATATCGAGCTGTCATGACTAAATAATTTCGTGATTAGAAAAGTGGGCAGTGCCACGCCCATAAAAAAAAGGTATCATTTTGAGGTACTTGCACTGGACCGGTTATTCTGAAACTTTGCAAACGTATTGGACTGTTATGACTTTACAATTGTATGATTAGAAAAGTGGGCAGGGCCACGCCCATAAAAAAAATTATAATATTTAGGCTTTTGCACTTGATATTCATTTAAAGTTAAGAATGCATTTCGATTCATTAAGGGGCGTAGCAACGCGCGCCGGGTTTGGCTAGTATTAAATAAAAAATAAAAAAATATAAAAAAAAAAATTAAAAAAAAAAATTAAAAAAAAAATTTTTAATATATAAAAAAAAATTTTTTTTGGCTCAGCTGGGATTCGATGCCACGTTTTCTCTAACCAGTATACACGTTTGTATGTATGTATGTTGTTGTTGTAATGTTGGTTTTGTGAAAAAAAAACCGAGGTGGTCGTGGTTTTTTGCTCATATCTCAGTTATTTATGTACCGATTTTTCTGAATTTCAATAGCGATCTACTCCCGAATATTTGCAACATTTTAATACCTCATGCGGGTCCGGGCGATGTCGGGGGGCTTCAAAAAGTTGATTTCAACATACACACGGACAGACGGACAGACGGACAGGGCTTAATCGACTTCCCTATTCATAAGCTTTCAGAAAATATATACTTTATGGGGTCGGAAATGAAAATTGTAGAAATTTCACACGGAATGACAAACCTATATATACCCTTTTACACTGTGTGAAGGGTATAAAAATAAAAAAAAAATAAAAAAAAAAAATTTAAAAAAAAATTTAAAAAAAAATTAAAAAAAAAATTTTTTGGCTCAGCTGGGATTCGATGCCACGTTTTCTCTAACCAGTATACACGTTTGTATGTATGTATGTTGTTGTTGTAATGTTGCTTTTGTGAAAAAAAAATCGAGGTGGTCGTGGGTTTTTGCTCATATCTCAGTTGTTTATGTACCGATGCTTCTGATTTTCAATAGCGATCTACTCCCGAATATTTCTGATATTTTAATACCTCACCCGAGTCCAAGCGATGTCGGGGGGCTTCAAAAAGTTGATTTCAACATACACACGGACAGACGGTCAGACGGACAGACGGACAGACGGACAGCGCTTAATCGACTCCCCTATTCATAAGCTTTCAAAAAATATATACTTTATGGGGTCGGAAATCAAAATTGTAGAAATTTCACACGGAATGACAAACCTATATATACCCTTTTTCACTGTGTGAAGGGTATAAAAAGGGGTATATATAGGTTTGTCATTCCGTGTGAAATTTCTACAATTTTCATTTCCGACCCCATAAAGAATATATTTTCTGAAAGCTTATGAATAGCGGAGTCTATTAAGCTCTGTCCGTCTGTCCGTGTGTATGTTGAAATCAACTTTTTGAAGCCCCCCGACATCGCTTGGACCCGGGTAAGGTATTAAAATATCAAAAATATTCGGGAGTAGATCGGTATTGAAAATCAGAAACATCGGTACATAAACAACTGAGATATGAGCAAAAACCCACGACCACCTCGATTTTTTTTTCACAAAAACAACATTACAACAACAACATACATACATACAAACGTGTATACTGGTTAGAGTAAACGCACCATCGAATCCCAGCTGAGCCAAAAAAATTTTTTTTTATTTTATTTATATATTTTTTTGAATTTTTTTTTAAATTTTTATTTTATATATTATTTACATTTTTTTTTTTTTAATTTTTCATATTTTCTTTTCATTTTTTTTTTGTTTTATATTTATTATATATATTTTAATTATTTTTAAAAAAATTTTTTTTTTAATTTTTTTTTCTTTTTTTTAACATACATACGTAAATTTTTAATTTTACAATGGGATGTTTTTATATATGTATGTTTTTTATACATATATGTATGTACGTATTTCATATGAGATGAATGGTGATACAAACTACTGTTATTGCATGACTACACGTTGTGAAGGGTATATAAGATTCGGCACGGCCGAATATAGCGCTCTTACTTGTTTTAAATAGGTGTAATTTTTTTTTTATTATATTGTAAAGAAGATATGTTCTTATTTAGTATGGAACGAAATAAACGTCAAATGGCCCCTACTGCTCTAATGAGAGGCCATTACTTTTGCCATGAAATTTTCCATGACTTTTCCACACAGATGTGGCTGTATCTTACCGGTGCGTTTGATCTTGAATATAAGCTCAGGAATTCTTAACAAATGTGGTTTACAGTCATTACATTTTCAGCCTCACTTTTAGAAAAGTATGGCATAATGACGCCGCCAGTTGCGCGTTGAGCTACATCAGAGATGACATTTTTTTGAAAATTTCGCATTGACTTTATTATACTCCATTACCCATTGAACGACTTGTCGACGATTTCCATGGTTAGCTGGTTTGTTGAGAACAATGCCGAATTGATGTTTTCGGAATTGCGGCGACACTATCGTTTACAACAGCAATAAGACTGCCCAGTACGTTGACGCAAAGGAGTCTTACTATCCATAACCGAACCTGTTTCTTAAAATTGTTTGACCATTCTTCGAATATTTAACACACCTTTTCGACTGAACATTTTTCGAAGTTTGCGAGAGCTTTTAACAAAACTTTCCAAATTTTTGTAATAAATTTTCATTATTATATTTTTTTGCAAAGCGCTCCATTTAATAATCATTAGCTGATGGCCTTGGCTGCCTATAAGACCTATAAGTCTAATATGAAAAAAAAATAAATAAATTAATTTTCTTTTTATTTAATTGTCGAACTATTTAATATCTTAAAGATTATATTATTTTTATTCTGGCTCAAGTTCATTTTTATACTAAATTTCTCATATATTTTCTTTTTCATATACATATGAAGAAATCAGTTTTTATTTGTGGTAATGAAAGAATATACTGGAAAAGTATCTTATTATCCCGACACCAGCCGAGTGGAATGCATTTTCGAAACCAGCTACGGTTTCATCATCAGCACTCTTTTGATCGGGATGTCTTAGTGTTGATAGTAAATATCATCTATTTAACTCACAAGTTTATATGAAAATTGATTTTGTAAATTAATTCTTTTACCTATAAACTCATATATTTGCCATGGTGAGTGAGAACGAAATTTCTTCAACACTAAAGCTTTTCCCCTTTTTCTTTGTTATTCTTTTCAATTACCACATTTTAATCGTAGCTTTAAACCATCAGTCTGATGGCAATGAAAGCTCTTTTTTTGTTGGTTGTTATACTCACAACTTTTATTTAGATCATACATGTTCTTGTATGTGTCTATTACAATTTTATTACAATTACACATGGCACGGTGTAGATCATATAGACAAATACAAGAACATGTATGATCTAAATAAAAGTTGTGAGTATAACAACCAACAAAAAAAGAGCTTTCATTGCCATCAGACTGATGGTTTAAAGCTACGATTAAAATGTGGTAATTGAAAAGAATAACAAAGAAAAAGGGGAAAAGCTTTAGTGTTGAAGAAATTTCGTTCTCACTCACCATGGCAAATATATGAGTTTATAGGTAAAAGAATTAATTTACAAAATCAATTTTCATATAAACTTGTGAGTTAAATAGATGATATTTACTATCAACACTAAGACATCCCGATCAAAAGAGTGCTGATGATGAAACCGTAGCTGGTTTCGAAAATGCATTCCACTCGGCTGGTGTCGGGATAATAAGATACTTTTCCAGTATATTCTTTCATTACCACAAATAAAAACTGATTTCTTCATATGTATATGAAAAAGAAAATATATGAGAAATTTAGTATAAAAATGAACTTGAGCCAGAATAAAAATAATATAATCTTTAAAATAAATAAATAATAATCGGTATAAACATTTGAGACAGCTGCCATATTTAAGACTTGCCACTAGCACAAAAAACAAACTAAATTAAATAAGTGTATTCTTAAGGAGATACCCTATATCAGTCCTAGGCTTTAGGTATAGGACATTCGATAATCACTAGCTATAAAATTTTTCATTGTCCGTCGAACATTGAATATCAAATGTTAAATTCATATTATAGTAAGCAACGCTGTCAAAATTTTTTTGTGTGACAAATTTTCTATCGAACAAAATTTTGCCTTGAAGATTTTTTAATTTTTCAATTTACAAGTTAATCTTTTAAATTTAATTCACATATGAAAAAATATATAATATTATGAATAATTTAAATGAATAAAATCAATCGGTTTAAAAACTTTAAACAGAGTTAATTTTATACGTATATTCAATAATTAGTTAATTAATTCAAGTTGTAGTTAATTAATTTAAATTATAGTCATTGCACACCCCCAAAATGGTCTTGTTACGCAATGAGTTAGTTCTACGTCAAACTATTTGAGAGAATGAAAAACGTTTGTTTTAAAAACTTCCGAGTTTAATCGATTCAATTTGAATTTTTGTCAAAACGAAAATACAAATACATGACGAAATAGACGTAACCATTAAAATTTATTTATTTAAAAGTTTATTTAACAACAAGTGTTCTTAATTCAAGCCAATTGCAATTACAATCTATTTTCATATGTTTTGACGATATTTGGTGTATGGAAAATCAGATTCCATTAAATATTTATTTATTGAAAATCATGCTGCAAAAAAGTATTAGTCAAAAATTTTCTTCCGGCAACATTTTTTTCCCAAACAAATGGTTAAATACATACCTCTTAAGCAAACGGTAATTAACTACAAAATATTGTTCTTTTATTGAGATATTGTCAAGTTGATAGATAAGTAGAATTAAAAAATTAAAAAAGAAAAAAAAGTCAGGTAACAGGTGTTAAGCAACTAAATCTCAAAAATTTTTATTTTGGAAAAAAATAACTTATAATCTTATTTTGATTAAAACAATCATCAAAATTAACGTAAAATCTTCATTCTGGCATCGCTACGCCCGTGTGTAGAGTGAGACGTGACTTTGAGACGAACTATCTTGGCACCATCTTTTAGTGAAATTTTGAAACTGTATAGTCTTTAATTATCTCATATACAATCATCTTCTTTATCTTGAAACATATAATTTAAGAATTTGTCTCCACTAAATAACTTATCAAAGCCACAAACCCCTACAGTAATGTCATAACTAATTTCATTGCAGAGTTATCGATAAACGTTTTAATAGTGATGTCACTGTTGGCATCTAGATATTTTAATATTGTACCATATTAATAGTAAAATTGTACCAAATGAACATTATTTGTACAAAAATTTTGCACATAACCAAAAATAAAAATATACTAACAAAAATCAATCATTTTTTTTTTTCAATACTTATAGATAGTACAAACAAGTAGCATACAATACAAGCAGCACAAACGAAAATATTAAGAACTTTACAGACGTTTTCAGTAAAATTTTGAATGTTAAAAATTATTCCACTTATTCATATTCCAAAATAAAGTACATTTTTAAGACTCTAAACGTTATTTTTCTCAAAAGTTAACTCTTAGTTTAAAACGAATAAGAATGTACAATTCTCAATTCTCGTTCTATGAAACTATGAAATGAAAAGTTTTTGTGTGTAATATCATATGGTGCCACCATACCCTTTGCTATGTAAAAACTTTTTTATTTCACAGTTTCACAGAACGAGAATTGAGCCCCAGCTGTTTTTAAATGGTCATGTAAAGTTTTTCCAAACAATAAAATTGTTCAAATCAGCTTCCCTATCCCTTGGTTTCTTCTGCTACAAAGCATTTATTGCAATAATTGCCAAACTAACACATGATAGTAAACACATATTTATAATCTACCCATTTTTAAAGCTGTAAATAGTTTACGTGTCACCACTTAAGGGCTGGTTTAACTTAAAGTTGAATTTATTTTTGTCTACAACAGCAAGATTTGAAATAAACGATTTTCAATTGCTAGTCGTTATAAGAATCCCGATATAAGTGTGAGACAGATTATTAGCCATTATATATATAAAATGACCTAATGTTTGACAATAAGGTTTTAGTAACGAAAATATAAACATTTTTTAATATATTTTTTATTTTTCTCTGGCTAAAGTCCACTTTAATTTTTTATGAAGAAATTAAGTTTTTTGTCACAAATAAATTTAATATTTTCACAAGAAATTTAAAAATTTTCTTGAGCCAGACTTAATCAATATTAACTTAGTCAAGAGCACAATTAGAAAAAATATTATTTTAAGTAAGAAAATTGTACCAAAAACATATAGAGTGTACCAGTGTACCACTAGACTTTGGTACAATTATACCACAAATCCCAACTCTGTTTGATGTGCACTTTCTAAACTCTTATTTTCTTTTTTAAATAGCTAACCAAACCGCTAACAAAAAGATAACAATAATACAGTATACATATATATTCGAGTTGCCACCAGTTATACGAAAAAAATATATGTAGGGAAATTATATAGAGCGGAATTATTTAGAACCTCATGAAATATTGAAAACAATATAATATACAGAAATAAGCATTTTCTAGTTTAAATAAAAAAGTAATTATTTAGATGTACTTTACACTAACGTAAGTATGTACATAAGTATGTATGTAAGTAATCAATGTTTCTCTACTTAAAAATAAAATATGTATGTAATTTATTTGTTAACTAGATTCAAAACCGGACATTGTAAAATTAAAAAAAAACACACAGAAAATTTAAATATGACATTTAATTACGAAAATTATATTATCAATTTTAATTTGGTATGATTTTGCTTCAATTGTACAAAAAACTGTTCATTTGTATGTTCAAGCAAAATTATTTTTTTGTTTTATATTAATTTTTATTAGTCAAATTACTCAAAAATTATTTCAAGATTATAAATAATAGTACTGACTTGAATAACTATTTAAATAGTAACAACGCTGATATATAGGCACATCGGTAAAAAAGGGGTAAGTAGTAGGGTGATCGATTATTCGACGTTTTTAGGAAACCGGTTTTCAAATAGCTGGAAATTTAAAATTTAAAAAAACCGGTTGCTACTTTGAAAATTGAGAAAAAAACCGGTTAACCGGTTTTAAAAAAATATTGTAAAAAAAGATTATAATTAAATTTATACATAAATATGAAATTTCTACAGTTTATATACGTTTGGCTGCACAATTACGCAATAACTGACATGAATGCAGTTGACTAATTTGGTTTTAATGAGTTAAATATAAGGTCAAAAGGTACTCTTTTCAAGTAATATAAATAATTACAATTAATTTATAAATAAATAAATAAAACTTTTTATAAGGCTGTTATAAATTTTTGTATCTCCTTCGGTAAATTTTTTAAGTATTAAATAGATCTTTTAAACTTATATGCACTAACGTATTTTGTTTGAAATTATTTCTGCAATTTGAAATACATTTTAAAGGCTAGGGAAAAAAATCTTTAAAATTTCATTTTAAAAATTCTTTCTTATACCCCTGATAGACATACAAATATAGACATAAACTAGGTTGTTCGATGGTTTAATTGAAATTTAAGTTGACAGACACTCAATGCCATTATTTAAAATTAGGATCTGGAAGTAAAGATTATTGGTTTTTCTTTATTTTAACTACATTTTTTAACCTAAAATTGATCGATCAGCTAAATTCATGCTTCAATTACCTTTAACTTTTAACGTTAGGCTTATATCCTATAAAAAAAGAATATAAAAGATCAATTATTTTACATTTATTTTTTAAACAACAAATAAATTTCTTAGAATATTATCGAATAATATTTAATAGATTTATGTTCTGATTTTTGGAAACTTTTCGCGTACTAAATATACTATGGTACGATTGGTTACAAAGATATATGAAAAAAAAACTTTAAAAAACCGGCTTTTTCGGATAAAAAAACCGGTGTATTCGATATTCGAAAAATCAACATTTAGAAAAAACCGCCAGCTGAAAGAGGAAAAAAACCGGGTTTTCCACCGGTTGTAAAACCGAGTCGATCACCCTAGTAAGTAGGCCTTATTTAGACTTCTTATTAGAAACAAGGACTCTAAACAAATACTCACTTATTTTTTTGTACACTTTACGATATAGAGTTTGTGGCTTCTGATTAAGGCCTCTTTAGAACCCTTTGTGATTTTAGTTTAAAATAATTTTGTTTTAAATAATTTCTTCTTACTTCTGCCATAACATCTTATTAAATTTTATACAAATTTTTAATTTTTTAATTACTTTTTTCAGCTCATCACTATTTAACTAAATCTTTAGAAGCTAAATTCTAATTCATTATCTCTTTTAATGGTTTTTCTTAATGTCTTGCATTTTGATACCCTTTAATCGATACTGTTAAAAAAGTATACACATATGTAAGTTTATCATTCGGTTTGTTATTTCTAAAATATTAATTTTAGACCCTATGAAGTATGCCTATTCTGAATCCTAAATATGTATATGTTGAAATTAACTATTTGAAGCCCCACGTATAATTTAGACTCTAATATGGTATCTATCTATTTTGTTATTGTAAATCAGTTAGAGCTAAGATATGAGCAAAATAACATGATTGGCTTTGTTGTTTGCCCGCAGAAGTTAGATTTTGCAGCTCCTATAAAAATTCTTGCAACGTTTGTTACGTTTTGGCAACATTTACGGATAATTTCGGCTCAATTACCGACAAAGATATTTAATTTCAAATTAAAGTTCAAATTATCGATTTCCTAAAGAAGTTTTGCTCACAGTAGCACCATGTAATTGTTAGTTATGATCGTAACGTGATAGTGCAAACTGTGTTAAGGGTATATAAGATTCGGAACAGACTAAAATAGCACTAATACTTGTTTTTAATCTTTTATTTAATTTTTTTTTTTTTTACGTAGCGGTTTAAAATTTTTTTTTTGTTTTTAAAGAAGTGAACTAGCATGACTATCGAAGAAGACACTTCAGAAGCCTTTCAGAAAAGTTTTAAGGACAGGCAGGGCAAAAAAAGATTACAAATCTCAAAGGTGTGAATTCACCTTCCAAAAGGACATAAAGCCCTCTTAACTTTTACCGCTTTTTTTTGTATGTATGTATGTATTTTTATGTATGTTTGTATGTATGTATGTATGTATGTTTGTATGTACATATATATATGTATGTATGTATGTATGTATGTATGTATGTATGTATGTTAAAAAATTAAATAATTAATCCGATGTCATAAAAAGGAGGCTTGGTAATGACTCAAACTAACAAGGTGCATTAACTGGCAACCTGTATTTGAAAAAGCAGCTGATAATTTTTTGTTCTATTTTCTTTTGAGTCATCTTTTTGGCATCCTATCAAAAATGTGTTTTTTGAATTATATTTTGCTTTTATTTTCATGTTTCCAAAATATTTTAACTTTTTTTCTCAAAAATTTTATTAAAAAAATTTCAAATTCGCTGACAAAAGTTGTGTTTTATTCCCTGTGAAGAAATACGTGAATAAACTTAATATTTGCAAGTCAATACACCTTGGTAACCCTAAATAAATCTAAAAAATTAACAGAAAAAATAGTAGAAAAAATATTATATATAAATAAAGAAAAAAATTTGAAAAAAAAAATTATTTAAAAATTGTGTTTCAAATTTTTCATAAATAAAAAATAAGCAAATACAAAGTATATTAAAAAAGTTTTATATAAAAAAACATTTCTATACTAGCCGCCCGGTACGTGCTTCGCTACGTATCAAGTGAAATAATAAAAAAAACTACATGCATTAGGTCCAAAGATACAAAAATTACCAATTTTACCCATTTTTAGCACTTTTCCCCCTAAATTCCAAAATTTCAAAAAAGTACAAAAATTCATTATAGATAATTTTAAGGAGAGTATAACTACGTTTTTACTTTTTGTATCTTAAATTTGTTTTAAGTGAAAAATTATTTAAAAGAAATCATTTTTAATGATTATTAACCGAATCACTATTTTCAAGTAAATCTCTGGCAACTCTTGTTTTAACTTTGAACAAGATATACAAGAGATAACACAATTTCATGGAGATAAATACATACATTACTCGTTTGTCAATATTAGTGGTTTTACAAGCGTTGCCAGTTTAGTCCAGTTGCGTTAGATTTTGATTGCGTTAAAATACAAAAAATAAGTAGTACATAGAACGAAACCATTTTCTAATTCAGTGGTCCAGGAAGTTAATTCCCATTGTTTGAAGCTGCAAAAAGAAAAGTTTTTGCATATCATACGTATGGTAACATCAAAACTTTAACTATGCGAAAACTTTACATTACACAACTCAGAATTGGCGCCAAGGGTCGTGAGCTAAAATCAATAGAATAAATTACTTTTATACGATTTTTAAATGTGCTTAAATTAGAAGACCTTATGCTAGGCGCCACAACTGGAACAAATGGCGAATTTTCGCCACGAAAATACTTCGTCTAAAATTAAATTCATTTGTGTATATGAAAATACATACAATTATGGCATCGGTTTAAATTCGCTATACGCGAACTCTGCAATATATTTATTTCTATTTCTTGCGCCAGCGAACGACGAATAAGTTTATTATATTTGGTTTAAATTTTTAACTTTTTTAGAAAATACAATTAATAAAATAATATGTTTAAAATGTTTGTTTTTAGCGCACATTATAACTCTTCTATAATTTGGCGTATTTAAGTTTAATATTCCGAGAACTTTCTTTGTAAACAATTGGCATCACTATATTAGTAGTGATTTTCTGCTTTTGGGGAGCTCATGTAGATTTATTTTTGGTGTGAAAATATTATGGATTTAACAAAAATCATGGTGAGACAATCAGTCAGCTAGCTGCTGCTAACGGGAGAGCACGTAAATAAAGAAAAATCGAATAATTAATGTTAACGAAAGAAAGTAAACAAACGGGTGTAGTGTTGAAATACAACAAATAAAATATTTGCAGATTTGTTTTTGCCAAAATATAAAAAATATAATTTAATGAATCTTAAGAAAAGAAATAAACAGAAATAGTTGTTTTATTTTTTTACACAAAAGCCACTGCAAGTAGAAGCCACAGAGTGCTGTTTAATATATTTTCCATTAAAAGCCAACTGGTGAAAAAATTTCGCAAATTCCTACATAAGTATATACATAAATATTAAATTTTAATTTTGACCAAAACAAACGAAACTAAAATATTTGTGCAAAAAAAAAATCATAAGAAATCCTAACTGTGCTATTATACTATTATAAACGTACATATATGTACATAGAATTAATAAAATACTAAAAAAAAAATTTTAAAAAGTGTAACAGAGAGTAAAAGTGTTTTAAAAAATCAAAACAACAGCAACTACAACGAAATTATTTTTGTTTTTTTTTATTGAATAAAGCTTGAATGACAGGTAATTAAATATAAATGTATATTGCAAACATAAATAATATAATATTTATAAAAATAATAATAATAATAAAAAAACCATAAGAATAAATTTTTATTTACCATTGCCCCAAAGTATGTACAAAAGAAAATGCATGTTTAAAACCGTTGTACATACTTACATACATATACATACATATGTATGTATATATAGGGATGAGCAATTCTGGGGCCAAAATACGGCCTTCGATTGCTTGCGAAATTAAAAAAACTGTAATTAGAATCTCCATGCTAAAGTCATAGAAAATTTGTATGTACTTACGTTAGAGTAAAATTTCGATATCAAAAACTATGTCGTAGTTTGGTCAAAGAACTTTTTATTCGCAGTATTACCACTCTCTCCCTACTATTTTCACATTAGGAAATAGTTTGGTATTTACTACCGCGTCATACTAGGAACTTTAATTCTAGTCAAAGTTAAAGATATAGGGCCGTATTCATAAAAAATATTTTAGGTTTATTGAAGGCTTATTTGACAAATTTCTCTACAACAACTGTCAAATGAGCCTTTAATAAACCTAAAATATTTTTTATGAATATGGCCCATAAAAAAAAAATTCATGTACGTAGTTGTAAGCTTAAAAACATAAAATTAAATATAATTTCTAAAAAATATAAATTTTACTTTTTTTTTATTGAAAATCAGAAACATCGGTACATAAACAACCATGAGATATGAGCAAAAACCCACGACCACCTCGATTTTTTTTTTCACAAAAACAACATTACAACAACAACATAGATACATGCAAACGTGTATACTGGTTAGAGAAAACGTGGAATCGAATCCCAGCTGAGCCAAAAAAATTTTTTTTTATTTTTTACAAATTTTTTTTTTATTTTTTATTTAATATATTATTTATATTTTTATTATTTTTTTTTTCAAATTTTATTTTTTATTTTTTTTTTGTTTTATATTTATTATATATATTTTAATTATTTAAAAAAAAAAAATTTTTTTTAATTTTTTTTTTTAATTTTTTTTTTAATTTTTTTTAAATTTTTTTTTTAACATACATACGTAAATTTATAATTTTACAATGGGATGATTTTATATAAGTATGTTTTTTATATGTATGTACGTATTTCATATGGGATGAATGGTGATACAAACTACTGTTATTGCATGACTACACGTTGTGAAGGGTATATAAGATTCGGCACGGCCGAATATAGCGCTCTTACTTGTTTCTTTTTAGGTCGAAAGTACTAGAAATCGTTTCCGATCAATTAAGCCTGGGGCCAAATTAGGGAATTCACGATCGAAATTTAACTCGAACGGTAGGGTTCGCTGTGCTTTTGGTATAGATATTCCAATAAGAATTTTCAATTTTCGAACACGTCGGGATGCCGTAATTTGCCCCCTGACTTAATTAGGTTAGCAATTTACATTTATTTGTTTATATTGTAATTTCTCTAAAAATTTCTTCATAACACAGGGTGGAACAACTTGGACTTTATATTTGAATGGCTCGGCTTTACTGGTTCGATTACAATTTAAATTTTATTCAAGCGATCAAGTTAGCTGGGCTTTTCGTTAAGAGATACTAATAAGAATTTTTAAATTTCAAACAGGGGACAAATTACGGCATTCGAGCGTGATCGAAATATGAAAATTCTTATAAGAATCTAACATAAAGCACAGCGAACTCGATCGTTCCAATAAAATTTCGATCGTGATCGAATGCCGTAATTTGGCGTATCCTTATTGAAAGTAATCCAAAGGTGTCACACGAACGATTAATGGGCTGACAGCTAGCTTTTACGAGATAATTCAATTATCCAATGTTTGGCTCAACAAATTGATGGTTTACGCGCTTTATGGCAAGTTGCGGCGTCTTATTATAACAATTTCTCCTCCACATGATTTGCAATGACATCAGACTGAGTTAGTGAGACAAGAATTAGATACATAAATTCAAGTCCTCTGTTACACTTGCGCCTACAATTTTTTAAATAAATTTTCACGATTTCTAAACGTTTTTTTATCTCGTGTAAATCTTTGCATGGTGATATGCCAAAGTATACTGAAAAAGAGTTTAGTTATTATGATAGGTAGTTTTACAGTTATCCCTATCGAAAGTTCTATACGTCTAAAAAAACCCTTATTTGGCGTGTCAATTAAGATCCTTTTAATGGCTTCCGTTGTCATTTTTTACATTACATTGCGCTACGTTAATGGATCAAATTTTACATTTTCTGTTCGAATATTCCGCTTTATTGAATGTTTTGTAGCTTGGTGATGTAAAGCCGTTGTTTAAGTGGCTCTACAAAAAATCAGAGAAAAAAAAATCTAGAAAGCGAGGTGACCACGTAAAATTAACATTTTTTTAAATATTAACGTCTAATTCGTAAAACAACTTTGTACATCAAATTTCTTCAGAAAATTAGTTTTTTAAGCCATTTGGAAATCTTTAAATATTGTTCATTAATAAGGCAGTTAGAGTGTTATTGTAGCTGATGCATTACTCTGGAGTTCTTTGTACCGCAATTTTGAGTTATGTTTATTTACTTATCTAGCTAAGGGAAAATGTGATGCATCGCTGATGACAGAACTATTCATAAAGTTGGCATGACACTATTGACATAATGTAGCTGTTACTAAGATTCCCAAGGCAATAATTCCTGTGTGGTTAACTTTTAGAATGTGTCGTTACGAGACGACATGTAGAGCTTGTGAGGAAGAGGATGAGACCCTGGTACACTACCTCTGTCATTGTCCTGCGTTTGGGCATATTAGGCGCGAAAATTTTACAGTAGATAATATGCCGAACTTGGAATACCTGGGGAACTCGAACTGGAGATCCATAAGGCGTTACATTGAGGGGACTGGTTTCTTGGACTAGTCCGTTATTTATGGGAAATTATGTTTATGGTTTTTTGTTTGGGAATTCCGTTTTCCACATGGAGCGCACAACATGCCAACTGGGCATAGGTGTATACCTGTCATGGGTTTGGGCTTTTATACCCCTCCTTTTCAACCTAACCTAACCTAACCTACGAAATTCTAAAGATGCTCAGTAGAACGTCAACGAGTAATCACATATGGATTCATGTAGGCCTTTCCGCATACAGCATTCACAGCTTGTTGCAAATGGGTCGAGAAAAATGTATTCATGTTAAATCATCTATTGCACCCTGACCCTCAAAACGGATTATTAAACTTTTTATCGTGTTATCATGGGAGCCGTCGCAATATTAAAATATTGTAAGAATTGAATTACCTGGGGCTGAATTACGGCATTCGATATCGATCGAAAATGAAAGAATTCTTATTAGAATGCAATACAAAATGTATAGAAAACATTCACGTTCGATTGAAATTTCGATCGATATCGAATGCCGTAATTCGGCCCTTGCATTGTTTTCCAATTTTTTTTTTAACTTGGAAAAAATAGTAAACATTTCAAATACGTCAGTCCAATTTGGTCCACCCTGTACAAGCAATTTAGTACATACTTACAATATCAAAATAAAAGTACTTTTTTTAATGTAGTTTAGTACCAATAAAAAATCTCTATTTTCTATGTTTGATTGAACACAATTTTGTTCTCCAACCATTTCATTCATTCAGACTACTCATAATAGTTGTGTTGTATTTACTACTAGCCAAGCCCGGCGCGCGTTGCTACGTCCCTTAATGAATAAAAATGCATTCTGAATTTTAATTGAATATCAAGTCCAATAAGCTAAAAATTATAACATTTTTTATGGGCGTGGCCCACTTTTGTAATCATGAAACTGTATAGTCATGACAGCTCAATATGTGTGAAAAGTTTCAGAAAAATCGGTGAAGTTCAAGTAGTTGAAAATTATAACTTTTTTTATGGGCGTGACACTGCCCACTTTTCTAATCACGAAATTGTATAATCATGAGAGTTTAATATGTGTGCAAAGTTTCAGAAAAGACGGTCCAGTGCAAGTACCTCAAAATTATAACTTTTGTTATGGGCATGGCCCTGCCCACTTTTTTTTATCACGAAATTGTATAATCATGAGAGTTTAATATGTGTGCAAAGTTTGAGAAAAATGGGTCAAGTGAAAGTAGCTGAAAATGATAACTAATTTTTAATGGGCGTAGCCCCGCCCACTTTTTGCCACTCATAAACACCCCCTGAAATGTGTATAGCAACTTGCCAAAGTTTGAGTCCGATCGGCTTTACAGTTTCGGAGTCTATAGCTAACACACACACAGAGTTTCACTTTTATATATATAGATAGAATGTATTTATGTATAATATTTATCTGATTTATGACAAACATTTGCACCCCATGGAGATGCCACATTTGTTGTGTTGATCTCTCAACTATTTTGATTAATTGATATTATCCATTAAATTCCTATTGGTTATTTATGACTGATCAGATACATAATCGATAAGAAGTCATACAAAATCATATTGTTAAAGTACAAAAATCTCAACAAATCTTGTAAGAGTTTGTGGAATGAAATAAATTGTGGTAACACCAACTTAACAAATGAGATTTTAAAAATGTAATCAAATAAAAGCTAATTAATGTTTGGGTTATATGTGCTCTAAAAGGTGATTAAATCGCACACAACTATTCAGACATTTTAAGTAATGGATTTCTGAATCTATTTATCTGTATTTTTGGTAGTTGGCATATAAAATTCGGCATAACCGAATATAGTACCCCTACTATTTGTTTTCATAACCTTCACCTTTGGTGCCAAGGGTATATGTAGCTATCATATCCGACCCCTGAAAGTATTTATTTACTGAGAGCTTATGACTAGGGGAGTCTATTAAAAAATGTCCGTCTGTCCGTGTGTTGGTTGAAATTAATTCTTAGAAGCTCCCATGGGTTGCACAGACATGTAATTTGTATTAATCTTTTAAAAATATTCCAGAATGCATTGCTCTTGTAAACTAGCACAGTCGCCCCATAACTTTCTAAGGTATAAGCATATAAACAAGACTGCCGCTGTTTTTATTCATTTTTATAAAAATGGAACAAACCGGTCATTATCGGCAAAGGTATAGACAAAAATAATTTATAAGTACACAGAAAGAAAAATTAAGTTCTACATCAAAGAATTAAATTCTTAATTTAAGCTGAAATCGTGCTTAAGCATTTAAGTACGTTTTATTTCTGGTTTTCTTAAAACAAGTACAAGACTACTAAAATAAGAATTAACTTCTTAAATTAAACCTAATTTCTGTCAAATTAAAACAAACTTATATTTTTGAGACATTTCCTTAGATAAGCACTCACTATAATATTTCAAGTATATTTTTATAATTCTCATTTTGTTTATCATACTTTAGCTATAAGTTATAATGTGTACGATAATACAGCTGTAGCAGTTTCCGAGTTAACTTGCGTTTCATGCTTTGTCCGTTATTATTCTTTTTTAGTTTAATAAAACGTATCGCTAAAAAAAAATGCAAAAGGTATGTAATGAAGATACTGTACTATGTAACGATCACATAAAGTTACGAATTCTTAAAACAAGCGCATTTTTTGATTAATTAACACTTGAATGAATTAATTTCTAAGCTTACATCAAGTACGGTTTCGGGCTTTAATCAAGCTGAAAATTCTTAAAATTAAAATTCCTAAAATTAAGAAATTCGTACTTGATGCATTCGTTCTTAAATCAAGCATTTTGTTCTTGGTTTAAGTAAACCCATACTTACCGTACTTCTGATACCGCTACAGATTGATTTAAGTACGGATTACTTTATTTGTTTTCTGAGTGTATACAGTGCATTTTCGAAACCAGTTACGATTTCATCATCAGCACTCTTTATCGGAATACACACATATATTTATGTTACAACTTAATGATATTAGAATTAGAGATGCATAGCATTCATTTTTAAATTCGTGCCACGTGTGTTTGAGCTTGAGTGACGTCTTTGGCACAACATGCTCAGAAAATTTTGTTTGTTTTGTGCGCGGAAAGACATAATATTTATATAATTCTTGGTGGAATTTAATGCACTATAACAAATTTCCGCCACTACAAAATGGCGTACAATAAATTTATATGGGGTTTAAATCTAGTAATTATAAAATTAACTCCTTTCACCCCCTCAATATTGATGTCATGAAAGGCCTTGACAAGTAGAACACAGCTAATATAAAAGAGTTAAAATACAAGATGGCGTTGTAAATAAAACGGCGGATGTTTTTTTATCCCTTAAAATGAAAGGGCTTGGCTAGTAAATCAGTTAACTATGCAAAAATTCAAAATCAAAGATGCCGTCTTAAATAACACCATTTCCGTTTTCAGTTTTCTGTAAATCAGGCTCAGATTTTTTTTATTGGCATGCCTGATATTTCGCACAAACCATAACGGTTATGCTGATACATTTCATCATAACTTGAAAGCGATTAGTCCGATGTTGATGAAAATACCAGCAAATAGTTAACAATACATTTTTTTATTTTTTCAAGTGTAAAAATGAAAATGGCATATGGCATTAAAACTGAAATCTAGGCTACGCAACTATGAGGTTATTATCTGCCTGTTCAACGATGTCGAAAGAAAACACAAGCAAAATTTCATTCGTACAAATATATTGAAAACAACAACAAAACCTACAAATTTGTTTTGGTTTTCAACGTATTTGTGCGAATAAAATTTCGCTTGGGTTTTCTTTCGACATCGTTGAACAGGCAGTATATCTTTGTTCATAATATTGAAGGGTATTATTGGATTCGGCACGACCGAATAGAACTCTTGTACATACTTGTTATCTTTTCTTTTTTTTGCAAAAACAAAATCACATGGCAGCACAACAATGAAACAGACAAACTGAAATATGAATGTATATCAATCGTAACTAGCTGCCAAACTGAATGACTTAACTTCGTCGTATTATTAGTATATACATATATGTGAACTTTGCCCGCATAGATTTTCTACCTAAAAAGTACTCAAAAGAAAATTTTATTAAATATTTAATCTTTCAGATCTCTTAAACGTGCAAAATGCAGACAACCAATAAAGAAAATAAAATAATTTTAGAGTGACTATAAAAAAAAAACGTAAATAGCTGATCGTTGTACTGGTGAATTTCAAAGACACGTATCTATGAGTACTTAATGTTCAAGTAGATGGTACAAAATAAAAAGTATTTGTTATTGGAACAAGGTCAAGGTTTAAGGTTGGACACAAAGTTCGCTTTGTATTTTACATGATGAAATGTGTTTGGATAGTTTTGTTCTCTTTCCTTTCCTTTCCTTTCCTTTTTTTTTTTTTTTTGTTTTATTATTATTTTTTGTGATGTTCAAACAACTGTAGAAAAATAATTGTATGTAATTATAATTGACTGAAAAGTAAATTGATGAAACATTAATGTAGTATCAATTAAACACAAAAAACTAGGTAATAAGTATTAAAAAATAGCAATAAAATTAGTGCTGGTTTCTTTAAAAGAAATTCTAGAAATTATTATTTAAATCAACAATTAAAAATTGTTTGAAATTTTTTCTAATTGTATACCCATTTGAACCATTTAATAAGTGCGTCAGCATTTACACAAAACTCGTATTCCAGAAAAGAATTTAAACAAAAGAAATTTGTATTGTAATCTAGATTATGCGTATATTGACCCCCGCGTACATTACTGTCCCTTGATAGCTTTTTAGCTTTAGAATATTATCCACTGATTAGTTTAACTTAATTGGAAGTGATTGAAATTGATTAGATAAATAATAATTTGACTTTGTCATGCTTAACTAAACAAATTGTCTGAAAAAATGTGTATGAATACAAAAAATTACACAATAAAAAATTTTGTTGACTAAAGAGTTTTTTGCTATGCACGTTTCACTAATTAAAAAAATTTCCGAAAATCAAAGCTGCCATATGATACATATATTGCACATAAAATTTTTTTCTGGGCCTTTTTATTCTGAAAACGTTTTTCAGCAATTCAACCATAAATTGTTAAAAGAATCTCTTGCGGATTTATATACGACCATTATGTTTATTGACAGGGCACAGAATAATCTATACGTAATATCGCAATGAAATAGAGTTTATTTATTTTTAGACCAATAATCGAAGGTGCAGCAAAAACTATGGCAAGATGGCTTAATTTTATTTTTTTATCAGTTTTATCTTCAAACTAGAAAAGCCCGGCGCGCGTTGCTACGCCCCTTAATGAATCAAAATGCATTCTGAATTTTAATTAAATATCAAGTGCAAAAACCTAAAAATTATAATTTTTTTATGGGCGTGGCCCTGCCCACTTTTCTAATCACTAAATTGTAAAGGCATGACAGCTCAGTATGTGTGCAAAGTTTCAGAAAAATCGGTCCAGTGCAAGTACCTCAAAATTATAATTTTTTTTTATGGGCGTGGCCCTGCCCACTTTTTTTTTCACGAAATTATAAAGTCATGACAGCTGAATATGTGTAAAAAGTTTCAGAAAAATCGGTCAAGTGCAAGTAGCTAAAACTGATAACTTATTATGTATGGGCGTGGCCCCGCCCACTTTTTGCCACCCATAAACACTCCCTGGAATGTATACAACAACTTGCCAAAGTTTGAGTCCGATCGGTTTTACAGTTTCGGAGTCTATAGCTAACACACACACACAGAGTTTCACTTTTATATATATATGTAGATGTCATAGGAAAGATCTGGATAAAAAAAATTTTCATTATTTCTACATGAAGCTTATTTGTATGCTATCTTTGCGGATGCGATGTGGTGTGAAAACGGAACATGGTTGGAAGGACGATTTTGTCGGTAACAATTTCGAATATAAACATGATTTTTAAAACAAATATGCACAAATTGCAAGGTCTGCTCTGGCGTTAGTCTGTTGATAATAAACTGTTTAACAAAATGGTAATAAATTTATCAGATCTGGCAACCGTATGAGAGTTTAATTCCTGTCGTTTAATGTTACCTTAAATAACACCTGTTATACATATATAGATACTCAGCAGTCGTGATTCAGCTCTGGTCGGGTCAAGAGTTCGCGCGTCATTGCCATTATCTCTTAAGGGCAATCAGGCCGTCCTTTTTATACGGCTTCGGGAGTTTCGCGTCTCACTTTCGCATTGGTTAATTGCGTGGCGTCGGTTAACCGTACTGAGGTACAGTCACCCGAAGTCTCAATTAACCTTTGCAAAACTTTTAAAAAAAGAAAATTCGCGACTTTCTATATGAAGATATAGGTCGACTTACTAATACTGAACCTGTGTGGGATACCCTGGCTCTATGGTTTTAAAACCTTGCAATTAAAATTAAAAACTAATAATAATAGATACTCAGCTCATTGCTGATATATATTTAATACATGATACTATGATTGTCGTTATAATATTATTAATCATAATATTTTTGAGGACATTCATATCGAAGTTTTCATGAAAAGTAAACATTAACGGCCGTATGCAAAAAAAAAACTTTGTACAGATTTATAAGCCATTGTTAAGCAAAAATCCTTAATGGTTTATGCAAAAACGAAAAAAGCTTAACATACCTTAAACATTTTAAGTAAGAATATACCTACATAAAACCTACACCAAGTAAGATCTTATTATTCTTTCTGGTTTTTACGTTTTGTGCAGTCAAATGTTGAGAAAAGTTTTAACAGAAGCAACAAATGTTGTTAATATGTTGTACTAAAAATGTTTAATATTAATTTAAGTTAAAAGAATTTGTAAAATAAAAAATAATTAATTGAAATTAATGAAAAAATTTGAAATTAATAGCGTTTTTGTGAGTAGTGTTTTTTTTTAGCGATGTAAATAAAATTAAAACAAATTAAAAAAAAGGTCGATATTCGAATACCATTTCTGTTTCTAAGAAAAACTGTCATGTTGCTTCTATTTAATTAATTTATTTTTTTGTTTTGTTTCCCTAAATATAAAAGAAATATTATATACACGATTGGAAAAACATAAGCAACTACAATTAAACAAAATTTTTTCATGTACAAATAAAAAGAATCTGTTTAAAGACGACTAAACGAATGAATATAAATTCATTGTTTTGTATCGTTAACAACAAAATGGTAAAAGAAATTGATGGTATTGCCAGTAAAAAAGTAGGTACTTGTTAAAATTAATGCAAGTTACAATAATGTTTTCGGATACGTTTTTATACCCTTCACCTGTGGTGTTGGTTGAAATCAACTTTTAGAAGCAACAATATGTTCCTTAGATCTGTGTATGGTATTAATCTTTTCGAAATAACCGGGAATGAATTGCTATTGAAATTCAGCACAATTGTCCCATAATTATCTGAGATATGAGCAAATAAACACGATTTCCTCTGTTTTTTCCCATATTTTTACCACCAAAATTACAATTTTTCAGCCATAGAATAATATAAAGGTACCTTTGCTACTACTTGCAGATATAATATGCCTCTAGAGATATTCGTTTAAAAAGTTTGGATAAAGCGGCCTCTAATCGGTAAAGTTATAGGCAAGAATTTTTTTTTTAAATATATATTCCAAAAATTTACAAACAAAAATCAATTTTTTTCAGCTTCTAGACAACCGAGAGAGTCAATATTGGTATCATCTGAAAAGACTTGACCAGCGCAATATATGCACTATAAAAAAATTATGGGTCAAATCTGGTATTTTAAAATGTAACTTCTTGAACTTCTTGGTATCAAATGAAAGGGCTTGACCAGTAGAATACAGTAAATTATTAAAAAAATTAAAATCCATAATGGCGTCTAAAAAAAAGGCGGATAATTTTTTTTTATCCACATCAATATGGATGGGTAATCAAATTAAAGGGCTTGACTAGTAGAATACAGTTAACTACGTAAAAATTCAAAATCAAGGATGGCATCGGAAATAATAAAGAAAAAATGGCGTATAACAAGAAATATAGGTTAAGCTACGATGTGGAATTATTCCTATGAACATGATGGTGAATGGTATTATCAGATTTGGCACGGCCGAATATAGCACTCTTACTTGTTTTAATAAAGGCATATTGTTCTTAATACATCAAGTAATTAATATCTATTTCAAATCTACTTACGTTAGAATTTTTTATTTTTTTTTGCATACTCATATTTACACTTTCTTATCGCGACGAAAAAAAAAATTTTTTTGCTCTTTTGAGTTAATCATTGCATTAGATTTGTTTTCTTGTTCTATTTCATTATGGCAAAAGAGCTAAAGTCATACTTAACCCAGAACAGCTTCATAAATAAAATGCTGGCCAATGTCACTATGAAAGCATATAAAAAGTTACACTTCAATTCAAATTTTCTCAAAAGTAAATATTTTGAGATTGGCCCTTTTAGCTCCAAGCCACAGATATGTATATATAAAAATATCGGTAATTTTATTGCGATAATTATATATTTATTATTATAAAGAATATAATATTGTTACGTTTATACCTTTTATAAACGTTGGATTATTTCCCTTAAATAGCCCTTGAGTTCTTTTATTGCAATCAAAAACAGTTGAAATTAGTTATAAAATTAAGAGCACTTTATTTATTTAAACACACTCAGATATTGTTTTTTTATCACTTTACTTATTACACTTATTGTTATACACTTTTATTATCAAACTCACTTTGATACGCCGGATGTTGACGTTGACGTTCATAGGTGACTTAAAAAATTAAACAAAAACAAATTGCCAAATTTCGTATTGATCGCTCTATTATTATATTAGTCATAGCTCCCACATAACACCACTGATTTGGATACGTTAATTCCTCATAAAATTATCATTAAATTTAGGCTGAACAAAAACTCAACACAAATTTGTAAATATGTTTATGTGTTTACTTGTTTTTTTTTTTATTTAGGATTCGTATCCTAACACTTTTTATTTATTTTTTTTTTGGCGACATCATTAAACACAGACAATTTGCGTTTTAGTCTTAGCAAAGTTAACTTTTCAAATTTAACGTGGTGTGTATTTTATTTTTATTATTATTAGAAAAATACTTAAATTATTTGAAAATAAATTGAAATTTCGAGGAAAAAAAAGAACAAAAAGGAAAAGTAGTATTTATGCTCTAGTAAAAATTAACTTAAATATATTGACTAATTTGTTACGATTAACCCAAATGTTTCTAATCAAAGTAAATAGTAAATAGTACACTAGACCGTACCGAAAAAAGTCCGCCGCATATTTTCGAATATCAAGTTTTTTTAAGGCAATTAAAAATTTTTTTTTCCAAAATCGCCTTGCAATAATAGTCTATATTCAAATGTTTACGTCGTATTTTATTTTTCCTCTTTGTAAGGTGAAACATTCTAAAGTATACACATGTGCCATAAAATCTTTCCTAGTTCAGGTTATTTAATAAATATTCATTGTATCAATATTTTATTTCTTTTTGGTATTTGTTTTAAAGAGCACGGAAAATATAAAACAAAAAGCTTTAAGTGATTAATTGTTTGACACCTTTATTTATTGATTTATTTGTTTTTGTTTTCCAATATTACGCTTGATTAAAGTCATAATCAAATCAAATAAATTGGAACAAATAACAACAAAAATATAATTTTTGAATTCATAGCTAAAATCGTAATAAAATATTATTATAGGGTAATTAATGAAAAAAAAAAATAAAATAAACTCTTGGTACAAACACGATTGTATATTTTTCTAAATTTACCAATTTAAACTTATAAATATCAATAATAAAAACCAACAACAAAACAAAGACTTTTAAAAACTTTTTTACAACTTTAAAATTCCCTATTTATTTTGTTACTTTCTTTTTTGGGGGAATTCTAAGGCATGCGCATCTTTAAAGGTTAAAGTTCATTATAGGATTTTGTTAAAAGGATGCGGAGATGTTAAATGAACCTTCATTGCAAAGCACAATACAAACTCCGTAAACATTAAATTCCTAATAATATATATTGTTTTCTAGAAAAAATATTTGCCCAATGCACAACCTATTCTTGTTGTTGTACGTTGTAAAAAATTTACTTCAACATTTTACAAAATTTTTTTTCCCAAATCTGATGTATTTACGCCGTTATAAAAACTTAGGAAAAATTGTTGTAAGTGTAGATAAATCATTAACAAAATATGTATGTACAACTGTGCGATCCGACAACATACAATTCCTACGATAGGTTGTGAATTTTTGTATACAATTGAGTTTATTATGCACAATAAGATTTGCGTAACTGGTAAATTTGATAGTGAATTAAAGGTGTACAGACATACATTACATACATTTAAAATCCTTAATGAATGGTGTTCATTACCATTTTCGATGTTTAGTAGTGGTGTTCTTAAATATAAAAATGTTAATGTTGTTTTAGGTAAAAACCATACACATTTACTATGCACCTTTAATTTGTCTATGTGAAATATTTGTTACCTCGAATGGCAGTCATTAAAAAATGGCAAAAGAAGTGGTAAAGTTTTATTTGAGAAGGCAAGGTCATAAAGCAGGGAAAAACGCTTTAAATATTCATCTAATGGCCTTTATCAATTAGATAATTTTATTATGCGTTCACGGCGAAATGGTGGTAGGGGGTTAAATTTTCTTACACCCTGTGCACTATTTTGGCAATTACGCATCGAATATTCTCTTTAAAGTTTTCAAACATTTCCGATTTATTTAACGGCGTCAAAACACATTAACGAGATGGCCAGTTAACTGGTCCATTTCTTGAAATTATTTGTTCGTCAACTAATTTTCTTTGATAACTTATTGTATAGCGCGCTGTGTAAAATAGGGTGGGCCATTTAAAATTTCAAATTTGAACTTACGATTACTTTGACCTTGATAGATAGAATAACATTCAATTTTATGTTTAACACTTGCAAAATGGAACGCTAGACACTCGAACCAAATTCTACTTCCATTCTACTTTTAACACAAACTGTAAGAAATTTACTTGGTAAGTTTTCGGAAAGGGATCGGCTTTAAATTTAATTTAGGCGTTAAATTGTGAAGCGAGTTCATGAAAATGTATCGTTATTAGACAGCAATCCGTGTAGGTTCTCATCTAGTGCGTTCAATCGAAAACATTTCTGCTGTGGCTGAGAATGTGCAAGAACATCGATCAAGATCAACTCGTTATCGTTCTCAGCAAATGATCATTTCTCGCACTTCTTTGAGAAAAATTTGGGTTGATCGCATGGGGTACTGCGACCTAGTCGTGGTAGTCATATGAATGACTATGACTATTCTTAAATCACACAGTTCAACCCTTCCAATAAAGCCAGAAGATTCAAAAAATAATCAGCAGTTTTCTTTATAGCTGATTCGAATTTAAAATGTTAAATGGCCCATCCTGTAAGTGATACCATCCTGCTGAAACCACATGTCTTCAATACTATGTATGCCTTCGAATTGAGTCACAAAAACCTTTGTGAGAATGTCTCTATACCACTCACCATTGACTGTAACATTTTGATCATCCTTTTATGAACCAATGATACTGATCACCAAACGGTGATTTTTTCTGCATGTATCGTAGTTTGACAATGGCTGGAGTTTTAAAATCGTTCGAAATCGAGCGTGGATTTATTATGTTTTTATTAAAATATATGAATTGTTTCTTTTATGGCTTCCAAAATACGTTTTAGGGCAGAGGGGAAACATTTTTAAATCCGCGCCTGATTTAAATGTCATTCTATTTATCTGTAAAGTTAAAAAAAGTTGCTCTAGCGTTACTGTATTCTTGATAAATTGCCAAACCAAGCTAACGAAAACAGAATCAGCTGTCACAGAAAACAGTGCTGCCAATTTATAGTTATACAACTCGTGAAGAAACATAATTTACATATCGTCGTTATCAAATTATTGTGTTCTATAGGTATATGTTTTATGTGTCACATTGAACACAATAACTTGTGAACGACGATATGTTCTAACTCCTTTTAAAGTTTGGTACTAAATTATATTTATTCCCTTCTTGGAAACTATAAAAATAATAAAAATCGGTTCATCGGTTGTGCTGTACTATATTATATGCACCCAGTGAAAAAAACTGTTTTAAGAAAGTAAGTAAAACGATTGGCATGATTTTTGTAGTAAAATTAAGACAAAACAATTGAAGAGCTTACTTTTTCTCCTTACAGAGAAGAAGTTTTACTGCAGAGGGCTTGAAATCGACAATTATAAGCAATTTTATACGAGATTAGTTCTTTGTAAGCTTTTTGTACGTGTGTAAAGTTTGCTTTTGTTTTGTTTATTTTTTATATGTAAGTTAACGGCTTTTTGTCTTTGAAAAAAGAATTATGTGCATGTATGTATGTATGTATGTATCAATAATTGATAAAAATCTTTTTGCCTCAGCCGAGATTCGAAACCAGGGGCCGAATTACGGCATTCGATCACGATCGAAATTTTACTCGAACGATCGAGTTCGCTGTGCTTTAGGTATAGAGATTCTAATAAGAATTTTACAATTTCGATCACGTTCGAATGCCGTAATTCGGCCCCAGGTTTTGCTCTAAACACATAGACGACAGCAGACAGCAAGCAGCAATATGTCAAAAATAAAATCCATGTGTTTAAATGAAAACGATTATTTTGAGGGCAGCACAGCAGCACGACTGCACAAGAGCATTTGCTGCTGCTGCCAACTTAGGCTATTTTCTATTTTGACGGGCAGCAAGAAACAAATATAGTGTTGCCATTATGTATATTAAATTGGAAAAAAAATAACAAAAACTTATTTTTGATATTAAACATAAAAGAACATTACAAAAATACAATAAAGTATTTAATTTGTGTGTTTTTATAGTTTTTCGTGATATTATTAAATTTTTTTATCAATAACTTTAATTTTATTCATTATAAAATATATATGCGGCATCCCTGAAATTTGTATTGCTAAAATACACATCAGCTGATTATTATGTTGTTGCTGTCTTCAAAATAATTATGAAGCTGACTTCAGAGCAGCATTTCAAGTTGGCAGCATTTGAAGCCTTGAAGTTGTGAAGTCTGCTGGCGTCTATGTGTTTAGAGCTTTTGTTTTAACCACTTTATTACGTTTATATCAATGTGTTTTCAATAAACTAGGTGGTCTTTGTTTTTAACCCATATCTCAGTTGTTTATGGACCGATTTTAATTCTGATTTTCAATACCAATCTGCTTAGGAATATTTCTGATATTTTGTTATCACACACAGATCTGTGCGATGTCGGATGGCTTAAACAAACTGATTTCAACATACAAACGGACAGTGGGATATCGCTCAATCAATTTCCCTAGTCATTATAAACAAAAGCATTATATGCAGTTAAGCCGAATCTTATATACCACACAGTTTGTACCATCATGTACATACACATTAGTATACATATATTTTGAGATTTCTTCTGCCCGTCTTTATGGTTCTACAATGTAAGCGTAGAGCTCCATTTGTTTTAGCTAAATCGACTTCTCTACCTCTAAGGATTCAGAATATATATACTTTATGGCGTCGCAAATTAGCACTGTAAAAATTAAAATATCTTAGCAATTTATATGAGAATTTTGTTACTTATCACAACTAACCGCCTCAGGAACATAACTGACAATTATATGGTGCAACTGTGACCAAATCTTATTTAAGACATTAATAATCTATACTCTTCATTGACATTTTTTTCCAAAAAATATTTCGCCGATATTTTTCGGTAACTAACCTATTAAAACAACATTTTCCCCAGATGTTGCCAAAGGCACATTATATATTAAACGTATCAAAAAGTTTTATAGACCCTGCTAAATCTGACTTTGTTTGGATAAAAAACAAAGACAATCGTTATATGCCCAAACAACTGATTTTTAATAGCGAAACTCTTAAAAGTATATCTGATAAATCGATATCATATAAGAATCTGAGGGGGGCTTCAAAAAGTTTATTTCATACGAACAGACGTATTTAGATTCATTAGAATCATAAGTCTATCTCTGAGGATTCAGATTATAAATATTTTATAGGGTACCAAATAAAAATTGTAAACATCATAAACTTCTTTCCAAGAATATTTTTTTTTGCAAATTCAATGCATTAGACAGGGCTATGTACAGAATAGGCTATCAAGCAATGACCCCCCTTTTTTATATTTTGCAAAAATCTAAAAATGTTTAACAATATTTAAACAAAAAATAGTTCTACAATGTAAATGTAGAGCCCCATTTTTATATTTCCTTAAAGAACGTAGGATGGATATTTAATTTTTTTTTTTTTGTAAATTTTGTAATGTCTATTCAATTAGTATAGGTATGTATGTATCGTAATATGAAAAAAGTTGTATTAAAACACCTTAAAAATGACTCGTTAAATGTTAAAGGAATTAACTTAATTCAATTAAGGTTTTGACAAACATAATCTCTAAAGAAAATTATCTTTTATAAAATTACAAAATAATTCAAGGTTTTAAACTTTAAATCGCATTACAAAGAAACAAATATTTCTAAAAGTCACCTTAATTTATTTATTTATACCTTTATCTTGTCAAACAGTCAACATCAATAAATGTATATTGAAGAAACACAAAATCAATTGATTTAATATGGAAAAAATTTCCATTTCAATTAAAAAGGCATTCAGCTAAAAATTTATCCGTAAAAACCTAATCTTATTTATACTTTTTTATTTGTTTATTTTAAAAAGTTTATAAACTTTTTAAAAAATACCAAAAAAAATTAGGGGAAAATTCTTGCAGCTTAATACACATTAATAAATTTCTATGAAAATTCCATAAAAAAACATAAAATAAATTAAAAAAGCAAATAAATATGTAGAGACTTTTAAGGCCTTAGAGCCTTGCATGATAAAAAAAAAAGATTTAAACGAAAATTTATATGATGATTAAGATGAGTGACTATAAGCACATACTTGTAGAATACTGTATACAGAACATTACCATAATAATAAGAAAAAAATACAAAAATGTATGTATGTATGTGTTATACGAGTACCAGTAGGTATTACTTTGTTAACTAAATATGAAGTAAGAAACGAAATGCGGAAAAAAGACAGAAGAATTTGCATCATTTATCTATTACAAAATAACATAAAACAAGTGAGAGCACTATATTCGGCCGTCCGAATTTAATTATACCCTCCACCGTCATGTAGTTAGGTATAATGATCACATCGAAGCTTCGCCTAGATTTTAGATTTCATGTAATACGCTATTTTCTTTATTATTTCCTACGCCATCTTTGATTTTGAATTTTTACGTAGTTAACTGTATTCTACTAGTAGCGCTGTTTCTTTTGATATACATATTGTTGGGGACAAAAAAATTTGCTCCGTCATTTTGTTTCGGGTTTTTATCAGGTTTTTCAATAAGAGCGCTACAAAAGTTTTTTTTTTAAATAAAACAAAAACGGTTTTGGATATCACTGAAATTTTTTATTCCTGTGAAAGTACGTTCGATGGCATTATGTATGGAACTCAATTTCTTTTGCATGGCCACCACGGGCACGCTTGCAGAAGTTCAGACGCTGAACCCAATTTTCGACGGTTTTGAAGCATAAATCGGGCGATACTGCTGCAATTTCACGTTCGATATTCGTACGAAGTTCATCAATCGGCGCTGGCTTGTTGGCATAGACCATAGACTTGACGTAGCCCTACAGGAAATAGTCTAACGGCATCAAATCTCACGACCGAGGCGGCCAATCGACTGGACTATTTCGTAAAATAACACGTTCCCAAGCTTGGTTTCCAAAAAATTTATTGTGACATTCACTGTGTGGCTTGTGGCGCCGTCCTGTTGGAACCACATGTCTTTCAATTCCATATAATCCAATTGGGGCCAAAAATATTCTGTTATCATTGAACAGTAGCGATTCCCATTCACATTAACGTGCCGGTCTTGGTCAGCACGGAAGAAGTACGGCTTAATGATGCCGCCGGCCCATAAGCCGAACCAAACCGTAATTTTTTCGGGATGCAATGATGACTCATGGTGTACGTGTGGATTGCTGTCTGACCAATAACGCATATTTTGCTTATTAACGAAGCCATTCAGCCACAATTTATTTAATATTGTGGGAGTTAAAGGGTGCAAAGCCGTAACTGCTATATTTGACTCATATATTCGCCATTTAATCTAGGACGCCATCTTAGATTTTTTTTCTTTTCATAGCTAACTACATTTTAATACTCAAGCCCTTCCATTTGATCACCATATTGGCTTTCGGTTTAATAGAAACTGGAAAATATCGATTTCGGCTTCTAAATTTAAGGAAAAACATCGAAGCAGTTGTATTTTGATGCATATATCTCAGTTAGTTTTGAACCGATTTGTTACTTTTTCTTGGAAATAATTTTTAGGACAACGATTCTTCGCCTGCTTTTATCATCGTGTCCAAAAACTAATTAAGAGCTTTCGTAACTCGATATATTTAAAAAAATATATACTGTACCAAAACGGAAGGCTCTCGCTTAAGATTTCTGATATTTCAGGAATTTATGGGGATATTGTGCTAGATTTCAATAGCGATTCATTCCCGAATAATTCCAAGAGATTGGTACTACATATAGATCTGTGCAACATGTGGGGGCTGCTAAAAGTTGATTTCAACAAACGCACGGACAACTCAAACGTAAGCTTTTAGAAAATATATACTTTATGGAGTCGGAAATTAATATTCTTGTGTGTATTGGCATTAAAGGTGAAAGGATTTTTCGTGCAGATGTGTACAATTAAATTGGAACAATATTTTAGGAGTTATGAGGGATTAAAGTTGCTACTTACACATGTAATATTTATGGTTTCCCATGAAAACCAGAGATATGAGTTGATACAAATTGTTTTTGTAAAGAGATTGTTTTTGTTTATTGTATAAAAAACAAAACAGAGGGCGTTATAATTTAAGCTTCCTCTTAAAAGATATTTTATTGTTGTTGTATTTTTCTGTTTTTAACTTGGTGTTCACAGTCTATTGAATTGTTTTTCCTGATCTAACGACTTTTGTGAGGACTAGCAAAGCCTGTGTTCAGCTAGTATATATAAAAGTATGTTTTTATAGAATTTTATTTTATTTTTTTAAAAGGTTACATTTCACAATTAAGAACTGTGAAGCAGCATTAAAAATTAGCTTAAACAAAATTTGTTTTTGAATCAGTTTTGTAGATTTTCAAGCTTTAGTAAAAAAACCATATAATTTTATTACTACATATGTATGTACATACATGTACGTATAAGTATGTATGCCTGCTATTTTTTTTTATTCTACAAAAAATAAATAACGACTAACCCAAATAAAAAGCGTAAAAATTAACTTTGAAAAGAATAACAATTATATGTCTTAAAAACTTTTTTTATATATACATACATACATACATACATACATACATACATACATACATACATAAATACATACATACATACATACATACATACATACATAAATACATACATACATAAATACATACATACATACATACATACATACATACATACATACATACATACATACATACATACATACATACATACATACATACATACATACATACATACATACATACATACATACATACATACATACATACATACATACATACATACATACATACATACATACATAAATACATACATACATACATACATACATACATACATACATACATACATACATACATACATACATACATACATACATACATACATACATAAATACATACATACATAAATACATACATACATACATACATACATACATACATACATACATACATACATACATACATACATACATACATACATACATACATACATAAATACATACATACATAAATACATACATACATACATACATACATACATACATACATACATACATACATACATACATACATACATACATACATACATACATACATACATACATACATAAATACATAAATACATACATACATACATACATACATACATACATACATACATAAATACATACATACATAAATACATACATACATACATACATACATACATACATACATACATACATACATACATACATACATACATACATACATACATACATACATACATACATACATACATACATACATACATACATACATACATACATACATACATACATACATACATACATACATACATACATACATACATACATACATACATACATACATACATACATAAATACATACATACATAAATACATACATACATACATACATACATACATACATACATACATACATACATACATACATACATACATACAGGAAGAAGAGGAAAAAGTCCACTATGAATGAACAGGTCATTAATAGTGGGGTAGAGATTCTAGGCACTAAGCCTCGTGCGGATTCTGAGGGAAGTAAGCCTCGTGCCAATATTGAGGGAACTAAGCCTCGTGCCGATACGGAGGGAACTAATCCTCGTGCCGATACTGAGGGACTCTCAGTGACGGATAAGGGATCGGAATGGAGGAAGGTACAGCCGAGAGCGCATAGAAGAAGGAAACCAATGAGACCGGACGCATTGGTTGTCAGAAATTGTGGGGAAAGATCTTATGCGGATATTTTGAAGCAGGTTAAGAGTGACCCAAGGTTAAGTGAACTTGGCCAGAGTGTTAGAAACATTAGGAAGACAGGTAGGGGTGAATTGCTCTTCGAGTTAAATAAACCCCTACATAATAGTACGGCCGATTTTAAGACAGCTGTCGAGGGTGTGCTGGGCGAGACGGCTGAGGTACGTGCCTTGACGCATGAGGTGCTCTTGGAGATTAGGGATATAGATGAGGTTACGACGAAAGACGAGGTATTACATTCTCTTTTGGAAGTTTCCGATAAATTTAGTGCGTTGAAACCGTCTGTGATTAAGTCTTTGAGGAAATCGTATAGGGGAACACAGACTGCCACTATTGGTCTGAGTTCTGAGTTGGCGGGCTACCTTATTGAGACCGCTAAGATACGTATTGGATGGGTGATATGTAGGATACGAGGGAAAATGGCACCAATTAGGTGCTACAAATGTTTGGACTTTGGTCATACTGCGAGTAGGTGCAAAAGTCAGAATGATTACGCTGACAAATGCCTACAGTGTGGCGTATCTGGTCACAGGATTGGGGTGTGTAATAACCGACCATCATGTGTGCTGTGTAGTTGTGTAAACCCTAGGGTAAAGAGTGATCATGTAACTGGCTGTTTTGTCTGTCCGTTTTACAAGAAAGCGATCGAACGCCTTGGACATCGAGGATGAGAGTCTTACAACTAAATCTGAATCACTGTCAGGCGGCACAGGATCTGCTGAAACAGAGTGTTCGGGAGATGAATATAGACTTAGCACTCTTAAGTGAACCGTATCGATGCCGGGACTCGGTTAATTGGTTATCGGACATTACCAAGACGTCGGCGATATGGTTAATCAGTGAATTGGGGCTGCGAGATCCTGCCTTACAGTTTACTGGTTTTACTCGGGCTATTGTGCATGGGATTTGCTTCTATAGCTGCTACGTTCCCCCGAGATATTCCTTATTGGAGTTTGAACGAATTGTTCACAATATCGTTTCTGATGCATGCTCAAGAGGTCCCGTGGTTATTGCCGGCGACTTCAATGCGTGGGCGATAGAATGGGGCTGCCCATACACAAATTCTAGGGGTCGGATACTAGTGGAGTCATTTTCTACACTTAATGTGATTCTGTTAAACAACGGAGCTGAGCACACTTTCTCAAGAGGCGAAGCGGGGTCAATTATTGATGTTGCCTTTGCTAGCGCTGATATTATGGGAAGGGTAGGATGGAGCATGCCTGGGATATACACACATAGCGATCATAATGCTATATTGATTGATATTAGGGAGGAATTGCGCCAGGATGCAATGATTATACACCCGGAACGAATTTCGGGATGGAAAACAGATAGCCTTGATAGGGAATTATTTGGAGTAGTGGTGGAAAATATGAGGTTGCAAGGGCAGCCTGAAACAATGGCTGCGCAACTCATAAGTAGGGTATCGGAGGCATGCGATACGTCTATGATTAAAAGGAGGATGAGTGCGAACAAGCGGCCGGTATATTGGTGGAACGGGGAAATTTCTCAACTACGGTCGGAATGTATCCGGGCTAGACGACGGTATACTAGAAGCCGAGGTAGGCCGGGGAATGACGAGCACCGTGACCAATATAGGCGCATCCGCAAATCCTTGAAAATGGCGATCAGTAGGAGTAAGAGGGCATGTTTCATACAGATGTGTGAAGAGGTTGAAAACGACCCATGGGGTCTGGCTTATAAGCTGGTAACAAAAAGGCTAAAGTGTCTAAATCCTCCACCACCTAAGGATGCTGAAGTACTTAGGCGCATAGTGGATCACTTATTTCCTTACCAAGGTGTGACATCTTGGCAGACTGATACTGTTCATGTGGTATTTGACTTTCCGCTTGTCACGACAGTTGAGGTTGAAGCTGCCATGAGCAAATTTAGGGACGGGAAAACCCCTGGCTTGGATGGCATACCGAATGCGGTAGTAAGGGAGACTTTCAAGTATTGCCCTGTTCAGGTTATCCATTTGATCAATTCGTGTTTACGCCATGGTAAATTTCCGAGTATGTGGAAAAGGCAAAAGCTAGTTTTGTTATTGAAACAGGGAAAACCTCAGGAGGATCCTTCCTCCTACCGACCACTCTGTATGATTGATACGTTTGGGAAGCTGTTGGAAAGCATAGTTTGTAGGAGACTAGAGGAATATGTTGAGTGCGTAGGAGGTCTATCTGATAATCAATTTGGTTTTAGAAAGGCAAGATCGACTGTGGATGCTTTGAACGTAGTGGTTCATACGGCCACTGCGGCGATTGAGGGCAAACGATGGAGGAATGGCACAAAGGAGTATTGCGTAGTGGTAACGCTCGACGTCAGGAATGCATTTAACTCGGCGAACTGGGAGGTTATAGTGAATTCTCTCACGCGTTTAGCGATTCCTGAGTACTTGTTGGCTATAGTGAAGGATTACTTCCGTGACAGAATCCTGCTGTACGAAACCGACAAGGGCATGCGACAGCATAATATCACAGGTGGGGTCCCACAGGGTTCGGTTCTCGGACCGTTGTTGTGGAATGTGATGTATGATGGCATACTCCGTGTGTCTCTTCCCGATGGGGCTAAGATTGTCGGTTTTGCCGATGACATAGCCCTGATATGTGTCGCTAGGGAGTTAGTGGAGATTACGACCATTGCTAATGCAAGCATAGGAATTGTGCGCTCCTGGTTGGAATCTGTTAATTTGGGGCTCGCTGACCAAAAGACAGAGGCGATTTTGATATCCAGCCGTAGGTCAATGGAGTCTGTGAAATTGAATGTGGGATCATGTTGTATTGAGACGAAACCTTCGCTTAAATATCTTGGGGTTATGATAGATTGTCGTTTATCTTTTAAGGATCATCTGCTATATGTTGCTGAGAAGTCTTCGAGAACATATACTGCTCTGTCTCGTATAATGCCAAATACGAGAGGCCCAAAGTACTTACGTCGGAAACTTCTGGCTGGAGTAGTTAAGAGTGTGATTATGTATGCATCACCTATTTGGTCTCGGGCTCTTGGGTTGAAGACCTATAGGGGAATTATAAGCCCAGTATATAGATTGGCTGCTTTGCGAGTTATTTGTGCTTTCCGGACTGTATCAGATGATGCAGCATTGGTGATTGCAGGAATGATGCCAATTGATCTTCAGATCAGAGGCTTCTCAGATATTGAAACGATTGCTGAGTGGCAGCGGCGATGGTCCTTGTCAGAGAAGGGTAGATGGACGTTTTCTCTTATTCCTGACTTAGTCCCATGGCTCGGGCGAACACATGGGGATCTGGACTTCTATGTTACGCAGTTGCTTAGTGGACACGGTTGTTTTCGGTCTTACTTATACAGATTTGGTCATGATACTTCTCCGTTCTGTCCCAGTTGTGATGGTAATGTCGAGGAGAATGCTGAACATGTATTCTTTTCGTGCTCGCGTTTTGATAGGGAGAGAATACACCTTGAGGGGATGATAGGCCGTAGTGTTGATCACAGTAATATAGTGGAAATTATGTTGTCCTCTGCACGCAGTTGGGAGTATGTATGTGAATATGCTAGATTGGTTCTCACTGAACTTCGTAGGGTTGAGAAAATCCGTAATAGGATGTTATAGTTTGGGTGTTGTACCTTCCCCCCCCCTGCGATGTATAGCTTTGTGGTAGTTCCGCAGGGATTTTGGGCTAGTGTACCGAGGTGTTGATTTCACCTCGTTAATAAAAAAAAAAAAAAAAAAAAAACATACATACATACATACATACATACATACATACATACATACATACATACATACATAAATACATACATACATACATACATACATACATACATACATACATACATACATACATACATACATACATACATACATACATACATAAATACATACATACATACATACATACATACATACATACATACATACATACATACATACATACATACATACATACATACATACATACATACATACATACATACATACATACATACATACATACATACATACATACATACATACATACATACATACATACATACATACATACATACATATATAAATACATACATAAATACATACATACATACATACATACATACATACATACATACATACATACATACATACATACATACATACATACATACATACATACATACATACATACATACATACATACATACATACATACATACATACATACATACATACATACATACATACATACATACATACATACATAAATACATACATACATAAATACATACATACATACATACATACATACATACATACATACATACATACATACATACATACATACATACATACATACATACATACATACATACATACATACATACATACATACATACATACATACATACATACATACATACATACATACATACATACATACATACATACATACATACATATAAAATTCTTTATGTTACATATTTTTTATTATTACCGTCATTTTTAAGACAGTTTTGAAGTTGTTTGAAGTAGCAGAATGCTAGCGACAGCAACAAAAAATCATCAAATTTAACAAGCAACATCTTTATCAAACAATTAGGTTATTAGGAACAATAAACAAACAAAAGAAACCAATTGTCAAAAGCCGAAATCATATTAGGCACTACAACAATAAAAAATAGTGACGTCATTTGGAAAAATTAGCTTGAGGCAGGCACCACCAGCATATGTACAATGTACATACGTTATTGAGTAATTGTACATACTATTCACTTTTTCAGACAAACATTACTATCACACCACATTTTTCATCCCTAATACTACCAGTGTATTAAAAAATATATATTTGTGTATATGATGTCCATATGTGTGCTAAGTTTATACTAGAGCTTTTCTGTTTTCTACACTCTTATATGCATGTAGCTATGTAAATTGTTTTGTTATTATTATTTTTACGCTAAAAAGAAAACATACAACTGCAACTTGTTGTATATGAGAGAATGTAGGTAAAAAAAGAAAAAGAACCTAACAAAGTGTAACAAAATAAGGGAACAACAAACACACCCCTTCACATTACAACCTATCTACCACAAACAAAATTGATGACGTATTTAGTTTATATTTTCGAATGAAGCACCACGCACTATATGACGTCATAACATTTTTAGAGGGAAAAACATTTTTAACACTCTTAGCATAAGCAAAAAATTTGAGAATCTATCTCATAGAGATTGCTTAATAACACAAGGAGAATAAGGATATAATTATGTTCAGGGGTTGCTGAAGCTTTGTTGCCAACAACCTGTTTGAAATTAATGCTAAAGGTAACTTCATATTACTCTTTATACTCACTTTTATTCAATCGATTGGATAAAATGCTTATTTACTTTACACTATCGATACCTTAAATATTTTCTAAAATTTTTAAGATCGACGCAAAGGCGGATCTGCGGGAAACAAATTAATAAAGTTTTTGTAATTTAGCAAAAATGAAGAAAACTTCACAATTTTGATTTTGTAATTGTATTGAGGGCGAATTCTGATGCGAATTTTCTTCGCTTTTGGCTTTTAAGTTTTATTATTAATTCTCTCATTATTGCACGTATTTTAATGAGAAAATTTGGCCCCTGATTTTTTTATCATATTTTTTTAATAAAATTTTAATCAATTGACTTAAGATAAAAAATTAATAAATGAATTAGCTTTTAAATATATACTAATTTTTTTACTATGATTTTTCTCAATAATAGACATTCACAACAGATCGTTGCCATGATATCTAATACAAAAATTCAAAACCAATTGAAATGAAATTGTATAGCTTATACACGCAAAGAAAAAAATGGTTGTGGTAATCAAAATCTAAGAACAACATACATACTATGATTGAATTGTATGATTGTGGTTAAAACATATAATGGTTGTTAGTTATCATTATTATGTTTAATTAAAGTATCATGCAATAATCATATATATAACTGCACTTGAAATCGACAACCTTTGATTATTTCTGTGGCAAATTATTGTCTTTTGCTGTAACATACACATATTGATTGTACTTACTTACCTTTTTAAATGCAACTTTTATATCAATATTTTTTTTACATTTTCTTGTTGATTTTAAAGTTTTTTCCAATTTTTTCAAAATTTTTATTTTTGTGTATTTTTTTGACATATCAAACTTTAAAAATAATAAAAATTTATTTATCAAAAAGAAGAAGAGTTGCAAACAAATTATTATTAAAAAAATCATAGCTTGATTGATTTGTAATCATACTGTTCACCTATTATTTAATGATTATTTGTAATTTGTAATGCTTTTGGATATAATGTTATCTTTGTCAAATTAATTTTTTTAAATTATACTACTTTTATATGACGACCTTTTTGAAATTTTTACGAAAAGCAAAGATTAAATTTTACAATTGAGGCAAATGCTTGATAATTGTGACAAAATATATGATAAAATTAAATTTAAATAACTATTTCTTGATTTCGACAACGAAATATAGTTTTAGAGAATATAATATGACCGTCGTGATCATGTCGTAACCATAGTTTTTCTTTGAGTGTAGTAAGCAGTACTGAAGATTTTTACACTGACAGAACCGATATAGCTTTACCGGGGGTTGACAGAGTATTAAAAAATATTTATTTTGCCAATAGTCAGCCGACTGAGAGCCAAAGCCTTAATCTTATTTAATTGTATTTACTATATAACTCATAATATAATATATAAAAATTAAAAAGTTTTTCTGTTACATTCTAAAAAATCCTATCAATGTAAATTTATTCATCGGGTAGTCATGATTCGTCAGCCGATTATTTGTTTCTTCACTTCAGCTGTCTTGGTCCATATAGAAAAAATAATTCTTCCTCTTCTCATTTATCTCAGACTAGAAAAGCCCGGCGCGCGTTGCTTCGCCCCTGAATAAATAAAAATGCATTCTGAATTTAAATAGAATATCAAGTGCAAAAAGCTAAAAATTATAACTTTTTTTAAATGGGCGTGGCACTGCCCACTTTTCTAATCACGAAATTGTAAAGTCATGACAGCTCAATATGTGTGCAAAGTTTCAGAAAAATCGGTGCAAGTACCTCAAAATTTTACCTTTTTTTAATGGACGTGGCCCTGCCCACTTTTCTAATCACGAAATTATAAAGTCATGACAGCTCAATATGTGTGCAAAGTTTCAGAGGAATCGGTGAAGCTCAAGTAGCTGAAAATTATAATTTTTTTTTGGGCGTGGCCCCGCCCACTTTTCTTATCAGGAAATTATAGAGACATGACAGCACAATATGTGTGCAAAGTTTCAGAAAAATCGGTCAAGTGCAAGTAGCTAAAAATTATAGCTAATTTTTGCCACCCATAAACACTCCCTGGAATGTGTACATGTGCCAAAGTTTGAGTCCGATCGGTTTTACAGTTTCGAAGTCTAACACACACAGACAGAGTTTCACTTTTATATACGTATATAGATGTAGATGTGAAACTTCACATATAAAAAAAATTCTCTTCGAACTGCGATAACCTGAAGAAAAATATGACTTGATTCTATATATAACAAAAACATGCCGGTCATGCCGCATCTGATACCACTCTTCACGAAGATTGAGAAAGTCTTAAGACTTATAAAATTAAAAAAAAAAAATTGTTTTTTTTTTGTATTAATTAAAATTAACTATATATATAACTTATAAAGTTCATAACACTATTTTGATCTTTTGGACCTATTTTTCTATTTTTTACTTTGTTGAAACAGTTTGACCATCTCTTTAAACATTATTCTATATTATGGGATACCTTTTTGTGTTCTTCAATATTTATTTACTGGTCTTAGCTCCATACAATTTGGATAATTGGCCTCTCTACAAAAACTAGGAATTGCTATAGCAGTGTTGTTATAAACAATAGCACTACAATGGATATTCCCAGTGATTTAATTTCACCTTAACTTACAGAACACAGGCGTATGTTATTATTTTGATATCACTATAGAGCTTTCATACATATTTATACGTATTAATAGACCCCACTGCAACAAATGACTTGCTTCTTTTTCCGCAACTGCATAAATCTTGCCATACCAAACATTTTTTGGAAAACATTTAATATGTATTATAAATTTAGCACGTACTTCTTTCTCGTCACTCTTTTTCATCAAACTTACAACAAATAAACATTAAAAGAAATGAAAAAGATAAAAAAAGTTAAATATTGCTTCCGAAAAAAAAATAAAAAGCAAAACGTGTCACTCCTTAGGTATAACGATCACTTCGTAGCGTACTTTATATTTAATGTGATACGCAATTTCGTATAATAATTTCGTGTAATAATGGGGTCAGAAATAAGAATTGTAGAAATTACAAACGGAATGACAAAGTAAAAAAAATGTATCATTAGAGCTGAAACGGCAACTCTGTTTGCTACTGACTTAGACTTAAATTCCAGTTCAAAATCTTATTGTTTCTCATATTTTACAAACATTTCTTTTTAGTTCTATATGGGGGTTCAAACAGTACGGTGCAAAAATAAACAGAAATACGGGTGAAATTATAGAAACTGCTTGAAAAAATACAAACATTCTAAAATGAAGTAAAGAAAAAACAAGTTAAAAAATTTTAAATAAAAATACTTAGTAATTAATGGATTTTATAAATTCATAAATACAGAGAACGGAATAAAAAACAATAAATTAAAAAAAAATAAATAAATTAAATGAAAATACCTACAGTAAGAACATATTAAAGATTTTATTTAAAAATTCAAGTGCAAAAAATATGAACAACAAAATTAGATAATTGTGCCCTTAAACTTGTATATAGTTAACGAAAGAAAGTAGCAGAAAAAAAAACAAAATTTCTTTTAAGAGATAAAACTTTTTTTCTATTCATTTTCGTTAGCTGCTGCCCACCTATTTTTGGCACATGCGTGTACAACAAATAAATACTACAACAACACAAGCAACAAGACCAAGTACAAATGTACGTATAAATTGGATTACAATAGCAATAACAACAATAATAAAAACATAAACAACAATTACTGGTACAACAAGAAAAATATTAACAACATTTTCGATAAAGTACGTACAAATTCGAACGTAAAATAGAAGAAATAAAGTAATTGCGATTGTGAGAATTTATTTTGGAATCCAAATCGTAATAGAGCATCAATGTTGGTAACAATTGTGTATAGTGTTTGATGAAGCAAACCACGTACTATCCAGGCCATCAGTCAGAATTTTAAAGTTTTTACTGATTCAGAATGGGCAAGAAAATTCCAAACTAAAATAACTCACCTTCTTCCTTAGCATTGAAAAAAACATTCCACAAAAGTCACATAAAGAATGTTACCTACAAAAAACAACAACATAAACAATGTTTACAAAATTGTTTGCGAGCCATACTGTTACTCTTCATACAATTAAGTTCTGATAATCGAGTAATGTTAAATAAACATATCGTCATATGTTTTCAAAAATGACCTAAGTTGCAAAAAAAATCAAAATCGACTTTTAAATTGAATCAAAATGCATGTTCCAGCAAAAATTTACAATCCCACAACAACAAAAACACGATCTTATGAACAAAATTCTAAAAGCCCCAAGTGCAACCGCAAAAATTCGTACAACAAAAATGTAACTTATGTCTATAGTACACAAAATGTAAAAAGCCACATGTACATGTGGGTCTTTTTATACCCTTTCCACAAGAGTGAAAAAGGGTATACATATATAGGTTTATAATTTCGTGTGAAATTTCTACAATTTTCATTTCAGACCCCATAAAGTATATATTTTCTGAAAGCTTATGAATAGGGGAGTCGATTAAGCTCTGTCAATCTGTCCGTATGTATGTTGAAATCACCTTTTTTTAGATCCCCCAAATTGCTGTAGTATTGTAAAAATTTAAAAATGGAGCAAATATTGAGAAAATTATTCAATTGGGGGATTCACAATAGTGTCATAAAATCATATATATATAAAATAATAGCATGAAAAATTAAGACTATAACAACCCTCATAATTTAGTGTGCTATTTTGAAAAAATAGCAACTGCGCTTAAATTTGGATGTCGACCCGATAAAATTATACAATGAACGGCGACGGCTTACAAAAACTATTGCGGCTTGGCTTAGCCGTTTAGCACAGGTCTCTGCTTATTAAATACGACACCACAATAAACATAGCGTACAAAGTTCTGTTATTATAAGACACGTTTTGTTTGAAAAGCAACAACAACATTTTTAAACCATTGTAAAATTTTAGGACAATATGACATGATAAGACACCTTGTGAATCACCCAAATTATTTAAGTACAAATATTTACAAAAATTTATGGTCTGTTTAAGCGTATTCGCGAACACCTTGTTCCGTACAGTTTTGCCCGTGAGGTTAAAACCACTAAAGAAGAACGACGAAAGGAACATTAAAAAAAGTGGAAATTTCACAGGTTTTTTTATGTTGAGCATTATTGAAACAGCTTTACAATTTATTTGTAACTCATCAAAAAAACAATCAATATATACATATTTTAAATAAGAAATCATTGAAATTTTTCTCGATCGTATTACGATATTTGTGTGCTGTTTTATCTGTAACAACCAATAGGTAAATGAAATATAAATTTTAAATTTCATTAAAGTTTTGTTAAACAAATTTTGGCTAAAAAAATATTTAATAATAATTTTTCTAAAATACTTTTGTATTTTGCTCGTGACATGATGTTTTAAAGTATATTATTATTAAACTTTGGTCGTCAATTTTTATACCCGCCACCAAAAAAAAACGGTAGGGGTATATTCATTTTGTCATTCCGTTTGTTACACATTGAAATATCCATTTTAGACCCCAGAAAGTATTTTCTGAATCGGGGTTTAATTTTATGACGATCTAGCTATGTCCGTCTGTCTGTCCGTCTGTTGAAAGCAGAATAGAGGTCGGACCGAAAAAGCTAGGGGGCTGAAATTTTGCCAGAATATTTCTTATACACAAGGTTGGTTTGGTATTGGTCATTTGGTAAATCGGAATATTAAGAAAAGTTAAAGCTCGTAATGCAAGATTAGGTCAAAAAAACCGTGTCCTTCCAACATCGAATAAAATGCAATTGTGTTCAAACAAGTTAACGTAGAGCCATAAAATCTCGAATATATATATTTCCTGAGAAAAAAATATTTTTCCCTAAAAATTGCTTAAATCTATGCAATTTAAAAAGAGATATATATTAAAATGTACGAAAATTTATACCACACAGTGTATTTTTCGGTATATTTAAAATTAAAAACATAATAAAACTGACAAAATTAGATGTATGATCTTTATCTCAAATTCATATTATTTTGCTATGAATAAAGTTTTTAGAAGAATAAAGGACTATATTGAAATATCTAAGTTGTATTAATATTAGCAGAAACTTTACTGCCACGCCTACTACTACTCTTAATTGTCTTCTTTATTTATGTTTTTTTGTCGAATTTTTCGATAATCTGTACACAAAAAGAAACAAATTGGTGTAGACATGCTATGTGAAATAACGTTAGCAAAAATAAGTATTATTTAACTTCTTGGCTAATGCTAATCTTTCATCTTTATTTGTTAAGATACGTTTTATAATGCCCTAAAAACACTTAAATGAATATGTGTGAAAGCTTCTGCGTCTATTTCAAAGAGTAATGGCAGGCTGTTTAAGTAATTCATTTACTTTGATTAATTTATTTTTATATATTTGTTCAATAGCATTTAAGGAACATTCACGTTGATGTTTGTGAAAGTTAACAAAAAAAAAAGTCCATAAAAATTCGTTTTTCATTTTGGTGCTTGACTTTAATTGTCGTCACAAAATGTTGGATGAAGATTTATGAGAAAAACAAAGTTAATAAAAGAAACAATTAAAAGAAAAATAAGTAAGAGCGCTATATTTGGCCGTGCCGAATCTTATATACCCTTCACAACGTGTAGTCATGCAGTAACAATTGTTTGCATCACCATTCATCTCATATGAAATACGTACATACATATAAAAAACATACATATATAAAAACATCCCATTGTAAAATTATAAATTTACGTATGTATGTTAAAAAAAAATAAAAAAAAAAATTTTTTTTTAAATAAAAAAGAAATTTAAAAGAAATAAAAAAAAAATTTTTAAAAAAAATTAAAAAAAAAAAAATAAAATATATATAATAAATATAAAACAAAAAAAATATAAAAAAAAATTAAAAAATAATAAAAATATAGATAATATATTAAATAAAAAATAAAAAAAAATTAAAAAATTAACAAAAAATTAAAAAAAAAACAAGTAAAAGCGCTATATTCGGCCGTGCCGAATCTTATATACCCTTCACAACGTGTAGTCATGCAATAACAGTAAATTCACGTATGTATGTTAAAAAAAACAAAAAAAAAAATAAAAAATAAAAAAAAAATTTAAAAAAAAAAAATTTTAAAAAAAAATTAAAAAAAAAAAATTATTATATACATATATAATATATATAAAACAAAAAAAAAAATAAAAAAAAAATTAAAAAAAAAAAAATAAAAAAAAATAATAATAAAAATATAAAAAATAAAAAAAAAAATAAAAAAAAAATTAAAAAAAAAAATTTTAAAAAAATTTTAAAAAAAATTTTTTTGCCTCAGCTGGGATTCGATGCCACGTTTTCTCTAACCAGTATACACGTTTGTATGTATGTATGTTGTTGTTGTAATGTTGTTTTTATGAAAAGAAAATCGAGGTGGTCGTGGGTTTTTGCTCATATCTCAGTTGTTTATGTACCGATGTTTCTGATTTTCAATACCGATCTACTCCCGAATATTTCTGATATTTTAATACCTTACCCGGGTCCAACCTATGTCGGGGGGCTTCAAAAAGTTGATTTCAACATACACACGGACAGACGGTCAGACGGACAGACGGACAGACGGTCAGGGCTTAATCGACTCCTCTATTCATAAGCTTTCAGAAAATATATACTTTATGGGGTCGGAAATGAAAATTGTAGAAATTTCACACGGAATGACAAACCTATATATACCCTTTTTCACTGTGTGAAGGGTATAATAAAAAAATTTTTTTTTGGCTCAGCTGGGATTCGATGCCACGTTTTCTCTAACCAGTATACATGTTTGTATGTATGTATGTTGTTGTAACGTTGTTTTTGTGAAAAAAAATCGAGGTGGTCGTGGGTTTTTACTCATATCTCAGTTGTTTATGAACCGATGTTTCTGATTTTCAATACCGATCTACTCCCGAATATTTCTGATATTTTAATACCTCACCCGAGTCAAAGCGATGTCGGGGGGCTTCAAAAAGTTGATTTCAACATACACATGGACAGACTGACAGACCTTAATCGACTCCCCTATTCATAAGCTTTCAGAAAATATATACTTTATGGCGTCGGAAATGAAAATTGTAGAAATTTCACACGGAATGACAAACCTATATATACCCCTTTTTCACTGTGTGAAGGGTATAATTATAGTATATAATATACATATGTATGTACGGTAAGGAACAAAAGTACAAACATAAAACTAATAAAAACAGAGGTTCTTTAAAAATATGTAATATTTGTATACTCATCGTTTGGCAGTTCACAGTAGAATTATTATTTTTTTATAGAAAGTATTGGAGTTTAACATATAAATTTTGTAAAATTATTATGCCGCTTAGAATAATTTTTGATTAAATGCTCTCGACTTTTTATCTCGATATTTTAAAAACATATATTTAAATTTCAATAATTATAAAAATTACAACAAATTTATAAAACAATTTGTTGCTTTTCTTCAAAATCCGATATTAAGTTTTTTAGACCAAAAAAAAAAAAACAAAAAATGTTATGACGAATCACTATATGTTGCCGAAATGTTCGAAGTAAAGATGCAAAAAAAATATTTGTTATTTAAATACAAAAGTGTGACATCCTTTATTGCTTATAAATATGTCCCGAAGAAAAGTTTAAATATATAAAGGGCCAAAATCTTGTGCACAGCGACTAATATTCTGCCTCAGATTTTTACACACACTGATTTAAAAATTGTTTTCGCTTAAATTAAAATATAAAAATTTAATTTTACCGCTGAAGTTATCAGCTATAATTCACATAGATATAAACTAAGTAAGGATCACATTTACTCAATCTCATAGTTCAGTTGCATTATATAAAACAAGTAAGAGCGCTACATGCCGTTACGGTTTTTTATACCAACCATCAATAGATAAAAATAAACAAATTTAATCAAAAAATCTGCCTTATACGGTAAATGGGCTTAAACGTGGGCGTGTCATATTTTTATTCCGCCTATTTAATTTTAGAACAACAAAGTCTCATAATAATAAATAAAACCTTTGGCAATATAAAATTATAAATATAAACAAAGAAGTATGTCTTGAATAGGAAATGAGTGAGAGAAAGTAGTCGTGTCACACTAATTTTAACAAGTAAGAGTCTATATCTATCTATATTCTAACCAGTATAACACGTTTGTATGTAAGTGTTGTATGTTGTTGTCGTGAAAAAAAAGAGGTAGCCGCGGTTTTTTGCTCATATTTTAGTTGTTTATGTACCGATGTTTCTGATTTTCAATACCGATCTGCTGCCATATATTTCTGATTTTTAAATTTTAAATAAACTGAAAAGTGCTCTGTGCGAAGCTAACATTTTGTAAATACTTTGGTCAAATGTTATCTTCCTATCTGTTTATACCCTTCACCTGTGGTGCACAAGAGTATATATAGCTTTTTCATTCCGTTTGTTATTTCTACAATTTTCATTTCCGATCGCATAAAGTATATATTTTTTGAGAGCTTATATATAGAGGAGTCGATTAAGCCCTGACCGTCTGTCCGTGTGTTGGTCGAAATCAACTTTTAGAAGCAACTATATGTTCCTCAGAAAATGAAAAATATATTCAAATCAATTTTTTTTAGCTTCTAGACAACCGAGTCAATATTGGTATCATCTGAAAGGACTTGACTAGCGTAATATAAGCACTATAAAAAAATTAAAATTTATGTTGGCCGCCAATACAAAATGGCGGACAATAAATTTATATATGAGTCGAATCTGGAATTTAACAAGTAACAGTGCTATATTCGGCCGTGCCGAATCTTATATACCCTTCACAACGTGTAGTCATGCAATAACAATTGTTTGTATCACCATTCATCCCATATAAAATACGTGCATACGTACACGTTAGAATAAATGTGGCATCGAATCCCAGCTGAGCCAAAAAAATTTTATTTTATTTTATTTAATATATTATTTATATTTTATTATTTTTTTTTATATTTTTTTTAAATTTTTTCAAAAAATTTTTTTAGAAAAATTTTTAAAAAATTTTTTAAAATTTTTTTTTTAATTTTTTTAAAATTTTTTTTTTAATTTTTTTAAAATTTTTTTTTTGTAGTTTTTTTTATTATTTTTTTCTTATTTTTAATATTTTTTTTTTTGTAATTTTTTTTGTTTGGTATGTTTTTTACATGTATCTATGTATGTATGTTGTTGTTGTAATTGTGAAAAAAAAACGAGGTGGTCGTGGTTTTTTGCTCATATCTCAGAAAGTTATGGGGCGATTGTGCTGAATTTCAATAGCGATTCATTCCTGGATATTTCCAAGAGATTGATACCATATACAGATCTGAGGAACATATAGTTGCTTCTAAAAGTTGATTTCAACCAACACACGGACAGACGGGCAGACGGACAGACGGTCAGGGCTTAATCGACTCCTCTATTCATAAGCTTTCAGAAAATATATACTTTATGAGATCGGAAATGAAAATTGTAGAAATTACAAACGGAATGACAAAGCTATATATACCCTTGTACACCACAGGTGAAGGGTATAAAAATGAAACTTCTTGAACCCCTTCAATATTGGTATCAAATGAAAGGGCCCGACCAGTAGAAAACAATAAATTATTAAAATAAAAATCCAAGATGGCGTTTAAAACAAAATAGCAGAACATAATTTTTTAACCCCATCAATATGGGTATCGAATGAGGGCTTGACTAGTAGAATACATATAATTACGTAAACATTCAAAATCGAGGATGGCGTCGTAAATAATAAAGAAAAAATGGCGTATAACAAGAAATATAGGTTAAGCAACGATGTGGTATTATACCTACAGTGAGGTGCACAAATGAGTACATGTTTGTACTTTGACCACTTTTTATGTCATAGAAATAAAAGTAATAAGGCAAATTCAAAATTTTTTTTGTAGTTTATTTAGTATTAGGTACTTAATAAGAATATATAAGATCTGTAACAAAATGCATCAAGCACCAAGAAAAAAACGAAAAAAACCAAATTAACTTTTATGTGCTCAATTTTGCACTTTTGCATTTTATGCAGAATTTGAAGAAAATAAATGAAAAAGTACCGTTATTTTTCAATCTATTTGCATAAGCTCGACATTATTTAAATGGCGTGTGGTAAAAACATTGTGCAAATTTTTGAACAAAAATCCTTTTATTTGAAATCAAATAAATTCCTAACAATAATAAATAATGAAGAAACTTTCAAAAACCACCGAGGAGATCATTCGGGCCATGACTAAAAGAGGCTGTTCTATCCGGGAAATTGCAAAAGAACTTAAAGTGAGTCAATTATAAGTCATAAGGGTACAAAAACGGTGTTCCGTTGTTCCCAAGCCTCAAGTTATAGGTCGGAAAAAACTTCTTACTAATGCGGACGCCCGTCTAATGATAAGAGAAATGAAAATAGATAAGTTTTTAGCACCAAAAGATGCTTCGTTAGCAATCGGAAAACCCGTTAGTCGGTGGACAGCATGTAGAGCCCTTTGCGATATTGGTTATATTGCAGCAGTAAAAAAAACAAAAACCTGTATTGTCGGAAAAAAATGTAAAGGCATGGTTAAAATTTGCCAAAGAGCACAAAACTAGGACAGTGGACGACTGGAAACGTGTGATCTGGCCAGACGAATCCAAATTTAACCGTTTCCAATTCGACGGTAAACAATATTGCTGGCGCCGCCCTGGTGAAGAAATTCAAAGGCGCCATGTGTAGAAAACTTTGAAGCACGGGGGAGAAAACGTCGTGGTATGGGGTTGCTTTACGTGGTGGGACCTTGGACCACTGCAAAAAATTGATAACATAATGAAGAAAGAAGACTATTTGGGAATTTTGCAGACTTAAATTTTCCGATTCTTTAGATAAGAGCGCCTATCCTGCAGAAGAAGTAATTTCTCAGCAGGATGGTGATAAAAAACACACGTCCAAAATCGTGAAAGAATAGCTTGGCGACCAAAATTTTCAATTATTGCAGTGTCCAGCACAAATTCCCGACCTCAATCCGATTGAGAATTTGTGGTCAATCGTAAAGAGACGGTTGGGACAGTACCAATCAGCCCCTACGAATTTGGACGAGCTTTGGCAGCGGATCCAAAATGAATGGAAGAATATTCCAAAAGAAATTATACTGAAATTGTTGGAGAGTATGCCAAATCGCATAAATGATGTCTTACAAAATAAAGGGCTTTGGACTAAATATTCAAAATATTCGTGTTTCGCAAGATTTTTCAACGGTGCAAAATTGAGTACATTGGAGTTGTTTTCGTTTTCTTTATTTTTTTCTTAGAAATTGATGCTTTATGTTTTGAATTTTACACTGTTTTGTTAAGTACCTAATACTAAATAAACTACAAAAAAAATTTTTGAATTTGCTTTATTACTTTTATTTCTATTACATAAAAAGTGCTCAAAGTACAAACTTGTACTCATTTGTGCACCTCACTGTAAGTACATGATGGTGAAGGGTATTTCAGGTTCGGTACAGCATTATCAGATAGCACTCCTGCTTGTTGTTGATTGAGCGTTATCGGGCTTTCAAGACACGGATAGACCGACAGACATCGCAAGATCGCCTTATAATGATACAAGAATTCAGAAACTGCCTGTTCAACGATGTCGAAAGAAAACCCAAGCGAACTTTCATTCGTACAAATATATTGAAAACAACAACAGAAACTAAAAATTTGTTTTTGTTTTCAACGTATTTGTACGAATGAAATTTCGCTTGGGTTTTCTTTCGACATCGTTGAACAGGCAGAAAATTTTTAATTTATGGGCTCCTTAACAAACAACAAACCAAATTTTTGTTGGTACTAGATATAATTTCTGCAATTAAAGAATAATTCTTGCCCATTGCTATGGTTTTTTCTATGTTCATGACAAGTTTTCAGAATAAATCAGTAAAGCGGCTATCCTTCCCCTTTCTACGTTAAACTTCGTACATAAAATGGCACTTTAGCTTAAAACACTTATTTTTTTTTATTGGTCAACAAATAGTTTAATGCAAATAATTACTTGCTGTTGCAATATACAAACAAAGAAACTCACATACACATATCGCTGAAAAGTAGGTTGATTAAAAAAAAAAACAATGGCATTATAACAATATGACAAAAGCAAGAAGAAACTTTTGCCGGTTGCCACTAATATTCTGACATATACAACGGTAGTAGTGTCTCATATTATGAAGTTGTTTTTTTATCTTCTTGCTTTTTATTTTACTATTCAATTATGCAACACATAGTTACAAACAAACATATGCTTTGATGTAAAGGACATGTAATTGTTCTGATGCAGTGTGACACAATGTGGCTTTTGGATGTGGGTATGAGATAGATTTTTTGTTAAACAAACTATACATTTATGATTGGCGTAAGTGTAGGTTACGTTAATGATGTCGTTTAATATTCATCTTTACTTTTTACGTCAAAAGAGGCAGGCTTAAAATTTTGCTATTAATAGAGAACCGATTCGATTTAATTTTTTTTATATATTTTTGACCTGCTGCAATTTTTAAGACTTTTTTAATATGATAATAATTATAGTGTCTACTTGCACTTGAATTACAATTTTATATTCGATTTTGTTTAATTAAAAAAACACAGAGAGTAATTTCCAAAATATATTTTTTTATAATTTTTGCCTGGAAAAGTTTAAAAAGTTTTTCTGTTGCATCAAAACCTCACATAATAATTGCCTTTAATAGTGCAAATAAACAGTAAAATTGTGACATTACTTAGCGACTAGAATAGGGGATAATTAGCTGAAAAACTAAATAAGTTCCCACAAATAAGAGCACAATATTCGGCTCTGGCTAATCTGATAAAACCCTTTACCATCTTATACTCAGTCAAAGTGACCACCTTAGCGTAGATTTCGGATTTAATGTAAGACGCTATTTTGCTTATATCTCAGTTAGTTTCAAATCGATTTATCAGTTTTTCGCAGCAATAATTTCTGAGTTTACGGCTGGTGTTTTGGTGTATTTAGCGTGTCCAAACATCAATTAGAGCTTTGGTAACTGATATTTTTAAAAGAAACATATATATTATAAAAAACTAAATATGCCTATAACTTTGCCCATTAGTGATCGATTCGTCTAAATTTTTTACGATTAGTCCTAGAGGCATTTTATATTTACAAATAGTAGCAAACGTGTCTATAAATTAGCCTCCAGCTAAAACAATTTAGATTTTTATAGTAAAAATATGAGAAAAAAATACAGTCGTTTTTATTTACTTATATCTCAGAAAGTTGTAGGGCGATTGTCCTGGATTTTAATAGCGATTCATTCCAGGATATTTGCAAATAATTGATACCACATACAAATATGTGCTACATGTGGGGCCTTGTAAAAAATTATTTAAAACAACATGAGGACAGACGGACATTTGCTTAAACAACTCCCCTTAGTCTTAAGCTCGCAGAAAGTAAATATTTTATGGAGTCGGAAAAAAATATATATGCCTTCGGTACCACGGTATAAAAAACTTTTGTAATGGGGCCAATTTCTGATTTTGTGGCTTGGAACTAAAAGGGCCAATGTCAAAATATTTACTTTTGAGAAAATTGCAATTGAACTTTTGTATATGCTTTCATAGTGACATTGGCCAGCATTTTGTATATGAAGCTGTTTTGGGTAAAGTATGACCTTAGCTGTTTTACCATAATGAAAAAGAGCAAGAAAACAAAAAAGAGCAAAAAAGTTATTGGCCTTTTTAGCTCCAAGCCACAGAATTATGCTATTTTGCAAACAAATCTAATTGCCGCATAAGCGGCTTACAAAATTCGCAAATAGTTATCGAAAAACCATAATATACAGTCAAATAACACCAGAGCGTTGAAGACTTCTATATGTTTTGTTTTTCTTACAATAACAGAGCACACAAAATTGTAACACCTAACGCTTCACGCCCTTGTTAAAGTTTGGCTTATACAAAGAAATTTACTCCAGGGTACTAAGGCTAGTGAGAGACAGCATTAGTTAATGTATCGTTAATATCGGTGATCTTAGTGTCAGCCTGATCAAATAATACAGTTGTTCCAGTAAAAATTTCCCGTTCGCGTCATTTCTTGATTTAGCTTAATTGACCGCCTCGCTTTTAACCTTAAAATTGTTTTCTTTTTTGCTCCGCCATTGAAGAATCGAAGTTTAAGACAAAATAAATGTCGGCAATGTTTATGAAAACATAAAATATATCTAAACTTACTATAAGATATTTAAAAATTTTGCTTTACCAAAAACTTAAACTAATCGATTATCAATATATATAAAAATCAAGTGTTTGTATGTGCTTTATAGACGGTTAAACGGCTGGACCGATTTCCTTGAAATTTTCACAGAATCTTTCTGTATGTCTGGAAGGAACTATAGGCTATACTTTCGTTTGAAATTGTAAGTGGGCGGGGTGCCACGCCCTATTAAAGAATAAGTATTACATATTATATATCACGAAAGTTAATGCAGCTAGAGTCTACAAATTAAGTACGGAAAACTTTGACATCCACACGAACATTTGGGTAAAAAATGGGCGGACTTTCAATAGTAGGCGTGGCCACATGAATTAAATACTAAATTTCGTATATTTGGAAAACGATATCGATTAGAGTACTAAAATTTTGCAAGAGAAACTTTGACATCCAAATAAACATTTCTGGAAAAAATAGGTACATTAGAAATAGTGGGCGTGGCAGCTCTCATAGCAATGGAATATTAAAATTCGTATATTCGGGAAGCGATAACAGTTAGAGTACCCAAATTTTGCACGAGAAGCTTTGACATCTATATGACTATTTTGATAAGAAATGGATGCTTTAGTAATAGTGGGCGTGGCACCTGTCATATGAATTAAATACAAAAATTCGTATATCTGGGAAGCAATATTAGTTAGAGTACCCAAATTTTTCCTGCGACACTTTGACGTCTATATGATTATTTGAATAAGAAATGATTGATTTAGTAATAGTAGGCGTGGCACTTGCAAAATAAATATATTTTTGAACTATAAAATTTTTATTTCATTACGATGGGGGTGGCGAAGCACACCGGGTATTAGCTAGTATTTTATAAAATTCTAACCCTAAAATAAATTTTTTAAACGACTTTTAAAACTGCACTCTTACATACTTATCACAATGTAATGACATATGAGATGATTATGCAGTGTCAAAAGAAGAGTATATAGTTTATTCTTGTACGAACACTGTTAGTAGATCTACGTGAGTGTTAGAGATTGAATTTGAAACAATGTTAATCATTAGGAGAAAATAATCTAATTTTATTCTAGGATAAACAATGAAACAAGTAACAATTTTCATAAATTTAAAATTGAGCAAAATTTTAAAAATAACTGCAACTACATGCAATTTGAGTATCAATTGAAATGCCTTATTAATTATTTAAAAGGGCGGATATTATTATTTTTTTTTTTTGTTGAATAAGTTTTCTCAAAGATTAAAAATTAAGTATATGTAACAGGTGTTTAAAGACATGATTAATAACACAAGTTTACAAATTCCGGACAACTTTTGGAGCTGAACCAATGAGAACAAATCTGAACGTTATTTGAGGCGCTGAATTCGAATCCGGTTTTTGTTTTTCAAGATTGGTTATAGTTTTGGGGTTCTTGCATGTTGGCTGCACTGCAAGGTAATAACGGCCATAAGCTGTTGGCATCGGTAGAAACGCCATTTCAATTGTAAACTTAAAGTTATTTTTTGTTCCGAAACGTGTGAAAATGGAAAGAATGAAGTGCAAAGTTGATTCTAAGCGTTTTTGTTATGTTTGCGGATGTTATATTATCGGAAAAAGTGGAAAAAATATATCAAAAGCGCTGAGAGATGCATATTCTTATTATTTTGGATTCTGTGTGGAAAACACTCACAAGCCGTGGGTACCGAAATTATTTTGTAAAGCGTGTAGCTCAAAACTGTACAAGTGGTCACTTGGTCAAGAAGTATAAAAGAAACACATATAATATCGCAAAGTATGCTGAACGACTTTATTCGTGATTTGAATTTATTGAAACAAAAAGCAGAATTGCTCGCATCGCGGTCGCAGGAGTGGAACTGTCTTCACACTGAAATAAAAGTCACTATTTACAGAACCAAGAAGAGCGACTACACCAAGATTTGGCGAAAATAGAAAGACGCTATCAAGGATCTTGGGACGAGGGCATGATAAGCCACTACTGTTGGACTATAATGAATGAAACAGATCCCAAACAATACAAACGACTAAGTTCGAAGACTCTTCATTTCTAAATAATCACTTTTTATTGAATAAAAAAAAAATTAATTTCTCGTTTTGTTATCTTACAAGAAATGGTGCGTATCCGCATGCAACAGTTATTTAGACATGAACTCATACGATTCTTTAACGTTAACTGCTTTTCATAACCTGCTGCTGTCGATATATAACCGCCAATCATTTGGAACCTAAAGTGGGTTAATTCACTAAATCTTCTGTAGCTCTGTAATTTTTGTACCAATCTGGGTGTTGTTCGTATTGCAATAAACTAATATCCTATAAGTAATAAAACAGCACAATTTTTAATTGTTTGATGTAAAACAAATTAGTTAAAAAGAGCAAAATTTCAAAATATCATCAAATTTTTCATGAATTTTGAAATTGTGTCCACTGTAACACCGTCATATCTTGACTAATCTTTATAAACGACCCATGGTTATTTTAGCAATTTTATTATCTTTCAATAAAAAATAATAATAACATAAACCGCAAAATATTTTTGAAGATATTTGCATTTAAGTGACATCATCTATTTAAAAACGTAAATAACGGTAATTATGCAATATCTCGAAAAAACTAGAATCAATCTGGAAACACGGAACCCGGATTCGAATTCAGCGCCCCAAATAGCTTTAGGAATAACTTGTAGTTGCTCAGCTCGAAAACCGTTTATACTTGTGTAATTTAATAGTGACAATATTTGTTTGTTTGTTTGTAATAAGGGAAATAGGACTAAACTTAAAATTTAATTAAACAAAAAACCACCACCCATTATCAAAAAAAAATGCTAAAACATAAAGGTTTTTATTTATTTTGTTGCTCAGATTTTTTTAAATTATATTGATTGAAATGCTGACTGACATTGTCCCAAAATTGTCAATATTAACGAAATGTATGATGTTGAACAATATTAAATTAGATGGCATGACGAATAAATTCATAAGTGTATTGATTTCTTTTTTTTCACTTAATTTGTTGTTTGCCATCATACATACATATGTATGTATGTACAAAACTAATGCGTTAATATGTCAGAGAGAAAAAACAACAATATTCTAATGCGGACAATGTTTTAAGTTTACGCAAACAGTTGACGCTATAAGTTAATATCGGGTGTCCCAACTAGAACGCAATTTTTAAATTTGGCAAAGTGTCATTGTTTGACATTTGCACAATTTTTATTGTTTGCTAGTAGAAGGTACGAGGTTAGTAAAAATGGAGCGCTACACGAATGAACAACGCATTCTCATTGTGAAATTGTTTTACCAAAATGGTGAAAGTTTTGCGGCTACAGTTCGCAAATTGCGATCATCCCATTTCCATCTTGATGACTTCGTCAATAGGCAGAATTGTCGCATTTGGGGTGAGGAAAATCCTCGAGTGATTCACGAGAAGCAAATGCATCCTCAACGTGTCACTGTGTGGTGTGGTTTTTGGGCTGGAGGAATCATTTGACCTTTTTTTTATAAAAATGAGGCAGGTCAAGCGCAAACAGTCAATGGTGTTCGGTATCGTGAAATGATAACCAGTTTTTTCTTGCCTAGAATTGAAGAAATGAATGTGGAGGGCATGTGGTTTCAACAATATGGCGCCACATGTCATACAGCCAGAGAAACAATTCAACTGCTGCATCAGTCATTTCCCGGTCGTGTTATTTCGCGTTTTGGAGACCAGAATTGGCCGCCTAGATCGTGTGATTTAACACCTTTAGATTTTTTTCTTTGGGGTTTGTTGAAGTCGATGGTTTACGCGAATAAGCCGACGGCGACTCAAACCTTAAAAGAGGAAATTGGAGGCTGCATTAATGAAATACCGCAGCATTTATGCAAAAAAGGTCATTAAAAATTTCATTAAAAGATCGCGTGTGTACCAGCAAAGCCGCGGCGGCCATATGCACGATATATTGTTCCATACATAACATAATTCTGTCTACTTTACGATATAATAAAGTTTCACGATTTTCTTTTAAATATCTGTGTTTTATTTTATATTTAAAAATTGCGTTCTAGTTGAGACACCCGATATAAAACTGGCATTATTTGAAATTTGGAACAAATATTTTGCCATTCAGAACATTTGAGTTTATAAACTAAAATAAAGGTTTATATAAGTTTGAATATCAACAATTAATGTATGTATTTTACTTCTGTATTTACATCTGTAGGGGGAGTATCAAAGAGATCATTACTATGTCTTTGCGACCCCCTCGCTCATCAGTGGTTTCGAGGCTACCAATCGGTATATCATGATTGATCTGACCGCACAACGTACATACATTCTAAATTCCCATAAATAGAGGATTTAATTTAGACTAGTCTGACATCCAACAGATGTTATAAAGATTCATATCGATGCCTTACTTCCTCAACCTCGTATCTTAAAAAATACGGTTTTGACTTTTTCATATCAAACGATTGTTTTATGCTTTAACTAAAAAAGATTAGTATATTATTACTACTAATATACATAAATACAATCAATTCCTTAATAATTGCATTTAAACTTTTAACCAAACACCGAAGTATGAAAAGATGAACCGTTTTCTTTTTCTCTCCTGAAAAATTTTATTTTTTAAGATACGAGGTTGAGGAAGTAAGGCATCGATATGTTGTTCTAATGTAAAAGATACGTTCAGATAAAATTAGTGAAATAGCTACATAAAAATCAATTTTAACTTCAGAAAATTGTGTAAAAAAAAATTCCAAACACTTTTTAAGCATTATCACGGCAGTGATCCACACAATGTTGTTACCCAACTCAAAAAATCAATGATTTCAAAATATTGTCTTCTGAGTTGTCCAAAGTTTTTTTTTTTTTTGCAAACGAATTGCTTTACATAACCCCAAAGTAAATAAACTGAAAGCGTTAAATCGAATGATTTGGTGACCTTATAACTGGGTCATTATGAATGATAAAAGGTTTTAAAATAATTTTTCAATAAATTTCGATATAATTACCCGTCACTGGACATCAAAACGCGATCGTTATCTGTACTTTTGGTAAAGTTTCTAAAAGATTTTAAATTGTCCCAAAATATAAATGAGTCCCAAAAATAAACAAAAAATTTATAAACATACACATTACAGCAAACAATATTCGTGAATTTTTGTTAGAAAAAATTATTCGATTTTTAATTTTAGTTATCGTTTGTTTCTACACAAATTCGACATTGTGAATCAGACTTTTTATTACCATTAGCATCTAATCTCTAGCTAATTGTTTCTTGAGAATTTATTACATCATAACCCCGAGTGTTATTTCTATTTCTACTTCCTTAGGCGTCCTACAGTACAATTACAAATGGTTACCTGCCATATCTAGCGCTTCCTCTTCCTTTCCTTTCAAGTTTTAACAATTATCATTAGTTTCAACTTTTTTAATTTATTTCTAAGTCGTACATTGTAAGTTTGCCCTAAATTATATTTAATTTTTTAACTAGTTTCTTATTTGTTCATTTCTTTCATTTCCTTTTATGAAGAATTTTTGTTACGACTGTACCTTTCTTTACAATGTTATTAATGGCAATGCGTATGGCCCTGTCATAACAATTTGTATTATTAATTTTTGTGACATTTATACAGCAAACACTAGCCATTACTAAGCGAGTGCTGCAATTGCATGCCTCAATAGACCTGATATTAAGTAATTGTGGAAATAACGCCAGTTTTATAGTTGTACTCCACATAACATGACAAAAAGCCTTCAAACAGCAACAGAAAAGCAGCAACAACTGAATGACATACTTATACAGGCATAAAAACAAAGATAATGAAAAAGAAACATACAAACATGACCAAGATTCAAGATGAGGAAATAAAAATGTTAGTTACTAAGTACAACGAAAGGAATTTCGGAAGGAATTAAATGAATAAAGGAAACGAATAGCGAAGCCCCAATTCGTATCTTTACGGATAGCCAATCAGTGATTAAGACATTGAGAAAGGGATAAAGTTGAATCCCGGAACGTCCTGCAATGCAAGAGAGAGATAAACTGATATGCAAATTGTGAACATCTAGAGATAATATGTATACCAAGCCATCACGGGAGCTCTTCTAAGTACTACAACTTTGGAGAACGCCAAACCTCTTAAAAGATTTAAGGATGAACTAAAATGTTGGGCGATGAAAGAACATGTCAGAGAATGGCAAAGCACTGATGCCTGTCAGGTGACCAGAACACTATGGGGTGACCCAAATCTTGGGAAATCAAAGGAGATTCTGAGACTAATTACACCAACACTTAGAAAACTAACCAGTGTAATTACAGGTCATACGGAGTTGAGAACCCATCTAGCTCGCATAAAATTATCTGAGGAAACAACATGTAGAGCATGCAAGGAAGAGGATGAGACTTTGATACACTACCTCTGTCATTGTCCTACGTTTGGGCATATTAGGCGCGAAAATTTTACAGTGGATACTATGCCGAACTTGGAATACCTGGGGAACTCGAACTGGAGATCCATAAGGAGTTACATTGAGGGGACTGGATTCTTGGACTAGTCCGTTATTTATGGGGAATTATGTTTATTATGTTTCCCATATGGAGCGCACAACATGCCAACTGGGCATAAATACATACCTGTCATGGGTTTGGGCTTTTAATGCTCCTCCTTTTCAACCTAACCTAACCTAACCTACTAAGTACAGCGGAAAAAAGGCTATTTTTTATAATTTTTTTTGAAGTCTCGATTTTGTACAAAATTGTGAAAAAGTTGTATTAAAATTTATTTGTAAACAAATAAGAATGCTATAATCGGCCTTGCCAAATCTAATAACACTCGTTTAAATAGATATCGTAGCGTACGTAGCTTAGACTTCAGATTTAAGGTTATACTCCATTTTTCTTTATTATTTTCGACGCCATCATTGATTTTGAATTTTTACATAGTTAGTTCCATTCTACTATTCAAGCCCTTTCACTCGATATCCATATTGATGTGGATGAGAAAAAAAATGTCCGCCATTTGGTATAGGGAACCATCTTGGAATTTTACTTTTTCATAGTTGACTGTATTCTACTGTTCAAGCCGTTACATTTGATACCAATTTTGTTATTACTATATTTAACCCATATATCCGCCATTTTAAACTACTAAATTTGACCCATATATAAATTTATTATATACCATTTTGTAGTGGCGGCCATTATGAATTTAAAATTCTATTTTAATATATTTTATTTTTTCTTGTTAACCCCTTTCTTTTTATAAGTATATACATCTATATTGGCCATCGTAGAAAAAAAAACTAAATTTTTCTTTGTAAATTTTAATAAAAACACCGAAGTAGTTGTGTTTTTGTGCTTATATCTCAGTTAATTTTGTCAGTTTGTACCAGCAAAAGTTTTCGAGACGGCTTATATTTTGACGTATTCAGAATGTATAAAAATTAATTAGGAGCTTTAGCACCGTAATATATTTAAAAGAAATAAATTTTTATCTAATTTTAAAATTTATTTTTGCTTATAACTTGCCAATTTGTTACCCATTTGTCAAAAATTCTTTACGAATAGCCCTAGTGGTATATCATATGTACAAATAGTAGCAAACACGTGTATAAATTATAATACAGCTGAAAAACGTTGATTTTTATGGTAAAATTATGAAAAAAAACCGGGCAGTCGTTTTTATTTGCGTACATCTCAAAAAGTTGAGGGGCGATTGTTCTGGATTTTAACAGCGATTCATTCATATTTATTACATGTGAGGGCTTCTAAAAGTTGAGTTCAACCAGTACACGGACATAATTGAATTAATTTTCCTAGTCATAAGCTTTCAGAAAATATTTACTTTGTAGGGTAGGAAATAACTATTGTAGAAATTACAAAGGATTAGCAAACCACAGGTAAAGGGTATAAAAGATTTATTAACTTTCTTTCACCAAAAAGAATATAATTTTTAAATTGCTTTTAAAATACTTTAATAATGTCAAGCAATAAATGCTCGTACTTGCGTATATCGTCAAAACAAGCAACTAATTAGGCCAAAATAAAAATTGTTCATCAACCCTCGTATTTAGTTAAATTACGAATACCATGACAGAGAACTTAAGCTAAATACCCCAAAAGCTTTAATTGAAACCATTAAAATGCACAACATTTTCTTCTTTTTTTTCAACATGAGGTCACCACCACTTTTATTTATAATTCTCAGTTGTCTTCCTGCAAGCAAAAATTATATTAAACAAGAAAGAAATAACAACGATAAACAAATTTTGAAAATTTCACAAAACAGAACATTTTCCCGTAATCACTTCTTATTTATTGTTATTTGCTGTGGCAGTTTTGGCAAATCTTAAAATCTTTCAAATACAAAAAATCTTAATTTAGTTTCTTTTTTTTATTTTCAGTTTAACTAATAAATTTGAATACTCTGCTGGAGAAAATAACAACGATCAGCAGCAAGCAACACCGAAATTAAAACTGCTTCTAAGAAAAACAGATAATTTTTCTTTCAAACAGCGAGTAGAAGGAAATTTTTCAAATAATACAACATGTTTTTGATTTAAATAATATTTCAAATGCAAATGCAGCATTTTCAATACGTCAGACTGCACACATCAATTACACTCAAAACATACGCTAGTCATATTATTTAAACAACAACAATGTTGATTAAGGAGTATCATATCCCGCTGCCACTAACAGTGGAGGAATATCGTATAGCCCAGTTGTATATGATAGCGGTAAGTGAACAAATTATAAAACAAACACAAGTTAGAAAAAAAGAATACACGCCAATGTACGCATTTAGAGTGGAATTTAATCATTCGGATTTGATGTTGCAGCTACTTTTTGTCCCTCATGACTTTATTTCATAATACAATTTTAACTTGATTTCATTTATAACGTTTGTTTGATTAAAATCTAATTATTTAAATTTATTGTGCAGAAAAAAAGTCGCGAAGAAAGTCATGGCGAAGGCAGTGGTGTGGAAATTATTATAAATGAACCCTACGATGATGGTCCCGGTGGCAAAGGTCAATATACGAAAAAGATATATCATGTAGGCAGCCATTTGCCAGGCTGGATTAAGAGTATGTTGAAATATGTACAATATGTAAACTAAATAAAAATAATTATTAAATAATTATTAAAGGTCTACTTCCCAAAAGTGCTTTAACCGTGGAAGAAGAAGCCTGGAATGCTTATCCCTATACACGTACTCGTTACACTTGTCCTTTTGTGGAAAAGTTTTCTTTAGACATTGAAACCTATTATTTTCCCGATAATGGTTATCAGGAGAATGTCTTCAAATTGACGGGTAGCGAATTAAGAAATAGGGAAATTGGTAAGTTGTTCAAGGTTAGATTCGTCTAGGTAACATTTTATTTAGCTCTTCTTTTAATATTATGTAGACTGCATAGATATTGTCAAGGATCAGTTGTTTGGCGGTGATTATGTCAAAGAAGAGGATCCAAAGTTATTTGTGTCTGAAAAAACGGGCAGAGGCCCCTTAGGTGAAGACTGGCTGGAAGAGTATTGGCGTGAGGTTAAGGGTAAGAAACAACCTACAGCCCGCAACATGTCTTTGATGTGTGCCTATAAAATATGCCGGGTAGAATTTCGGTATTGGGGCATGCAAACTAAACTAGAGAAATTCATACATGATGTTGCTTTAAGAAAAACTATGCTGAGGGCTCATCGTCAAGCCTGGGCTTGGCAGGATGAATGGCATGGTCTGACCATTGAAGATATTCGTGAAATTGAAAGGCAAACCCAACAAGCTTTAGCACGTAAAATGGGTGGCGGCGATATAAGTGGTGAAGAGGTGGAGGAAGAAGGTAAGGACATTAAAAACTTCAATTTTATGTTATTAAATAGTTAGTAACAAATACCTTTTAATTTAGAAAGTATATCTGAAGGACATTTGGAATCACATTCTGCCGATACTGAGGAACGTGTTGTTAGAGAACCTCCAGTTGTTAAAGAGCAACCACCCAGCGAAGAAGTCTCCTCGGAGGAGGAAGAAGCTACCGAACAAAATATTTCTAGCGAAAGATCACGTTCTCATAGTACACAAATGATTAAATCGAAGTCTGGCTCAAAACCGGGGAGCCTACATTCACCTTTAGGATCGGCTCATAGTTTTGAATTGCAGGTAGGTTCAAAACTCCAATGGACAACTCTGTACTCGAAGGACAATGTTAAATGTGGCATGATGTTTGTAATAATGTTAAAAGTTAAATAACAATTATTTGTTTTGTAACTAACTAATTATGTGAAATTTGGATTTTGAAAGGCAGCCAATATTGAGAAAAATCTGTACGTCAAAATGTATAAATTCTCCTCAACACGTTTTCAGTTTTTTTTTCTGAAATTTTTTAAACCTCAACATGTTGCATTCCTCTTTTAACAAATATTTTTTAAATATGCCTTGAACAAATTTCGAGTTTTTAATATGTGTTTTAATATGGAAATTGTTTGTTACAACTGTTATCATTTATCTATATCTCTATTTACACTAGAGATATAAAGTAAAATTTCTAAATTTTAACTCAAAACTCTGTTTGTGCATCATTTTAACAAGACATTCGCTTCAAAATTCAAATTTCAATTTTAAATAAATCGATATTCTAAAACTGTAAACAAAGGTGAGATTACACGCCACTGGCTACTGGAAATATTCTGTCGATTCGCTTTTGGTTTCTTTTATCTTTTCGGTTTCTCTTATTCTTATCTTCTTTTTTTTCTGCCTTTCATGACGTTTTTTCAAACGCAAATTTATTGAACAAATTGTTTCGTTTAGCAGCATGCCAAAAATGCTAAGCGTAAAAACGTAAGTTGTATGTTATAACATTTATTTTAATTGAATATTGACTGTTTAATGTTTTTAAATTAAATCGGAATTTAACACCTTTATGCTGACAAGAAAACATGTTGACTAAAAATTATTTAATACAAATTACAGGTGGCTAATTGGCGTATGGAACGTTTAGAGGTGGATTCAAAATCAATGTCGGATGAAGAATTCTTTGATTGTGTAGGTATGTAGTAAAGTTGTTAAAATATATGTCTGCGTTTTGTATTCCCTTGAATACCTCAACAGAGTAATTTCCTATTGCAGATACAAACGATAGTAACTCTTTGGCCAAATGGAGTTCACTGGAGTTGTTGGGTGAACCAGATGATAGTCCGCCGCCTCAAAGTGGCGAAAGTAAACAAGAGGATAGTATATTTAATCAAGACTTTTTAATGAGAGTAGCCTCAGAGCGAGGCAATAAAAGGCAGTTACATTCATCGCAAAGTGTGGAAAGAGGTCATGATATATCACCACCCGGTTCTCCGGGTGCACCGTCTTGTTCTACTACCATACTAATATTGGTGGTACACGCAGGCAGTGTGCTAGGTAAGTTTTACTTGTGCGAAATAAAATGTTCATGTTTAAAACTCTTTTCCTTTGGATAGATGCCACCAGTGAGTTGACTTCCAAAAAATCTGATGTCACTACATTTCGTGGTGCTTTTGAGGCTGTTATGCGTCAACATTATCCGAGCCTACTAACTCATGTTACTATTAAAATGGTACCATGTCCATCCATTTGTACCGATGCTTTGGGAGTTTTGTCGAGCTTAAGTCCATACTCATTTGACTCATCGCCATCAGCAGATATTCCCAACATAGCGGATGTTCCTATTGGTGCCATACCTCTACTAGCAGTCTCATCGCCAGAGTTTCAGGATACTGTCAATAAAACCGTTCAGGCAGCTAATATTGTTTACCATGAATTTCTTAAATCAGAGGAGGGCCACAACTTCTCTGGACAAATTGTTGTTTTGGGCGATTCAATGGGTTCATTATTGGCCTACGAGGCCTTGTGTCGCACCAATGGCAATGATGTTGGCAGCCGTTCTTCAAAAAACACAGATGACGAGGAACGTTTCGATTCTTCCGAATTGGATGCTAAACGCTTATTAGTGGCACCCTCGCCGCGTAGAAGACGTTCTTCGTCATCCAGTGACTCGAAACATGCAAAATTGGATTTTGAAATAGGAGACTTCTTTATGTTTGGCTCCCCACTTTCCATAGTATTGGCAGCTAAAAAATTACACGATTCTAAAACTGGTAAGTCTTTACAAGGAGCCATATTGATATTCCTTTTTTAATTAATTGAAATTCCAGCTCTTCAACGTCCTAACTGCAATCAGGTTTATAATATGTTCCATCCTACCGATCCAACGGCTTCCCGTTTAGAACCATTACTAAGTGCAAGATTTTCTATGCTGGCACCTGTCAATGTACCACGTTATGCCAAATATCCTCTAGGAAATGGTCAACCACTGCATTTATGTAAGTTTCTTGTCCTCATTATAAATGGCCGGCCATTTTAGCTTATTGATTTCATATTTCTATTTAGTGGAGGTAATTCAATCCAATCCGCAACATTTTAATGAGTCCAACAACATGATGTGTGGTCGTCGCTTGTCGGATTCTTCCATGCAAAGTACAGTATCTGGTCTTATAGAAAATGTATCATTAAGTACCATTAACTCATGTAAGTTTGCTAGTTTGTAGATGCTAATTTTTCACAATTCTCCTTAGTAAGTAAATGCTGGCAAAGGTATCTCATGTAATTTCAAACGTGTCCTATTACGTTTTTTGTTTTGGAAATATTTGCAGTGCAAATGAAATGGTGGGGTACAAAAAGGTTAGATTATGCCCTCTATTGCCCAGAGGGTTTGAGTAACTTTCCTGCTAATGCTTTGCCACATTTATTCCATGCCAGCTACTGGGAAAGTGCTGATGTTATAGCATTTATATTAAGACAAGTAAGGAGAGCTTTAGAAGACCATAAAGATTTCGTTAAACTTTTTTTTTGTTTTACAGATTGGTAAGTTTGAAGGCATTCCATATGTTACATCCATGGACAATAGAGAAACTGTTCACTTCAATCCCGGCCAACCACGAGAGAAATGGATACGAAAACGTACTTCGGTTAAATTGAAAAACGTGGCTGCCAATCATCGTGCAAACGATGTGATAGTTTTAGAAGGTCGTGAACAACGACTCAATGCTCGTTTTATGTATGGCCCTTTGGATATGATTACTTTGCATGGCGAAAAAGTTGATATACATATAATGAAAGATCCACCCGCTGGCGAGTGGAGTTTTCTCAGCACAGAAGTGACCGATAAAAATGGTCGAATTTCTTACAGCATTCCCGATCAAGTTGCTTTTGGTTATGGCATCTATCCCATTAAAATGGTGGTAAGAGGGGATCATACATCCGTAGATTGTTATTTAGCTGTCGTACCGCCCTTAACGGAATGTGTAGTCTTTAGTATAGATGGCTCATTCACCGCTTCTATGTCGGTGACTGGTCGCGATCCTAAAGTTAGAGCCGGCGCAGTGGATGTTTGTCGCCACTGGCAAGAATTAGGTTATTTATTGATTTATATAACCGGCAGACCGGATATGCAACAACAACGCGTAGTATCCTGGTTAAGTCAACATAATTTTCCCCATGGTCTTATATCATTTGCCGATGGTCTTTCCACTGATCCATTGGGTCATAAAACTGCCTATTTAAATAATCTGGTGCAAAATCATGGAATCTCAATTATGGCTGCTTATGGAAGCAGCAAAGATATAAGTGTTTATACCAATGTCGGCTTAAGACCAGATCAGATGTTTATAGTGGGAAAGGTATTATATTTTTTTGAATGTCTTTAAACCATTAATTACATTTAAGTTTGTTTTAATAGGTCAGCAAAAAATTACAAAACAATGCCAATGTTTTAAATGAAGGCTATGCGGCACATTTATTAGCTTTGCAAGCTGTAGGCGGTTCCCGACCTGCCAAAGGCAATGCTCGGATGGTTATACCACGAGGTTGTTTTAATTTGCCGGGTCAAACTACTAATCCCCGCCGTAGAAGGTAAGTTTTGTTTGTTTGCTTTTTTTTAGTGTATAAATGTTATGGACTTGTATGTATGTATGTATATCAGCAACATTATTTAGTAATGTATTCTATTGATGCAAGTATTAACGTATGTATGTATTAAAATCACCCAAAATAATAAAAAATACAATTTAATAAGAATTTGAACTGTATACAATTGATTTTTGATATCGAAAGGAACCAACAACCCAAGTAAACCGAATAATTTACAGTGTTACCAGCTTGTTGTTGGTAATTTTCATTAAAACATGTTGTAAAACAATACAGTTTTATTTAAATTAATTTAAAGGTTTTGCAGTTTTTTTATAAGTCTGTTAAAAATTTATACTAAAAGCCATAGCATCTGAGAGGGCATTAAAAATTAATAACAAAAATCTTTATTTATTCACTTGTTTTTTACTTGCTATTATTTCCGCACTCTTAAGTTAAGAACTTAATAAAACAAGAAATTATTTATAAATCTGTAGTGAGTTGGGCCTCCATTGTTGGAAATGAACTCGAAGATTCGATTTGGCATAGTTTTTAACATATTTCTTTAGTGATTGTCTCCCAAAAATCAATTAAAGCGGCTTTGAGCTCCAAAGCCGTAAAACATTGCTTATTTTCAGCATATGTTTTGCGCTACATGATTTTCCAGATATTCTTCTGGACTGACCATTACAATCGTAGATTTTAACGATTTCTTAAAAAAAATTCAAGTTTGTCGGGTGAAAAGTTGAGTATTCTGCCGATTTTATTCGACAATAGGCAGAAAAAACGCTTTAAACTATTAGAGAAGCAACACCGAAATTTCTTTTGGAAAAATAGAATGGTTCCTTACACAAGTCTCTCCAGTAGGAATTGTTCCCATCCAAACGGTATAAGTTAATTTGTCTTTATGTCGAAAAAAAAATATCTAGTACAAACAAAACTTCTAAAGTATTAAGTAAAAATTGCAAAATTGAAGCCCGATTCGAACTACATACTCCAATTTTTAGCGGCGAAAGAATTTAGACACGATTTACAGTCCAGCTTGATTCATTTAAACCGCAATCATTAATTATTTCTTTAGCAGTTTTTGTGGAGTTGATTGCGTTTAACACAATTTTGCATTGAAGTTCGCAGTTTTTTTTTTCTTTTGGGCGTACATTGTAAGGTGTTTTAAAAAACTGCGCACTACCTTATATGGTCGGCTTAATATTCGCACAATTTTTCGAAAACTAACATCTTCCAAATTAAAAGCAATAATTTTAGATTTTCCTATGTTAGACAAATAACAACCGCGTGGCATTTCAAAAGTTTGATTTACATCAGAGATCTGCAAAGCATACTCATGAAGTAAGTCAACTTGAATCATTATTCATTATTTCGTTGGTTTATACGCATTCAAACTTATTGAAAAGTATTCACTACTTATACGCACTTTTAAATAAAAGGTACTTATAGTACTCATATTCAGCAACACGTTAACTCAGTTGATTGCTATTGTCGTTCACGAAAGATAAAAAGACGACCAAAAGCAAGTATGACTCGCGTACTCATTATGAGGTTTTATGTTTTAACTAGGCTTGCCAGATTACAATTTGAAATTCACCATAATAATTGTGGATTGTTAAAAAATAGACAATTTAAATTTAACAAAAATAATACAAAAACAACAAGCAAAAATAAAGTGCTTGCTTTGATGTCTGTTTAAGAGATTTTGTTTTCGCGTATTATCTTTCAACTTTAAGTGAGCACCTAAAAACGCAGTTTTTTAATTTGCTGCAAAAAATTTAAACACATGAAAATAAAAAACAAAAAACAACTGGGGCCGAATTACGGCATTCGAACGTGATCGAAATTGTAAAATTCTTATTAGAATCTCTATACCTAAAGCACAGCGAACTCGATCGTTCGAGTAAAATTTCGATCGTGATCGAATGCCGTAATTCGGCCCCTGTTATTGTTTACCTCTTATTATAGAAGCCAACCAAAACTAAGCCTAAAGGCCATAATAATTTGCTTTTATTTAAAAATTAAATAGTGTATATTACACATTGTAAAATTGCAATTTTCTTGCGGCTTTCTCACTCTCCGACCTGGCAACATTGTTTATTTTTCATACAAATGAGAGCTGTTAATATGTTTGTTGTTGAATCAACTTGAATCACTCTATGAAGATAAGTATTTTCTTAAAAATATGAATCAACTTGGGTAGTTTTGCGAATCACATAAGTATGGGACGCTATAAATATAAGTACGACAAAGTACTCATGTTCATTGTGAGTTTTATTTATTATAAAATAACGTTGTTGTGGGTATGCGTACGTCAGCTCAGTTAAATTTCAATGATTTATACGCACTTATACTCAAATTTTATGACTCACTATGAATATTGCAAAAACGACTCAAAGCCGATCACTGATTCATATGCAATGAACAGATGATAATAGCCAAAGGAATTAAAAAGAAACAAGAGAGAGAAAACCGTTGGCCAAGGAAAACACATGACTTTTAATGCCACCTTGAAATCAAATGAGTCACTATTAAGATTAAAAATAAATAAAGATTGTTTTTGCATTAGTTTTTAATTTTTTGTGCATTTTCAGATGATATAAGTAGATATTTTTTAATCTGTGTTCATATAAGAACACCCACCTCTTATGAAATTCAGGCAAAACTTCATGCTGACCTTAAGGGAGAACATCTAGTTTATTCAGATAGTTTTGTGTTGACAGTTTGTAGTACAATTAATCTTCAGTTCAAGTTCTTATAAATTGCAATTAAATAAAAACAATTGATAATTTCCAAAAATCAAATCAAAATGTATGTATGTATGTATAAATATATTTTATAACAAAATTAGCAGCAGCACATTTAATAAAATTGTATGTAAATAATTTTCAATAGTTTGTTATAAAAAAAAATTGTTGCATTATTGTCGTTATGAAGTTTCAGTCGAAATACCAAAAATCATAACATGTACTATATTATTTATCAAATGCTGGTTAATTTACTCAACTAATTTAGTGATGAAGCTTTTTTAGTTTGTTTAGCTGCTTGAAATGACTTTATTTCGATTTAATATTTCTTGTTAATTTCTTTTTATTTCTATTAAGGCGAATACTAAAATTGATTTCTTTTTATTTAATTTATATTTTAACCAAAAATAAACAATTTATTTACACTGCCAGCAATAAACCAATTGATAAAACTAACACAGCCAACAACTTGCAAATCTATGAGGAAGAAGAAACTTATGAATTTTAAAAAGAATTGTCGAAAAACTTTCGCAAAACCTTAAACGATTTATATAAAATTCTATTTTTTATAACATAAATATTTATTGTAATTGCATTTTAATGCAATTAAAATTAATTAAAAATGCTTAACAAATAAATACCTAATAACAATATTTATTACTATTATTATTTATTATAAATTAAAACACACATACATTACAGTTATAAATAGTGCATTAAATAGTGTATGTATGCATTTAAAATAATCAATTCTTTATTTCAATATGTATGTACGTACAAATGTATATGTATATAAAACAGTTTATTTAAATTTTAAACGCATTAATGTATAGACGGTGTGTTGTACAAAAGATTTATAAATATCGATAGAAAATGTTCGTATAATAAAGGTCGACTGCCCAATTCGAAAACAAAACTGATAAAAATAAAAATTGTCTTATTAAAATTTTAAATTGTTGAATTGATGGTCAAGAATTTGTCAAGTAACTTTTTTTTCTTTTTATTGTACAGTTGAGGTTTTTATGTACAGTTAGATTATAAAAAGTTCATTAGAAGGCCGAAAGACCCTAACTACTTAAATGTCAGTTCACTTAAGTGGTCCGGAGTGATTTTTTTCGGACTATTCTCAGCTTAAATTCGTTCCAGTTTTGTCCAAATAAAGTAGAGCTATGTTGCCACTAATTTAAATTATTTCGTTCCAGATTTTTTATTTTTTTTTTTTTAATAAGAACATAACAAGAGTGCTATATTCGGACATACGAAATTTAAAAACACCATTCACCATCATAAACTTAGGTTTAATGCCCACATAGCAGCGTAGTCTTGATTTTAAAATTAATGTTATACGTCATTTTGCTTTATTTTATCTAACGACATCTTTGATTTTAAATTTTTACAAGTGGTATATAGTACACTGTAGGTAGGTAGTAGGGTGATCGACTCGGATTTACAACCGGTGGAAAACCCGGTTTTTTCCTCTTTCAGCTGGCGGTTTTTTCTAAATGTTGATTTTTCGAATATCGAATACACCGGTTTTTTTATCTGGAAAAACCGGGTTTTATTTTTTTAAGTTTATTTTCATATATCTTTGTAACCAATCGTACCATAGTATATATAGTACGCGAAAAGTTTAAAAAAATCAAAAAATAAAAACTATTAAATATTCTTCCGTAATATTGTAAGAAATTTATTTATTGTTTAAAAAACAGATGTAAAATAAGAAAATAATTGAGCTAAAATATTCTTTTTTAAGATATAAACCTTACATTAAAAGTTAAAGGTAATTAAAGCATAAACTTAGCTGATCGATCACTTTTAGGTAAAAAGTGTAATTACAATAAAGAAAAACCAATAATCTCTCCTTCGAGACCCTAATTTTAATTAATGGCATTGAGTGTCTGTCAACTTAAATTTCAATAAAACCATCGAACAAACTAGTTTATGCCTATATTTGTATGTCTGTCGGGGATATAAAAAAGAATTTTTAAAATTAAATTTTAAAGATTTTCTCCCTAGCCTTCAAATTGTGTTTCAAATTACAGAAATCATTTCAAACAAAATACGTTAGTGCATATTAGTTTAAAAGATCTGTTTTAACATTTAAAAAAATGTACAGAAGGAGATACAAAAATTTATAACAGCCTTATAAAAAGTCTTACTTATTTATGTATTAGTTTATTGTATTTATTTATTTTACTTGTAAAGAGTACCTTTTGTCCTTAAATTCAACTAATTAAATCCAAATGGGTCAACTGCATTCATGTCAGTTATTGCGAAATTGTGCAGCAAAACGTATATAAACTGTAAAAATTTCATATTTAGATATAATTTTTATTATAATCTTTTTTTTAATATTTTTTAATTTTTCTTTAATTATTATATTTTATATTTTCGAACCGGTTATCCGGTTTTTTCTCAATTTTTAAAATAGCAACCGATTTTTTTAAATTCTAAATTTCAAACTATTTGAAAACCGGGTTCTTAAAAAAGTCGAATAATCGATCACCCTAGTAGGTAGGTAGAACACGCAGCTGTTGTGCAGATCACTTGGGTTCATCATACTGATCCCTTTGTGATTCCTGAATAGAATAGAAAAGAGGAGAGAGAGTAGCAGACCAGTTCATAGTCTCTGGCGAGCATCGAACCCGCCAGTCCCAGACTAGCAGACCAGCACACTACTGACTAGTCCAGCGGGGCACCCAATAATACACTATAAAAATATTAAAAAATCCATAATGGCCGCCACTAGAAAACGGTGTACAATACATTAATAAATGCGCCAAATCTAGTATTTAAAAATGCACCCCATTTAACCCGCTCAGTATTGGTTACATATGTAACAGTAACTATAAAAAAGTTAAAATCCAAGATGGCGTCATAAATAAAATGGCGTATATGTGGGTCAGTTTCAGTGTAAAAAGAGACTCGTAAGATGTGGCAATGCAAATATGCTCAGTAAGGTATAACATTGCACCATGTAAAGATTAACAATGAACAACGCTTTTAAATAATTGAATTGTATTAACAAAGTTCGTGTTGTGTACGAAATGTGTTTCGCAAAATTACGTCCATTTAATGGTTGTCATAGGTTGATCAAGGTGTTGTGACCGAACTTCGCACCAGTTTCACTTAATTGGGTTTAAGTTCACCAACACGTATGCGAAGATGCAATACTTCGTGTGGTTTGTGTGCCGACGGTATCTTTGGACCGGTTTTCTTTAAAAACAATGAGAATCGAAACGTTACAATCCATTGGTCGACATGTGGTTTTAGCAAGACGTTGCCACAAGGAACATAATAACATGAACCTATTGATAGGCGAGTTTGATGAGCACTTAATCTCACGTTTTAAAGCAGTTCACTGGACGCCAAGATCATACCATTTGACCCCACTAGTCTCGTTTACAAGAACAATCCAGACGAAATTACAGTTACCATTGTTGAGAATTCGGCCAAAATGGCGGAATAATTATGACAAAATTGTAGTTCACAGATGGAACCCGTGGAAAACATTTACATGAAATAATCTTTTAATATTAAATGAAAGTCGTTTATTTATATCATGCCAAAGAAATATTTTTGAATATTTTGTTTTTTTAAATTTTTTAAAAATAAACGGTTGAAAAATCCACCATCCAAAAATAGTATTTTTTTAAATGAACCAAACATTTAACGAAGTTTAAGTGTTAAAATAACTATTTAACAGACATAAGCCAATTTGTGGCAGTCTCTTTAAATTCTATTAAAACTTTCTTTTAAAAAATTATGCTTTTGTCAGCAAGAATTGCAAAAACTACGCAATTTGTACAGAGCAAATTTGGAAACGCGAATTTAACTTTATTCTTGTTAAGAAAAATATTTTATTTTCTGGTGAAAAAAAAAACAATTGTTTACAGCATTGGTAAAGTTGTTTAAGCGTAGGAAAAATCAAAAATTTATTTCAAGTTTTAAGGCTTTTTTACAATACACCCTCTATATGTTTATGTAACAACACATGATTGTTTAAAGATATTTAAAATTTTTACCTTCACTTTTTCCTTTTATTCGTATTTTATCATTTATTTTTCTTTCTTTTGTACACTGATCATCTTTCAATCCAAACATCTCTATTATCATCTGCACTGTTATCCTTTATCAAAATTCCCCTACAACAAAAACCATCAATACTTCACGATATTTTCATATGCCTCATCAAATAAAATTTATTAGACTGCATGAGCAACAGGAAGCTTAAACCTGCAAATATTGAAGTCAATCATCATATTAAAAGGCAAGACGAATTGTTTATCCAGAATTGTTTAATTTTTTTTTTTAATGTTTTAATTAAATGTTGTGACACAAAAAATGCAAATGTAAAAAAAAACTATGTTTTAGAAAAATTTTAAATAATTACCAATGATATTGAATATTAAAAAAAAAATAATAAAAAAAAACAAAATTAGTCATCATAAATTATATAATTAATATCTAAAATCTCCCACCTATCTAACAAAACTTCCATCACAACCCTCTTTTGTTTTATTTACTTAACCAACCACCTGTAGCAACGAGACTGGTCTGTCTTCGCCAATACGCAGTGGCTACCTTAAACGCAAAACCTACTTTAGCCATCAACAAAACTGAACTAGCGATCAAATTACAAATAAAATCCTGTTGACGGGAAAAATACCATGCCACCAACAATCAACCACCATCATTATTTTGTTAGATGATAACAATTTTATAAATAATCTAGTAAAAGTTATATATAATTCAAATATTATGATAAAGAAATTCCAGTTCCATACACATAAAACATAAAAAAAATTTAAAGTAATTTAGAGAGACGTTAACTATTAGAGTGATGTTTGTTACATTAAATTAACTAATGCCTACTGAACACTTCAAAATAGCTGAGATATCATTGCAAATCATTTGAATGCAAAATAAAACAAACATCAGATATGTACTATAATGTATTCGTATTTAACCAGAATAATCCAATATAAACATAAAAACATCATACAGAGAACATTGCTTAAGCAAAAACAAAATTATAGCTGGAGAAATCATGCATCATTTCAGAAAACAAAATGCAAAAAACTAATATTTTAATAATACATAATCGTTATTGTTAAATTAAAATTATAAAAACAATTAAGAAAACAAAGACGTCGTCTAATATTTGTCACACAGTAAGTACATAATTAAATAAGCAAATATTAATTTATTAACTTTTCTATTGTTTACATATTGTTTAACTCTTTAGAATAGAAATTGGTAAAAAAAAACTATCCCAGCAAAAATTTATTTTGTACCGGTAAGCAGTAAAAAAAAATCATGCCTTCTTATAGCGCAATATTGGAGCGCATTCGAGGGTCAGAAATTTCTATTAAATATATTTCATTTTTTACAAAATAACTTACTGCAACTTCTCTCTCTTACGAGGATACAGGAATGTAAGCGAATAATTACCTCTCTTTATTGTAGTTCTTAAAAACACATAAAAGAGACATGATATTACTGCATTAACCATGTGTGAAAATAGCAAATAATTAGAGCATCAAAGAGCCCTACCAAGTGGGACATCTCATATAAAAATCATGCCTTCCTGAAGCAGGTTGGGAAAGGAGAGTACATTTATCTCTCCCTTACAAACCTGCTTCCGGGTATGCAGTAATTTTTGCTGGGATATTAAAATGTGTTGCAAACTTTTGGAAACAAAATTTATTTTTCTAAATATAATTTAAGTCTTAACTTTAGATAGTGTTTTTGGCTGTCGTAAGACGTGGTTAAGCAGTCAATGCCTTGCAAACAACGTAAATCTTATATATTACCTAGCGTATGCCCACGACCTTATTTGCGTAGTTCTCGGAACGACAAGGAGACCTATATGTTTATCTAGGGTGTTCTTTATCTGTGCGGCAAATTTCATAAAATTCCATTCAGCCGTTTTAAAGTTAAGTAATAAAAATTAAATTATCAAAAGAACCTCTTGCTCTGGCGTAGTACCCCATAATCTGCGCTAGCTAAAAAGTGAAAAAGTTGTTATCTACTGAAGAGCGACTCAAGCCTAAAAAATTGCAATTTCATTGAATTTATAATACTTTGTGTATATTACTCTCTCACTAAAATAATACATTCTTCCAAGAACATTTGTTTTGCTTTACCAGCAAAATATTGAAAAAAAGAATAATATTTAAATAAAACAACGTTGAAATAAAATAAAGCGGGATGAGAACAAAAATGAAATAGAACATTAAAACTGAAATAGAACTTTCAAAACATGTTTGAATGTTTTGATAGTAGACCTAGATCAAAGAAAAACTTGCATAAAGACTTGAGTAATGTTTTATGTTTTTTTTTTGTTGTTATTTATATTTTAACACTAAATTATAGAGATTGTAAGTACAGTAGACTCGCGGTAACAAAAACACTGCCTTACGTGAACACAGCATAAGATGAACATAATTTTTTTTGCACTGACTACTGTGTAGCGTGAACACAGTTAGAAAGCCTTATAACGTGAACAAATTTGTCGGTTATTCAAATCGTTTTCATAAAAAGCGGTATCCCCGTAAATGAATTCTCAGGTTTAGTTTAGTGCGCGCTGCTGATTTAGCATGATCTAATCTAAAGTTTTTCGTGATAAATGCCGCAAAAACTAACAAAATTCTAAAGTTAAACTTCTTATGATTGGAAAGGCAAAAAATCCTTGCTCATTTAGAAATTTTAAATTTCCTGTGGACTACAATTGCTCCAAATCGTAATGGATGACAGCTGCCATTTTAGAAAATTGGTTTAACTATTAATGGACGCTATTGGCTATTTAAATTCAACTTGGCAACGTCTTGAAAATAAAACAATAGCAAAATGCTGGCTGAACATTTTTAGCTCTTTAGGATATGAAGAAGACTGTGAAAAGGGTATCCCGTTAGCGTTTTTAAGAAAAAAAGTTTGTCCAGCAATTAAAATTTAAAATATAAATATATGTATATGTATATATGAATTTATACAAAAATATATATGAATTTGAGTTAAATCACAGGTCTAATTTATTTGTAAATTTTAAAGAGTTACGCCTTCGTCTACATGAACAACTTCGCAATCGTGAACACGCTCGGTTTTTAATAGTTCAAGTTACCGCGAGTTTACTGTAGTATGAAATAAAATACATAACATTAAGAACATTGTGGACCAGAAAAAAGAAAGTTTTAGTTCGGCTAGTATTCATTGTTGCATAACATAGGAACTATAAGAGAGTCTCATAACTTCAATATTATTGTTATTGTTAATATATGTATTTGATAAGAGAAAATAAATTAAGGACGTTGCACCTCCCATACAACATAAATGCAGATATTTGTTTATTTGGATAACTTTACGTTATAGAGTATCGCATCAATGGGCGTAGCACCTCCCTTGTAGCTTTGGTAACCTTTGTATATCCGACGATACACAGATTTTCAAAATTTTGTCTAAGTTATTTTGTATTTATTTACAATACAATGTCAATATTTGCACTCGAACTCTTGTCACAAATTCACTCTGCTACGGTGGCCCCAAATACTTTTCGACTATACAAAAAATATGTACATATATTTTGATTCAATGCTGGGTTTAGTTGCTCATTCCGGGACTGTTACCGTGCCCTATATTAGAAATATTGTGTTAAGTGAAAAAAGCAAATTTTTTGCTCAATAGACATATTAATAAGCAAAACTGAAGTATGGAGTAGTAAAAATTCACGGGAGATGCTGCATTCACACAAAATAATTGTTTTATGCTCTATTGGCCGGTGTTATCGTTGAACCTTACTTCTTTAAAAACTAAGCTGGCAAAAACGTTACAGTCAACGGTGCAGAGCTATTATTACTAATTGGATGGGTTGTTTACTAAAAAGATGCCTTTTTCAATATAACATCACCACAAACACGTCAGACAATCGAATTACAAAAGGAAACAATTTACGAACGCGTTTTTTTTTTTTTTGCAAAATAGTCCAGCAAATATTCCACAAGCCTAGACGATTTCATGCGACTCTGTTATTTTCAGGTGAAGTTGTGCGAACAATTCGCATTTTTAGACGACATAAAATCATTTAATTCCATCCGGAATACAGAAAAGACACGGTTTTATATCTGAATGTAATTTAATACATATTTCATTGGTGTGATTTAACAAAAATTCTCTAATTTAAAGTAATCAAATACTTGGCATATAAGAAGAACCGGTTTTTGAATAATTTTAAAACCCATAATTTAAAAAAAACGGTTTTTGGTTTCTGTACAAGTAAAACCGGTTCAAATAACTGATTTTTGATTATTGTTATTGTTAATATAAAAAAAATAATTTTATTTAGTTTATTTTTATTCAAAAAATTGTAAAAAATTGAAATCATTTCATAAAATAAACTTTTTTATATATTAAGGGTACGAGTTAAACTTTAATTTCAACAAGAGTGCTTTGTTCGGCCGTGCCGAATTTGATAATACTCTTCACCATTATGTTCATAGGTAAAGTTACCTCATCTTACCTATTATCTTTATTTATTGTCCCATTTGCATTTGGAATCCATGATAAATCTTTCGGTTGTCTAGGGGCAAAACAAATTTTCTTTTTCGTTTAAAAATTTATGACAAACTCCATTTCTTTGATGTTTATAATTCAGTTAGTTTTAAACTGATTTGTTAGTTTTTCTTAGCAATAATTTCTGAGGCTACGGCTTGTTATTTAGTATCACTAGCGTATCCATTGAGAAACTAGATATGTTATTTTAATATTATTTTTTCCAAATAATTTTTGCCTACAACTTTGCCATTTAGTGATCGGTTTGCCCAACATTTTTTACGAATATCCATAGAGACAAATAGTAGGGTGTAGGGTAGGGTGATAATAGGGTGATTTTGCTGATTTTAAATATTTCCAAAAAAAAATTATATCACATACAAGGCTGTGCAACATTAGTGATTTCAACAACAGACGAACAGACATTTTTTGACTCTCCTATTCATAAGCTTTCAGAATATATATACTTTATGGGGTATAAAAAAATACACCCTGTGCACGCTATAAAGGAGAAGTTGAGTAATTTTCGAGTGTGTTGGAAACGAAAGTAATCTTTTTTTTTATTACAAAAATTGTGTTCATGAGCAAGGACATATGTAAATAAGCGATACAAGCGTAACTAGACCAATATGTGGGGGAGGGGGTTTAATGCCCCTATAAATATTTTTGTCCCCCCTTAGAATTTAAACAAAAATACTGTTTACAAAAAGCGCTGATGATGAAATCCGTAGCTGGTTTCGAAAATGCATTTCCCTCGGCTAGTGTCGGTAAAATATGCTTTTCCAGTTTATTCTTTCATTATCCCAAATAAAAAAATTCTTTGTAACATAAGAGTGTTTAAAAATGAACTCAAGTCTGTATACAAATTTTAATATTAGTTTAAACTAAAAAAAGTTCGACAAGTTAAATAAAAAGAAATGTTTTTAATTTAATATACATATAAAATTAACTATTTAAGATTTTGAAGAAAAAAAATTGTAAGCTTTTGACACCCCCAGAATAAAATTTTAGCTACGCCAATGATAAGCGAACCAAATATCGATATTGTCGCATAATTCGAGTTATAAAAAAATTAATCGAAAACCGACAAATTTACAAAAACCGATATAAAAAAAAACGAAAAATAAAATAAAACCGGTTTTTCGAATTATTCGGAAATCGATTTTGACCGCCTAGTAAAGGCGTTTAATAAGGCATCCAAAAAGTATGCAACACAATTTTCTAACTACAAATTTTATTATTTTTTTTTTCCAAATATTTTAGTAGTGAAAGTGAAAAAATGCTTAATCTATTGGCAGAAAATATATAATAAAAGATTATTTTGCATTTGAATCTTATAGGTACCTGGCTAGAAAGACTGTATCCTCCTGTTGTTTGATGGTATTACAAACTACATAAAAGAATACAAAAATAGAAATCATAACAAATACTAAATAATTATATATTAAACAAAAAAAAATTATATTACAAAGAGAAAAATGGGTATTAAAGTACACATAGTATGCATATGTATGTATTTAAACTAAATTCTAAAACAATTTATGATAACAAAAATAAAATAATATATATCGAAAAGAAGATAATCCTTTTTTTAAAACTAATAATGAATTGATGTTATTAACTATAAATAAAATTAAAAAAAAATATATATAAATGTATATAGTATATATAAGTTGATAACAAGGTTGGCAACCAGAACACATTGCGGTATTAAATTTATTTATTTTTTTTTTTTATATATTGAAAATGGCATTTTAAATAGAGGTATCGATATTAATATACAGTTAAACATTGATTTACAGTGAACTCGCGATAATATGAACATCCTAATATATGAACACTTTTTATCTTTAATTGACTACTCTACATAAGAACTTAATGCAAAAGCTCTGAAATATGAGCAGGTAATATTTATCTTTTTTAAGGGATCTAAATAAGTAGGGTAGTGGATAAATTCTAATTCTGAGTCTGTCAGCTAAAATTTCTTACATACACGTCTTACCTAGCGTTTACACATGTCACTAACAGTTCGAAAAACTCAATACACTTACAAATTTTTACTAATACACTCACATTTTTCGCAATGGCAGCTCCTGTGGCATCTAAATTTACATGCGAGTAGAAGTTTAACAGTGGTAAGCCACTAAATGTCAAAACAATAAACAATGTTACCCTTTTAAAATTTGATGGAAATTTACTGCATTATTGTAAATTTGTAATTACATTTTTAACTTGTTAAATGTATTATTTTGATATATTTTTCGAAATGAGCATTAAACAAGTAAGAGTGCTATATTCGGCCATGCCGAATCTTATATACCCTTCACAACGTGTAGTCATGCAATAACAGTTGCATGTATCACCATTCATCCCATATGAAATACGTACACGTATGTATGTTAAAAAAACGAAAAAAAAAAAAAAATTAAAAAAAAATTTAAAAAAAATTTAAAAAAAAAAATTTAAAAAAAAATTAAAAAAAAAAATTATTATATATATAGTATACATATATAAAACAAAAAAAAAATAAAAAAAAAAATTTAAAAAAAAAATAAAATAAATTAAAAAAAATAATAATAAAAATATAAATAATATATTAAATAAAAAATAAAAAAAAAATAAAAAAAAAATTAAAAAAAAATTTTTAAAAAAATTAAAAAAAAATTTTTTTTGGCTCAGTTGGGATTCGATGCCACGTTTTCTCTAACCAGTATACACGTTTGTATGTATGTATGTATGTTGTTGTTGTAATGTTGTTTTTGTGAAAAAAAAATCGAGGTGGTCGTGGGTTTTTGCTCATATCTCAGTTGTTTATGTACCGATGTTTCTGATTTTCAATACCGATCTACTCCCGAATATTTCTGATATTTTAATACCTTACCCGGGTCCAACCTATGTCGGGGGGCTTCAAAAAGTTGATTTCAACATACACACGGACAGACGGTCAGACGGACAGACTGACAGGGCTTAATCGACTCCCCTATTCATAAGCTTTCAGAAAATATATACTTTATGGGGTCGGAAATGAAAATTGTAGAAATTTCACACGGAATGACAAACCTATATATACCCTTTTTCACTGTGTGAAGGGTATAAAAAGCAAATATGTTAATTATTGACCATTAATATTATTATTATACTAACGTACGATGAACTCGGAACTCTATCTAAACAAAGCAAAACAAAAAAAAAGGAAATATGGAGGCAAAATTAAAACCAGAAGAAAATGTTTTGAAGTTTACGCTTTGACGACTTTTTGAAAATGAACTTGCACTCGCACTCGTGTAAACAGAAAAGCAAATGGCAAAAAAATCGACTATTTCGAAGAATTTTTCGCTTATAATACGTATACAACACTTGCATGCCACTACTTGCATGTGTAAATGCAAGGTTAGTTAGTGTTTACATTCAGCTAGAATTTCACAGTAATTTTTTAAATAAGCATTCAACATTTTAGAACATTTATGTGAAGGTGAAAGTGTTATGCGCTTATTTAGCTAATAATAAAATAAATAAAAATGCTATTATTAAATGTGTGGACAATACGTTTATTGGAATGAAAAATTGAAAATGCATTGTACCGATAGTTTTTGAATATAAGAGACAAAAGGATCCCTGTTAGCAGGTTTATGTTAAAACAAAATTCCAAGGGCGGAGAAAATATATAGTGTAACAAAAACGAAATGGAGAAAGAGATGATTAAGATGATTGTATGGAGGTGCCAAAAACGGACTTTAAAAAATCTTGCGAAGCTGTTGCAATTTTTTAATAAAGCATTGGAATAATGTAAATAGCAATGATTGATCAATGAGATTTAATATACTGAGACCGTTTAGAGAGCGGGTCATTTTTAATGTGGTTAAAGAAAAACAACACAATTTTTCTACACACAAAAACATATTAATTTTAGCGATCCAAGAAATAAAAAATGTAACATAATCTATTTCTACGGGAAAATTTTGTAAACAATTCGCATACATATATAAACAATCTTGCTAAAGTTAAATTAAAATTAATTCATATTATCAAGAGTTCACTGTATATCCAAAATATGTACTACAAATATCTTAAACGTTTTAATAATTTTATTTAGGCAAAAATAAAATATTTAATAAAATTTTACATCTAGATTTATTACAGTCAAACTTCCATAACTCGAACTTCTCTAACTCGAATTTTCTCTAACTCGAACTAATTTGGTTGGCAGTAGCGTTAAAAGAAAAAATCACATACAATTTTCCTTCCGTAACTCGAACTTCCATAAGTTGTCCATAACTCGAACAAAAAACATACACATGAACTCTATAACTCGAAGAATTTTGCTTGTTTCGTTTGTTTCTTGAGCTGGTTTGTCTATTCAACGTGCTATTTTTATTTTATTTTTTTCGGGGAATTAAACATTTTTTTCCTTTTTGGCTGCGTGAGTATCAGTTCTACTACTCAAAACCAACAAGAAATGATGTAGAAAGTTCTTTCCGAACATTAAAAAATTATTTACAGACAAATGACGCAACAACTGATGATCACTACAAAGCTTTAAGCACATTAGAGTTATTTTTTACTGAAAATAACAAAATAAAAGTAAAATGTCAGTCACTTATTTCAGAATATTTTACTTTACTGTAATTTTTTAATTACATATATTAGTACATATGCTTGTTCTTTTATATTCTTAAGTATGTAGTTTTCCATTCGAGGCTATTTTAAATAAAAATACATATTTAAAAACCTTTTTTTCTGTTTTAACAAAAAATTCTGTAACTCGAAGTCTCCGTAAGTCGAAGTTTTTTTTGGGATAATGGTGATTCGAGTTATGGAAGTTCGACTGTATTTAAATGCAAAAGACAATTACGGATATTTAAAATATACAAATTAATCTAAATATTAAACAGCCATTCAGACATAAACCCTTTAAATTACACTTTTCAAATACAATAAAACATTTAGAAAAATTTTTAATATTAATTTCTTGTTTTCACACATTTTTTGAACAAACATTTATACTCTTTTATACTTTTTTGTAGCTTAATATAATATTTAAATACCAAAAAAAAGAACCGACGCTATTGGCAATGTAATTTAAATATTTTTTCACACCAAACATTTCGTTTTTAGTTTTAAAACTGATAATAGTATTTACACAGTTGCCAACCTTGGTTAAAAGAGAAAACATAAAATTAGCAAATTATTGACGTTTCTTGTAGTTGTCTGTAAAAAAAACCAAGCGTGGATCTAGAGTGGAGAAAAAAATTATAATTCTTCTAAAAATTGGTCTTTTAATAAGTAATAGTTTTGACAGCCCTTAAACAAAGAACTCATATATTTTTTTAAAAACTTTTTTTCCCAACCCCTTTAAACGCGTAAGCTAGATCCGCGCCTGTAAAACGCAACTACTTTAATTAAATATTTATAGCTTAAAATATCATTTGAATGCAGACATAAATTTATATTAAATATTAATGAGGAAAATAATTGTAGTTGTTAAAAAGCTTCTACTTTTAAAACGTTTTGAAATATTATTTTATTGCAAGAAAATAAAAAAAGTAACTTGTTAAATGAAAACATTATAAAAATGTACATGTGATACAAAAACAACTAAAAATGTCATATTCGGCTGTGCGGAATATTATATACCCACCACCAGAGTTTTCTCTTAAAATTTCGAAGAAGCAACATTTATTAATTTCCTTTCTTTAAACTTTTTTAACTTTGTTTGCAAATAGTGGTCGTCGTGTTTTTTTAATTGACAAAAGTCCTACGGCCTTATTCATAACCAAAAATTAGCCATAGTTTATACACTACGTACAACGACCTGCTAACTAGAATGCCGATGAAGCTGGGCAGCTCGTTGGCACAGAGTTTATTCATAACAAACTTTTATCCGTCTGCCAACTTTTAATAAATCAACTCTGAAATTGCATGATACTCCTCAAAAATGCAACCATTTTTTGTATATCATCCCTGATTTTGACATTTTTTTGTTTTTCAATCCATACTAACAATTTTTAAATTTTAAAAATAAATTAAAAAAATAAACGAACAATATATTTTTCGTGCACAAAAATTGTTATTCTTTTCTTTAAAATTTTTTTTTTTTCAAACAGAACAGGTGTTTTTCACAAGTCGGCAAACGCTTGGCAGCTCGTTAACAAGAGTTTAGCAAATCGTTAGCCAGAGGTTGACACATGTGTTATGAATAAACTTTATGCTAACTTTATGCCAACTTTTTGTTATGAATGAGGCCGCTAGATTCCATATTACAAGCAAATTATATCGCTTTAGAGCTTTACCTTGATATGCTCACTTAAGAGCACAAAACTTAGTTTTCTTCTTCTTTTTTTTTCTAATTCGTTTAGTGCAATATATTCACCTCAATTTAATTTAAAAAATCAAGGCATACTAATTCATCAGTTCAAAATAAAAAAATTTTGTTTATAGTTTTTTAATATGAAGTTTGGCATTTGAAATAAATGAGAGAAGGGAGAAAATTGTTTTTTATCTATGGACTTTGACAGCTGAAATTTTAAATAAGTTAAGAAATAAATAATCAGCTGACGAATGAAGACGACCTGATTTATTACTATGCCTTGTTCCACCACCTGGTACATTGCAACTTACCAGTCGAAGTCGGAGGGACAAAACAAGGTTGCTGGCGGTATTGACTGCGAATGTCCTGCACTGGCGGCTAAAAGACACAGATTTCTGGGCGAACATATACTTGATAGCCTCTCTGCGATATCTGAAGTTGGACTGAATTATCTACTGAGATACCTCACGGCCACGGGGTGGATCTAGTACCCTTACTCTTGGATTTATTCTGAGATACATTAAGAGCTGGCGAGTGATGTGGTCCTGTCAAAACGGAGTCATACAGACTCTACTTGACTGTTGGCGTGCAGCGAACTACCACGATAACCAACCAAACCAACCACTATGCCTTGTTAAAAAAATGTTGAGTAATATTGTGACAATGACAAAATGTTAAACGTATTTGGTAGTGGGTATAAAAACGGAAACAAGGATCGTACAATAACTTGCAAAAAAAAATTAGAAATCTTTAAACCTAAAAATATTTACACATCTAAACAAATATATTTTTATAATTAAAGTAGAAAATATATTTATGTGGTAATGGTCGTCTAAGAGAGCTTAAATAAAAATAATTAAAAAAAATAGCTCCACTGACGTTCGTTGCCACATACCACATATTAAGAACCTTTTTATGTATATTTTTTTATTTGTTTTAAATAAATTGTCTTGTTGTAGTAATAAAAATTATTCATAACTTAACTTTAAAGTTATTTTATAAATTGTATTAGATTGTTTTCATAATTAAGAATTAGTAGAGAAAATAATTACCGTGGGGTGTTTATATTGGTTTTGAATGATTTATATTTTTATATAAAATTTAACGTTCTGGGTTTTATTTTGATTCGAAACCAAATGTTTGTTCCAAATTGTAGCACATTTAAATAAATCATGTTTCAATTTTTTATTAATTAAGTTCTTAATTGAGTATTTTTTTTCTTTTTTGTTTTTTTTTTTTCTTTCTTTTAACACCCTAAAAAAGTTAAGACGTAGTTTTCTGCTCGAATATATGGATTAGTATTAGAAGAGTTTTACATTTGTAGATTATGATAAAAAGAGTCTCACACTCACCTGCAATAAAAAGAAAAAAATTATTGTAACTATTTTCAAAAATACATTTGCAATTTATATAATACAAAAAAAAACAAATTAGATTGTTAATAAAATTAAATAAATCCTAATTCATGTGGGGATAATTTAAATGCAATTATAGGCATTCGGTGCAATACGGTTAAAGTTGTATGAATTTTAAATAAAATATGTTCTATGTTTATTTAATTAAATTAATTATTGGTATAAGAACCTTACTTTTAGGGAATTACATTAAGAATGTCGAAGTATTTTTACACCCTTCACACGATAGTGTAAAAGGGTATATCGTTAGCTGAAATGCAAAACCATGATACTGACAAAAAATGCAAAATTGGTTTTCTGACTGAATGTGATGCATATGAACGAACTACATGTCCTCTTCAATTTTTGTTGTTATATACAGTCGTGTCTGGATATAGTGAACTAATTTTTGCAAGGCTTGTTCATAGTATCCACGTTGTTCTCTATATCAAGGTTGAAATTTTTGTTCAAAAACTCGTTTTATTTACTAAAAATACATACATGTAAATGCAATAGCTGATTAGAAACAATTTGTACAAAAAAGGAAATATATGAACATATGTATTTAAGTTTAATAAAAGAATTGTTGTTGAAGTTGTTTTCAAAATTTTGTTCACTATTAGAGTTTTTCACTATTTATAGTACTCCATGCAACAATTTCGGTGTTCACTATATGGAGGTCTTCACTATATCGGGTGTTCACTATATCCAGACACAACTGTAATTAAGGTTAGACATAGTATTTGCGAAAATCTAAAGCACGTAACTACAAGGGTAGTACTACATACTTGTTGCCTAAAAATTGTAACTAACCCATATTTATTTTTATTAAGTTTCATTTATTCATAGCTGGTATTGAATTTTTTAATTGTTCTAGCAGATAGTGCTACTAAGCTCTTAGTAGTCCCATTTTTAATAAATAATTTAATAATTTACTAAATTATTCGGAATATAGTCCCATAATTTTTCAATTATATTTATTTGGTTGTTGTGTTGAAGCTTGTTTATATGCATTTCACTAATGCTTATGGCAGATCATGGTAAACCTTTACCCAAAAATTTTTGAAAAAGTTGAAAATGTTATAAGTTTTTATTTCTAAAATGTCATAAACATAATGAGAATTCAAAATAAGAATTAAAATCTATAAAAAAAAAAACTGTTTTTAAAACTGAACCAACAATTTTTCATCTTTAATTTATTTTATTTTTCTAATCCCTTTAACATTTGGCTAACACATGGTTAACACTAAAGCTCTAAACACATAGACGCCAGCAGACTTTACAACTTCACGGCTTCAAATGCTGCCAACTTCAAATGCTGCTCTGAAGTCAGCTTAATACATAATTATTTTGAAGACAGCAACAACATAATAATCAGCTGATGTGTATTTTAGCAATACAAATTGCAGGGATGCCGCATATATATTTTATAATGAATAAAATTAAAGTTGTTGATAAAAAAAACGTAATAATATCACGAAAAACTTTAAAAACACATAAATTTATTTCTTTATTGTATTTTTGTAATGTTCTTTTATGTTTAATATCAAAAATAAGTTTTTGTTCTTTTTTTCAATTTAATATATATAATGGCAACACTATATTTGTTTCTTGCTGCCCGTCAAAATATAAAATAGCCTAAGTTGGCAGCAGCAGCCAATGCTGTTGTGCAGTCGTGCTGCTGTGCTGCCGTCAAAATTATCGTTTTCATTTAAACACATGGATTTTATTTTTGACATATTGCTGCTTGCTGTCTGCTGTCGACTACGTGTTTAGAGCAGAAATGTTTATAAGGGCAACCGAAAAATAAAATCTTAATAAATTAAAATTAAAAAATTGTTGGTTGGGGTTTTGAAAAAGTTTTTTATAGATTTTAATTTTTTGTTTTTTGAATTCTCATTATGTTAATGAGAATTTAGAAATAAAAACTTTTAACATTTTTAACTTTTTCCAAAATTTTTACTCATTATTTAAACCAAGAAATGATAAGTGCGATATCTGCTTACAATTAAAAGCAAAAAATTTATTACAAAATCTGTTTGGCGAACACAGAAATGAAATAGAACAGAGAAAGGAAGTGATGAAGAGAGCGAATATGTTTGTATTAATGTGCAGGCCTTAAAATTTGTTTTATAACTAAAGAAATTGCAAGTTCACAACTCAACCATTTATAATGTTACTTTACACGAATCTAAGTACTACCTTAGGGACGAAACGGAGGATATTGTTGTAGCATTAACATTTACAACTTGTATTATAATAATTTAAAAATGCAATATCTCAGTATCAAAACTTTATTGTAGTTACGTGTTTGTGTTTATGAAAAAAAAAGGGGTTAAAAGCATGTAACTAACCAAACTTTTTGAAACATTAATAAATTATAATTTTTATTCCAAAAATAAATAGATCGAACTTTATTAGTAAATGTGTGATATTTGACTACAAAAATTGAATTTATTTTTTTAAATTTTACATTTTTTTGGAAAAATGTTAGTTACGTGGTTTTTCATTTTAGCTGACGATATATAGGTTTGTTTTTATGTAGTTTAGTTTACTTGCCAGAAAAAAAACTGAAGTCATAGTCTTATTAAAACCTAATAATAAATTTTTGAAGCCTGACTCAAACTGCTTTTTTGGTTTTTTTAAAGATTTTATGAAGCTCAAAAATGTTTCTTACGGATATTTTTCATAAAAATTTTAGAGAGCGTCGCAACCATCTCCCATACAAAATCAACAGTTTCACAGCTGCATATCCAGTGTACTGTAACACTTAAAGTTTTCAAAATTTGTGAAACTTGCATAGTTGAGCCGGAAAAGAACGATGGGCGTGGCACCTTCAATATAAATTAAACACATTTTATGAGATCTATAAAACTTTTATATCTAAAATCTTAAGACTTTGTGTGTTTTATCTTGTTTGTTTTATACCAACCAAAAGTCGATACGATCGGAGCAGGAGAAGTGATAACCCCTCATACAAATAAAACTCATATAAATTATTCAGGAACAATATACGTTAGAGTTTTTAATTCTGGTACTAGACACTTTTATAAAAATTTTACAATTTATTCCATTTATTCCATAAAAAGGAGTGAGGGGGTGATACATCTCATACAGAAAAAATATATTTAATGGTCAATCAGACATGCCATTACGCTTTAGACATAACCCAGTAACCCTTTTGTTGAGAAGACTTAATTCCAACAACAACATCATATTTAATTTTCTTATTCCAGACATGAGCAAATTTAAAAAATTGAAAATAAATAAAAATTAAACAAGTTATGCATGATATTAATTAACATTTTATTTATTTATTTTTTCAGAAATATGTGAAGCAAAAAATTATGAGCAGTGTTGCCAGGTTTGGGAGATATTTTCCCTATTTAGAGATTAGAAATTTAAAGGGACAAATGTGTTTTAATTGGTTTGGGATTTACATAATTCCTTGGTAATCAGTCTGTTGAAGCAGTTATTTTTTTTGTATACTATAAATATGTTACAACTGATAAATTTAAGAAATATTCCTTTTTAAGTTGATGAAAAGAGTGATTTGTTATTTTCTTTTTTAAACGTATCTACTCGTTTAATGTCGTTAAAAATATCCTAAAAATTAAGTGATTGTTTCAATTGTTAAAAGCGTGACACAATTTTAATTAAACATCTGAAATGCTTTAACTTTTTAATTCTGCTAGCGTGCAACAGTTAATATGTATTAACAAAAAAAAACCGAAACTCTCAAAAAATTTTTCCATAAAAATATTATATTGAAATAATATATTCAAAATCTTAAAGAATGTTTTTTGTAATTCACATGAAGTATGTACCTCCGCTTTCCAAAAATTTTACTGAAAAGTGCTGTTTTGTCTCTAGAAGTGTGATCAGTGTCTTCATCTTGACCCATTTTATCAGGTATTTTTTCAAGAGCAGGGTATCAATTCTCGTTCTATGAAACTATGAAATGAAAAGTTTTTGTGTGTCATATCATATGGTGTCACCATACCCTTTGCTATACAAACATTTTTTCATTTCACAGTTTCACAGAACGAGAATTGAGCCCCAGGACGTAAAAAATGTTTTATCACTCTTTATTTACGATAACAGCACTACCATCTTCTTTTTCGAAGAAGTAAGGCCAAATGATATTTTCAACGTACTGTACAAATATTAGGGGCCAATTGACGTTGATGAATGGGGATTTTACGATCCCCAAAACCTGCAGTTCTGCATTTAAATAACAATAAGCTTTATCACAAAGTTAATTTCTTTTCTGGACAACTGTTTTACTTTTACTGTGAATATTTAGACGTTGCCATTGATCTGCTTGCTTTTAATTCTTGTATCAATTGCACCTTATATGAGAATAACAGTACATTTTTTTTAAATGCGCCATAGTGATATAAGAGCCATTTCTAGCTGAACAGGCAAATCTCTTAACATAACTTGTTGGTGGTAACGATGAAGCAATGAATCGTTGATTCAGATGGCGAAATTTTTACAATAAAATACAGGCGATATGCTCTTTGCGTTAAAATTAATGATGGCTGAATTGAAAAAGTAATTTATATTATTTTGGTTCTTTGTTTAGTTGTGAATCTCTTGATTGTTTAGGTTAGGTTAGGTTAGCTTGAAAAGGAGGGGCACTAAAAGCCCAAACCTATGACAGGTATACACTTATGCCCAGTTGGCATGTTGTGCGCTCTATGTGGGAAACGGAATTCCCAAACAAAAACCATAATCATAATTTCCCATAAATATCGGACTCGCCCAAGAACTCAGTCCCCTCAATGTAATTCCTTATTAATCTCTAGTTCGAGTTCCCCCGGTATTCCTAATTTGGCATATTATCCACTATAAGATTCTCACGTCTAATATACCCAAACGCAGGCCAATGACAGAGATAGTGTATCAAAGTCTCTTTCTCGCATGCTCTACATGTCTCTTGATTGTTTATTATCGAGTGTAATTTAAATAAAGAGGTAAAAAAAAGCATATAAACGAAAATTTTATTAAGCCCCATGGTGATTTTTAACCCACCCTGTACAGATTACAATTCATGTTTTATGTTAGCTGATAAACTGTTTATGTTAAACACTTCTGAAATTTTTGCTGCTCACACGTTTTACACTTAAATTATTATTTCGAATCTTCTTAACAAGTCTATAAAGCGTAAACGTTTTAAAGCGTGTTATGTACATTAACCCTTAAGTAATGATAGAAAGCATATGAGATGATATTAGAATTAAAACTAAGTCAGTTTGTTTAATTTAGGGAGAATAAAAAATATTTGTTGAGGGGGTTTTATATATTTCTTTAGGGAAAAGATAAAAAATTACCTGGCAACAGTGATAAGAAGTTTTCTTTCATAACCACAAACAGCTGAATTAACAATATTATGGCTGAATGTTTAATGTTGAAAACGCAATATAATTTCAGCACAATCACTATATATTTAATCTATATATTAAGGTATTGGCCATATTTTTTAATTTATTTAAATAAGCTACAAATGAGAAAACGAATTTCGAAAAAAAAAATTGTAGAATCCTGTGTATTCATTTAAGATGACAAAAAGCAGTTTGGATCAGGCTTTTCGCAGAATTAACCCTTTTAAAATACTATTAAGTTTTGTAACGGTTTTCAAAGTACTCTAAAAACTATTATCACTACCCAAACTTTCATATTATTTATGGACAATCTTTACCTTAGCCGTAATCAAATAACATTAGTTTTGAGAGAATATTCATACACAAATACTTATTATGTACATACATATGTATGTAATTTACATTCTGTATGTTCATATACAAACAGCAAAGAGGAGCAAAAATATTTAAATTTGAACAGGAAAAATCCTACAAATTAATAACAATAAAAAACAAAATTTAGTATCCATTATATATTTTTAGCCCACCATATTACCTGAAGGAAAATGCATATTAAATTCAGTACAACAAAGTTAAAACATAAATCTACAATATTTTCACACCACAAATAAAAATTAAAAACAAACAAATAATATTTTTGGAAAAAATCATCACTTGAAACCTACAAAAAAAACTAATTAAAACTTAATTTAAACAAAAAAAAAAACAAAAAACAATTTTAGACCGAAGCTCACAAAAGATTTCATTTTAAAACAAACAAAAAGAGTATTTTTTAATAAACTTAAAAAAAAAACAATATATTTTTGAAATATGAAAATTTGAAAAATATATTTTTTCATGACAATGATATTAAATCTAAATATAGTAAAAATAATAAATTTAGGGCCATTATTACAACTTGCCGTTAGTTAAAGGTAGGATTTTTCGTACCCGATAAATAGCTGCGCATTATTACAACATAATTTTTTTTATTGTTTTTATTAATAACAATAATAATATTTAATGGATAAAACAATGAAAAAAACAAGTAAGAGCACTATATTCGGCTGTGCCGAATCTTTTATACCCACCACCAATTTTGTGAACTTTTATAGCACAAAATTTATTATTTTTTTATTAACACTAATGGCTATGGAATAATCTTTTTATACGTAAATATGTGAAAAATAGGGGTTAAAGTAGGTGTGTCAATTTAGTTTTAACTAATAAACCCAACTTTATATATTTCAATATAGTCCTTTATTCTTCCAAAAACTTTGTCCATAGACAAATTTTATGAATTTCTGATAAACCGTTATATGGGAGGAAGGCGTTAAAATAAGCGTGTCACTTAAATTTTCTGGCATATCAATGACATTGACTAGAGGGATATATGTAGCAAATTTCATCATGATACCTCTAATTTTGTCGATTTTATGAGCTTTTAAATTCATTAACAAGAGATAACGTTGAAAGTGGGCGTTATAGTAGGCGTGTCAAAGTTGTTTATGCTAATGAGTACAACTTAAATATTTCAATATAGTCTCTTATTATTCCAAAATCTTTATTCATAGAGAAATTATATGAATTTGAGGAAAAGCGTTATATGGGAGGTGGGCGTAAAAGTGGGCGTGTCACATTTATTTTCCGTTAAAACAAAGTCTTGTACCAAAAAGTAAAGTGTGCAAAATTTTTGAATCATAAATCTAATTTTGTATACACTGCGCGGTATAAATTTTCGTACATTTTGATCTATAACTCCTTTCCTAATGCATAGATTTAAGAAATTTTTTACTCAGGAAATATATATTCGAAGTTTTCTACGTTAACGCTTTTGGACACAACTCCATTTTATTCGATGTTGTAAGAAGGTTTTTTCGACCTACTCTTGCATTACGAGCTATAACTCTCTTCCTAATATGCCGATTTAGCGATTTATGGGGTCTAAAATGGATATTTCGATGTGTTACAAACGGAATATCAAAATGAATATGCCCCCACCATTTTTTTGGTACCGGGTATAAAAAGGCTTTATAATGCAAAGCCTTTTATTGGTCCAACAAAATCCTGCCTTTAACTAACGGCAAGCTGTAATAATGGCCCTTAGGTTTGTAAATTAAATATAGAATTATAAAAAATAACACATAAGCTTAACTATTTATTATGAGCAGTATTTGAAAACAGAAGAACAGTTTAGTAACTAAATAACAAAAGGACATTAAAATACCTTCTGAAATAAAATATTGTTAAAAATATATTGCAATAAAACTTTATCATTGCAAAAAATTTGTTTAGAAAACAATCTATTCTTCGCATCTGTATTAATTATGTAATATGTAAAAATAAAAACCAACAAAAAACGTTAAAAGCTGGCATTTAAAAATGTTTATAAGAGAACTAAAACAATGTTATTTAGCGAACAAATTATTGTAAAACAATAGTAATGTTTTGTTGATTTTACAAATTTCTAAAGAAAACAAATGCAGTAATTTTTTGATGTAATTATTATTAAAAAAATATATATATTTATGTGTCAAAAAATAACATAAAAAAAATAAATTATTTAAAACTGTTATGATTATGAAAACAAAAATATTAAGCTAAACAAATAAATGTGCATTTATGCAAAAATTTAATAACAAATTAATTTTAATGCGTACTTTTTTATGGAAAGATTTGTTTAAAAAGTAAGTACTTTTACATTTTTTTTTAATAAAAATTTATACAAACTAACTACATGCTCACACTTATAATTGAAAACTCAAATAATGTTCGTAACAGAAACCCTTCATTTGATTATAAATACAGTGCTGTCTGGGTAGAGTGAACCCCCGATGCTATGAATACCTCGTTAGAGTGAACACCAGAATGTTTACATGAACCTCTATAGAGTGAACATACTTTATAGTGAGTTTTTAGGTTAAATTAAAGAGAACATAAAATAACGGTAAAGTAACGATTCTTTTAGAGTAAGTTGACAACTTACTTCACAAATACGAATTCTATGAAGTGTTAATTTATTTAAGTCTGCGCGCATGTTCCATTAAGGTCGTGTTAATAAGTCAATAGAGAACAGAGAGCCAAATTCTGGACAAGATGTCGTCGGCACATTTGAAATATCAGATGATGAAAACTATGTCGAAACACCAGCAAAAGCAAATCCTATATCAGCTGCTGAAGCCATTAAGGTTTTTGATAAGGGTATCGAATGGGTTAATGCTAATACTTTCGCGAATATAAAAGATCTACATTGCCTTCGCGATCAAGCAGTGCAAATATCGGTAAACAAACCAAAGAAACAAACAACTGTTACTAATTTTTTCCAGTCATAAATTTAAACTTTAGTATTACATGGAAATAAATAAAATTTATAACCTATAAATGCATTTAAAATAAATAAATTAGTTTTTTAAATCAAAAGAAATTTAACCTTGATTTAGTGAACAACCTGGGTATAGTGAAATCGCTCTGCAAAAATTAGTTCACTCTACCCAGACAGCACTGTAATATGAATACAGAATTTCATTCCCTTATTGACTACAACTCAATGAATTTTTTGTTGCAATTACAAAAGTCATCAACAATTGCACACATAACCAACTATTTTCTATGGATGCATGCATACCAACTTTATTTTATTTCAATATTAAATTCTAACATTTCGTCAGCATTTTTGTCAATCGCTCCCCAGCTGACCTGTTCAACATTTAATAAGAGCATGCAACGGATCTTATTCTACACAAATCTTGTCAACAAGAGAATCATAAATAGAAATGAATTATCTAACTCAAAAACAGTGCTGCCCGTTTAGGAAATTTGTTCTCTCTTTTGTGGGGACAAAAAATGTAATTTGTGGAAAAATCTTTTCTTAGGGATATTAAACAAGTAAGAGCCCTATATTCGGCCGTGCCGAATCTTATATACCCTTTACAACGTGTATGTTTAAAAAAAAAACAAAAAAAAAAAAAAAATAAAAATAAAAATAAAAATTTTTTAAAAAAATTAAAAAAAAAAATTTTAAAAAAAAATTTAAAAAAAAAATTTAAATATATATAATAAATATAAAACAAACAAAAAATAAAAAAAATTAAAAAAAAAATAAAAAAAAAATTAAAAAAAAATAATAAAAATATAAATAATATATTAAATAAAAAATAAAAAAAAAATTTTTTATATATTAAAAAAAATTTTTTTTTGGCTCAGCTGGGATTCGATGCCACGTTTTTATACCCTTCACCTGTGGTGCACAAGGGTATATATAGCTTTGTCATTCCGTTTGTAATTTCTACAATTTTCATTTCCGACCCCATAAAGTATATATTTTCTGAAAGCTTATGAATAGAGGAGTCGATTAAGCCCTGACCGTCTGTCCGTCTGTCCGTGTGTTGGTTGAAATCAACTTTTAGAAGCAACTATATGTTCCTCAGATCTGTATATGGTATCAATCTCTTGGAAATATCCAGGAATGAATCGCTATTGAAATTCAGCACAATCGCCCATTAATTTTCTGAGATATGAGCAAAAAACCACGACCACCTCGTTTTTTTTCACAATTACAACAACAACATACATACATACATACATGTAAAAAACATACTAAACAAAAAAAATTACAAAAAAAAAATATTAAAAATAAGAAAAAAATAATAAAAAAAACTACAAAAAAAAATTTTAAAAAAATTTAAAAAAAAATTAAAAAAAATTTTTTAAAAATTTTTATAAAAAAATTTTTTAAAAAAATTTAAAAAAAATTTAAAAAAAATATTAAAAAAAATAATAAAATATAAATAATATATTAAATAAAATAAAATAAAAATTTTTTGGCTCAGCTGGGATTCGATGCCACATTTATTCTAACGTGTACGTATGCACGTATTTTATATGGGATGAATGGTGATACAAACAATTGTTATTGCATGACTACACGTTGTGAAGGGTATATAAGATTCGGCACGGCCGAATATAGCACTGTTACTTGTTTGTTGTTGTAATGTTGTTTTTGTGAAAAAAAAATCTAGGTGGTCGTGGGTTTTTGCTCATATCTCAGTTGTTTATGTACCGCTGTTTCTGATTTTCAATACCGATCTACTCCCGAATATTTCTGATATTTAAATACCTCACCCGGGTCCAAGCGATGTCGGGGGGCTTCAAAAAGTTGATTTCAACATACACACGGACATACGGTCAGACGGACAGACTGACAGAGCTTAATCGACTCCCCTATTCATAAGCTTTCAGAAAACATATACTTTATGGGGTCGGAAATGAAAATTGTAGAAATTTCACACGGAATGGCTAACCTATATATACCCTTTTTCACTGTGTGAAGGGTATAAAAATGTTGCGGAATAAAATTGTGTAAGCTCTATTTAGTCGTTCATAAAGTTAATTTAATACCAACAATAACATACGCTTAAGTTACACGCTTTTTAAAAATTTTAAAAACATAATACAGTATTTTTCGCTTAAATGCATTTGAAATTGTACACCATTTTTTGTTCTTACAAGTGAGAAATACATATACAATACAAAAATAAAAATGCATTAAATATGGATAAAAAATTAGTTGCGTTGAGATGCATGTAATCGTTATATGCAAATAAACGACGGGCATATAAGCGGCGAATACTGTAAAATTGTAACTAAATTATATCGCTGACAAATGTATGATTTGTATACTACAACAGTATGAAATACTACGTGTGTGTCAACCTTAATTACAACTAAGCATTGAAAAAACCGGTTTTTAACTCGTTTACTACGAAAATGTATGTGGTATTAATGTGGTATACATGCAATCGAACATACTATGGTATGAAACCATATGTTTGGCAGGGGAAAAAGGGTAGGGTTTAATAAGTATTTTGACCGACCATAAACTTCTAATTTTTTAAACCCTTCACAAGTGGTGGCAGAGGTATAAAATATTTGTCATTCCGTTTGTAATTTCTAAATTCATCAATTCCGGTTTCATATAGTGTATATTTTCTGAAAGGTCATAGGTAGGATTGATAAATGTTCGTCTGCTCATCTGTCCTTGTATTGGTTGAAATCAACTTTAAGTAGTCCCACAAGTTGCACATATATGTATATAAAAAGTGGTGAAATTTTAAGGACCGATGTTGAATGTGAACCACACATAAACGTCAATTTGTTTAAATTTTAGCAAAACAGGTCTGTATGAAATGTGAAAACATCTGTGAATGCCATCTTAGTTCGTTGAATGGGAAACATTGCTGTTTTTCGCGAACAGTCAACCTCGACTCATCATCGCGCCCAACAATTGAGCATCAACATTGTCATTGAAAATTTGGACCATCGGATGGAGGTGTGCCGCCGAGGTCGCCGATATTTTGTTCCATACATAATTGAACTATACCAAATATTATCATAATAAAAAGAAATGACAATAATATCCTAAATAATTTGTGTTTTTTTTTTTTAAATCAACATCGGCCCTTAAAATTGTAGTATAAATCTTTTGAAAATTTCCGGGAATAAATGGCTACTGGAATCAACCACAATCACCCCATAAATTTTTGAGATATTAACACGATTGCCTTTCTTTCTTGCCATATTTTTACTATAAAAATTTAAATTTTTTAATCCTATAATAATTTACAGACATGTTTTTTACTATTTATAGATATAATATGGCTCTGACTAATTAGTTCTATAGAAAAAGTTATAGGCAAAAAAAATTTTTAATTTTTTTTAACTTGGTAGCAAATCAAAGGGATTGACTAGTAGAATACAGTTAACTGTGTAAAAAATTTTAAATGGCGTCCGAAATAAAATGGCGAATATACAGGGTTAAATATAGTAATTACGGCTTTGTTCCTCTTTTACCCCCACAATAATGGTAGCAATTGACAGGGCTTGACCAGTAGTACACAATTAATTATGAAAGTTATAATCCAAGATGTGTAGAAAATAGTTAAGCAAAATGGCGTAAACATTAAATCGTAAGTCAGGGCTAAACTACGATGTGGCTATTATATCTACATATGTACATGATAATAAAAACGAGTTTTATTTATATAGGACTCTCACTTGTTTTAAACCGATTTCGTTCTTTAAACAATTAAAAAAATTTTATTCATTAAATAAAACTAGATAAAATTAGACTAGACAACTTAACAAACTTATTATATCGGGTGTCCCAACTAGAACGCAATTTTTAAATTTTAAATAAAACACAGATGTTAAAAAAAAATCGTGAAACTTTATTATATCGTAAAGTAGACAGAATGAGGTTATGTATGGAACAATATATCGTGCAGATGGCCACCGCGGCTTTGCTGGCACACATGCGATCTTTTAATGCAATTTTCAATGACCTTTTTGCATAAATGCTGCGGTATTTCATTAATGCAGCGTCTAATTTCCTCTTTTAAGGCTTGAGTCGTCGTCGGCTTATTCGCGTAAACCATCGACTTCAAAAAACCCCAAAGAAAAAAATCTAAAGGTGTTAAATCACACGATCTAGGCGGCCAATTCTGGTCTCCAAAACGCGAAATAACACGACCGGGAAATGACTGATGCAGCAATTGAATTGTTTCTCTGGCTGTATGACATGCTGGCTTCAGTTCCTGAGTCAACTGAAGTTTGTATTCATGAAGATGCAAATCTTTCATCAAAATTCGCTGCATAGTGGATTTGGAGACACTAATTTGCTGAGCTCGGTGTCGAATTGAGGTGGATGGATTTTGAGCGACATCATCACGTACAGCTGCGACATTTTCGATCGATCGACCTGGTCGAAGGCGCGTTGTTGTCTTTACATCACTAACAGACCCAGTTTTCGGCAAATTTATCCATTAATCTCTATACAGTTGACTCTTTTGGAGCATTATTGTGACCCCAAATTGATCGCAATTCGCGAACTGTAGCCGCAAAACTTTCACCATTTTGGTAAAACAATTTCATAATGAGAATGCGTTGTTCATTCGTGTAGCGCTCCATTTTTACTAACCTCGTACCTTCCACTAGCAAACAATAACAATTGTTCAAATGTCAAACAATGACACTTCGAATGGCGCCAAATTTAAAAATTGCGTTCTAGTTGGGACACCCGATATTAATTTGCTAATTTTTATATTATTGATTTTAATTATTCCCTATTTTTTTTAAATCAACAAAATGTACTTTAAAATCCCCACAACAATATTTGGTGGTGTATATACATATGTATGTGTGTGTATATTCAGTAGATTACCATGTCCTCGCAACCAAGTTCTAATAAAATACTGACTAGTTTTGGAATAAAATCCCTTAAATATGGCAACACTGCTTTTTGAAACATATATCATTCTTGCGCATAGCTGCCAGATTTGACGATTTATCGTCATTTTGACGATTTTACGTGCTAAAATTAAGTGTTGACGATTTATGCTATGTTTTTGACGATTTTCAAGAATTCAAGTTTGCAACATTTTTCATTACTTTTATATCAACCTTAAACTAAATAAAAATAATTTGTAACGGTTTTTTATGTTATTAATAATAGAACAGAGTGAAAGAGATATATCGATCATTATTAAATGTGTTTGTGTGGGTAATTTTTTCACTTTGTACATTTTTAACATAGTATATCCCACATATTATCAACTGATACCTTCAACACGAACAAATATACTTAAATTTGGAAATGCGTTTAAAACAATTTTAGTTTTTTAAGTAAATTTATTTAAATTATTTAAGTGACAAATTAATATGCTTAAATACTTCAACAAAATGGTAAGTTCTTTTTAATTATACATTAAAACCTTAAAAATCAAACATTATATTTTCAATAGAAAACCAAGATGATGAAAATTCTAGCAGCTGTTCCTCTGTTAGTAGAAATTTCATCCATTTTTTATACAAAACTTTGTAGAAGCTAAAATGAAATTTTAATGGTGTTTTTCACAGGTAACAACAAGAAGAAGAAAATTAAGGAAGACTGGTTTGCAGATCCAGAAATAAATTTATGGGCTAAAAAGCGAAACGATGTAGTTTATTTTGGCGTTGTGCTCGTCTAACGCTTGCCTAAAGCTACCTTAATCGGTAGAAGCTTTAGAAAGAAATGATTATAATTATTTGTCAATTAGTCTGAATTAGATGCAGCCAATTCATTATTTATTATTTTTTGTATTTATATACATATTAATATTTATTTTTCGAAATTAATTCTAAATTGTATTATATTTATTGTCATGTTCTTAACTTAAAAGGGTCTAATAAAACCATTGATCTCTCTGGATTTAAAAAGTTTGTTATGTTATGCATTAAATAAAAAATGTTTTGTTTTGAAAAATGCGTTTTTTTATTTTGACGTTTTTATGACGATTTGAGTAAACTATTTGACGATTTTGACGATTTTTTCTCCTAAATTAGACGATTTTGCCCCTATTTTATCTGGCAGCTATGTTCTTGCGCAGATTTAAAGTGAGCATATGTGAGAACAAAGAGCAGCTTTTGTTGAGGTGAGTACAAAATATTTGGCATATTATAATTACATCTAACCCTCGTTGTATGTCATATTTTAGTTTATTAGCTTTAAAGCTTTAAAAATTATAAATAATTAAAATTATTAACTATTTAATCTTATTAAAAAAAATTGTATTAAAAAAATATAAAAACGAGATAATGATTGTCTCTACATTTAGGAAACAAAAGTAAAAACACATTTTATGTTTTTTTCAAAATAGACATCCTTCAAGTCAACTAAAAACTAAATTGACATTCTTTGATAACACTATGCGACAAATTAGAAGTTTTTGTTTTTCCCTAAATAATCACCTTTTTTTTTTGATGCGCTATAGTCAGCTAACTGCATAATTTCAAAATAAATGGTACTTATGTCTTGTTTTTAAATTTTAGATTTTAAAAGAGGCTGCTCCATAACTTTGTAACTTTGCTCTTGTCGTAACTTTGAAACGACGTACTTGATTTGGTAGGCAATCCGTCAATTATGCCAGCATTAGGTCTTTCAAATATAATTTTCTGATTAAGCCATCGGTATTGACGTTATCGAGGAACAAGTCGAAAAATTTTTTTTTTTGGTTAATAATAAGATTTTTGAATTCAAAAAATGTATAAGAAATATAAAGCAGCAAATAATTACTAGTTTAAAAATCACAGAACCAGTGTGAGAAAGAGAAAAAAGTATAATGACAATGCATGTTTTATGTGAACATTACAGAACCAGTGTTGCCACATCAATATTTCTCTTTTAGTACAGTAGAAAAATATGAGAGAGTTCGGCTTGTGAGTGTCAATGTTTTCTCTAAATAATGTTGTGCATATCTGAAGCAAATTTTTTAAATTCATACATTTACCTAATTGTGAATAAATGAGAAACGCGTGCATCGATTTTCATGATCTATGCCTTTTTTTGCTCATGAGTTATGTGACTTTACGCGAAAGTAATTAGTTTTGGCACTTTTTTCCATTTTGGATTTTTTATGAATTAAAAAAAATATTTTTTTTCTCCACAAATTTATTTTTACCGGCAAAACTGCTGATTATAAAGAAAAACGTTATATGAATGGATTAAAGAAATTGTTATTCTTAATTTTTCTAAATTTGTTTCATCAAAATCGGATAAGTGGTTCTCGAGTTATGTTAAACTACGTTTTTGCCAAAATGTTACAACTAAGCGAAAAAACATCAAGATAAGGAAAAAATTTAAAATGTCATAAAAAAAAACTGACACATACGATCGCCAAACCCTTTGAGGGTTTTACTATACTGACCTAGTACCATCACCCTGACTTGGAATTTCTCACCCCCCGACAATAATCTTAAAAATGTTCCACAGTGTTATCAAGGGATTTAATTTATACCCATATTAATGAAGTAGAAACAAATTCTTGTTTTAGAAATTTTGGCTTTTAAATGTTTTTATGGTTTACTAAATTTTACTAGTCAAGCCCTTTTATTTGATACATATGTATATTGATAAAGTTGTAAAAACAAAATAGCGAATCATTTTGTTTCGGAGTGGTAGATTTAAGAAAAAATTAACCGCGTTTTTAGTTCGGACGCCAATTTAGGTTTTAATTTTTTATAGTTGACTGCATTCTACCACTCAAGCCTTTTCAAAATATTAAGGAGTTGAAAGTGATAAATTTTTAATTACCATACTTGACCAAAACATGGGTTGTAAATAATTTATAATGTATTCTACTTGTCAAACCCATTTCATTTTATAATATTGTTTATTGTCTTGAAGCTGAAACAAAATAAAGTTTCGTTAGCAAGTTTAAGGAATATTCAAAAGCAGTTCTATTTTGATGCTTACATTTCAGTCAGTATTAAAACGATTTTTGAATATTTGTTTCTGAAGGAAATACTGACACCCCGACTAAGAGTTCATTGTCACTATCGAGACCCAAAATTTAATAGTAGCTTTAAGAACTTCATTTATTTATTTATTATTTTTTCAAATTATGTTTGCCTATAACTCTGCGGATTTGTATAGGGACTTTAAAAAGTTGATTTCACAAAACACACGGACAGAGAGAGAGAGATCACCCAATCGACTTCTCTCTTCACAATCTTTCAATTGTAAAAAATACAAATAAAATGACAAAACTATATATCGATGCTTACAAGTGGAAGACCCTAACTCGCTCTTTTCACGAAAATTACTTTTTCAGTGATTTCACACAAATACACCTTGACACAAAAATTTAGTGCAATAATATCAAAAACAACAGTTTTACAAGCAATTTTACAAAAAAAAAAATACATTAATATAATACAGTTTCTGTTACATTTTTCCCCTCTCCTGTAAAATTACAATTATTTGAGTTAGAGCCTTTCTACTTGTGACCAACGATATGCGTACTTATATTTCCTTGACACCAGATGTGAAGTATTGAAAAAAATATTATACCAATAGTTTAAGTTTTACTGTATATTTTCTCATAGGTTTCACACTAAAGTTCATATTATTCGAAACTCAGCATATATTTCTTAATTTTTATAAAACAAAAATTAAATCTTTTTTCTCCCAAATATTATAGAAGCCGTTCAGAGAGTGTGTGGTGTATTTTAATATTGGCATTATAAGAACATATGGTGGTTGTATTTAGCCATGGGCATGAGTATATTTTCGCTTTACTACAAATAAGAATTTAGTTTCATTTCTAAAGTGCTTCCGTTAAGACACATAATTTCAAATTTTTACAGAAGAAATAAAATTGCATGCGCTTAAAAGTTTTCGACTACGTAATATACTATGAAAGCTAAAGTAAATTTCAGTAAAAAATTCTAGCACAAAAAAGGAAAAAAAAAACAGATAAAACACTGGATGAAAATAAAAATTGGAAAATTTACAAAAAATAAAAGACAATTTTACAAATGATAGAAATATATTTAAACTTTTTTAGCACTAGATAAAAAAATTATACACAGTTGTAAAAATTAATTCGTGTGTTATTTTTAAAGTACACAAAAATAAATAATATCTAAGCGAGGAAAAAAAAAAATAAGAGAAAACGTTAAACTAAAACAACAAATTAAAGTTAAAATATATATTTGTACAATATTTGTTTAAGGATAAATTAATTAAAAAGTAAGTAAAATTACTAATTGATATTTAAAAACTTAATTTATATTTATTATGATAAACATATATGTAACTATATGTACGTACATACGTACGTACATGTATAGATAAATATGTACGTATTTATTTATTTATGGGTCTAAAACAGACCCATTCAAATATCACCATTAAAACTGCTAGGGGTCGGTTCAATGTTTCCCAAAGACAGGTTATCAGTGAATATTAAAAAAAAAAAAAAAAAACATTTTACACTGGAAATTTACACTTTCAAAACAAATTGCTTTGGAATGAATGTGTTTAAAAGTGAATGAACACGCGACGTTTTATTTTTAAACATTCAAAAAATTAATCACAAATATTGCTAAATCATAATCATCATCATCATAATGTGTTAAATGATCATTGAACTAGTACCAAATGAATAAACAAACATAAGAAGTACTAATTAATTGTAGAAAAAAAAAATAATGATGAATTAAGCGCAGATCACACTTGACAAATATTTGATGTTTTCTATTAAATGTTTAATTATAGCAATTTATATTTATGGAATCTTAACTCATAACTTGTATACTAAGAACTGAATACTACAAGTTGAAATCGAAATATGGAAAAATCAATATTAAAAAAAACATGTATCGTCGATATTTTTCAAGTCAAAAGATCGATATCGATATTTTTTATTTCGATAGATAAGTGTTTTCATATGCTTTTATCTCTTTTTTCATATTTTGTGTTACATTTTTGTAAATGATTTTGCAACTTTTCTTTATGAAGCCAGATAATCAATAAATGGTGCTAATTACGTGACCTTTATTTACTTACTAGCCAAACCCGGCGCGCGTTGCTACGCCCCTTAATGAATCAAAATGCATTCTGAATTTTATTTGAATATCAAGTGCAAAAACCTAAAAATTATAATTTTTTTTATGGGCGTGGCACTGCCCAATTTTCGAATAAGGAAATTGTAAAGTCATAACAGCTCAATATGTGTGCAAAGTTTCAGAAGAATCGGTACAGTGCAATTACCTCAAAAATATAATTTTTTTATGGGCGTGGCCCTGCCTACTTTTCTAATCACGAAATTGTAAAGTCATAAAAGCTCAAAATGTGTGCAAAGTTTCATAAAAATCGGTTCAGTGCAAAAACCTCAATATTAAAACTATTTAAGGGGCGTGGCCCCGCCCACTTTTCTTATCACGAAATTATTTAGTCATGACAGCTCTATATGTGTGCAAAGTTTCAGAAAAATCGGTCAAGTGCAAGTAGTTAAAAATGATAACTAATTTTTTATGGGCGTGGCCCCGCCCACTTTTTCACCCATAAACACTCCCTGGAATGTGTACAACAACTTGCCAAAGTTTGAGTCCAATCGGTTTTACAGTTTCGGAGTCTATAGCTAACACACACACAGAGTTCCACTTTTATATATATAGAAGATTTTCTTAACAATATATGGGTGAGCATTAGTTTAAACATAAAAGTTTCAGTTCTGAAAACGTCAAGACCTGATCTTGAGGTCTGGATTAAAAACGCTGATCCGTTAAGATTTTGTAAAAATATTCAGCATTGCACATCGATTCTTGCAGAAATCGCTTATAAATATAGAATTTTCTGGGCCTCGTCATCGGTGTCTTCTGAAAGGTTTGCTTCAGCTTCTTATGTCAACAGCTGATAAATACTCGTATAATTTATTTGCTATTTAACTAAAACCAATCACTAATTTCGTCCATGTAGGGTGAGAAACACAAGGTTGTAAATTGGGATACATCATAATTTGTAATTTAACGATAACTAACCAAATGCTAAACAAAGTAATACTAACGGGTCCGCCATCTAACGTTTTTATTTTTAAATAGTGCTTATTTCGTGAATGGTATTACTTAGCTCATGTCTGATTTGACAGATAATTAGTTTTATCCTTCCGCTGAACGAATATGGTTGTGTTTTCGCTTCGCTAAGTGGGCCTGCGATCGACTTACAGAAGATGCCGATTTTTCCAAAAAAAATCATCTTTTCAGATAAGCTCATTTTGATCTTGGCGGGTATGTAAACAAGCACAATTGGGGCACAGAAAACCCGCACGCATACATTGAAAAGCCGATGCTTCCAAAACGAGTCACTGTTTGGTGCTTATTTTGGTCTAGAGCATTATCGGGCCATGTTGAACGAATTTTTGTTGACAAAAATTTAAGAAGAGGATATTGGCAACATTTGGTTTCAATAGGACGGCGCTACGTGCCACACAGCCGAAGCTACACTCGATGTTTTGCGTCCTGTTTTTGAAGATCGCATTATCAGCCGCAGAGCTGATGTCGTTTGGCCACCTCGGAGCTGCGATTTGACACCGTTGGACTATTATTTGTGGGTGCCGTCAAAGATAAGTGTTACGCCAACAAGACAGAGACAATTGACGCTTTAAATTGATTGAAATTATTTTCCATTATTAACCGGAAGGATTGTATTTTCAAATAAAAAAAGAAATTTGAGAAAAGATTCAGTAGTTTCTTTATTTGGCGGACCCTTTATATCTTACTTTTCGAAATATTTTTAATATTTTAAAACTTTTACAATAAACAATAAAATGTGTTTCAATTATTGCTAAATTGAAGGAAATTATGACATTACGTTAATACAACATACTTAATAGCACTTTTTTATGTCCACAAAATGTTGTTACACGCTGTAGATAATAAGTGGAAATTTCCTTATTGTACTTGGCATTATATCGAACCCTAATAACGAAAATAAAGTAACTGACAAATTGATTTTTGATGCAGAATTGAATTGAAAGTAATATTAGTTACAGAAACACAAGCCATTCAATTTTAACGTAAACGACACCTATATTTTTGTGTAAAAGCAAAAATAACGTAACTGACATTATATCAGATACACTAAATTACTAATGAAACAAACAAATGTATTTATTATAAGAACATATTGAAGGCTTAATATATCTAAATTTTGTGTTACTTTACACAAAAAGGTAAAAACTGAATAAAATTTGAAAGAATAAAATGAGATAGGGCTTTTTTACAGATATAAATCTGTTATTTTTGATCATAGTTTACTAAGTTTTTTAGGTTTTACGTACACTCAGGTCTTTTTTTATGCGGTATTTTTTTATGCGAATTTGAATTTATGCGGTTTTTAAATATTCAATTTTTTTTTTTATATAAAAATAATATGTAGATAATTGATGACACTGGGCTTTGATATTTCTGTTAAGGTTTGTGCTTTCTTTAAAGTTTGTAGATTTCTGTTAAGGTTTGTACTTTCTGTTAATTAATGCGTTTCATGCGAAGACCAGCAGCGATTATTTGAAATTTGGGATTTCCCTTATAGATTTTGTAAGCAGGCGACGAAGAAATGTTCTAACGTACGTTTGCAGTTTAGTCATTGAAAGTTCAATTTTGCATTAAGTTTAAAATATTTATTGTGGTGGAATTTTACAGAGATTTTTAAATTTTAATTATCGAAGGTGTTGAAGTTTCGCTCCAAAAAGTAAGTGTAATTTATTTTATGGTTTCAATGCTAACATAAAATTTTTGGATTCTATTTTAAGAAATTGATATGGAGAAAAATAAGAAAAAACGACAAACGATTTCTTTAGAGACCAAAATCAAAATTTTGGACCGCTGAGCAAATGGAGCTAAAAATAAGGCTCTGGAAGACCATTTTCAACTAGGCGAATCATCAATCAGAGCCATCAAAAAAATGAAATTTCCTTTTTTTATGCGAATTTGGTACATTTTTAATACTTTAATTTCAATTTATGCGATCTTTTTCAATTCCGGAACGTATCCCTAGTTTTTGTATGGAGCTAGTCTTTTTTTATGCGATTTTTTTTTATGCGGTTTTATGCGGAACGCATCTACCGCATAAAAAAAGACCTGAGTGTATTTGTATGTGGACTATTAAAAAACGTAAAAAACGCGATTTCGTTAAAAATCGAGATGCGCGCTCTTTACGTTACGCCATTGATATGTTACTGTTATCTGTTAGTGTTTTTTTACTTTAGAGATTGCAGGATAAATAACTTTTCACTCAAGATCATACAAATATTACTAATACACGCCCTTGTTTTCTGTTTGTTTACACACATTTACGCACGGATATATAATGAAAAATTTACCGCGATAAAAGGAACTTATGATCACGAAATACTCATGCAAAAAAAACAATATTAAAATTTAACTATTTAAACTTATCCAATTTTAAACAAAACTACTGCCAACAAGTAAGATTGCTATATTCGGCCGTGCCGAATCTGACAATACCCTTCGCCATCATGTACATACACAGGTATAATCCCACATCGTAGCCTATATATCATGTTATACGCCATTTTTCTTTGTTATTTTTGACGCCATCCTTGATTTGGAATTTCTACGTAGTTAACGGTACACATCAAGCCCTTTCATTTGATACCAATATTGAGGGGGTTCAAGAAGTTACATTTTAACATACCAGATTCGACCCATATATAAATTTATTGTCCGCCATTTTGTAGTAGCGGCCAACATGCATTTAAATTTTTTTATGTGCCTTTATTGCGCTAGTTGAGTCCTTTCAGGTGATACCAATATTGATTCTCACGGTTGTCTAGAAGCTTAAAAAAATTGATTTTAGTTTATTAATTTTTGGAATATATATTTTTCAAAAAAAATGTTTGCCTATAACTTTACCGATTAGAGCATGATTTATCTAAAATTTTACACGAATATTTTTAGAGGCATATTATATCCACAAGTAGTAGCAAAGGTATTTATAAATTATTCTATGTCTGAAAAATTTTAATTTTGGTGGTAAAAATATGGGAAAAACAGAGCCAGTCGTGTTTATTTGCTCATATCTCAGAAAGTTATGGGTTGATTTCAACCAACACAGGGACAGATGGACAGATGGTCAGGGCTTAATCGACTCCTTTATTCACAAGCTTTCAGAAAATATATACTTTATGGGGTCGGAAATTAAAATTGTAGAAATTAAAAACGGAATGACAAACCTATATATACCCTTGTGCACCACAAGGGTGCATTTTTTCATTGTTCTGAATTAAAACACTCATACTTAACATATAAATTCAACTTCAAATTTTAATTTCCTTTATAATAACTTTAATTTTCAAATTTGCGCAAAGTATTGTAACTAAATAAAATGATATTAAAAAACTTGTTCTTAAAATTTTTTCGATGTTTTACGTTATTTTCCCGGTCACATTTAAGTCTAACCTGTCAGACAAAACGAATGTAACTGACAAAAAAAGAAAATTCTATATGGAGAATTAAGATAAAACGTATCTTATAGTTGCAGAGGATCATTGACACACTACATTAAAATTTTTATTAAAAAAATCGAGAAGAAATTGGAACAAAAGTTAAAAACCTTTTCCTGTAAAATTCTTTCTTTTTTTTGTGGGTTATGTTTTTTTAGCGGTTAAGGCTCGGCATAATCAAGTGATTGTACTAGTTTGCTGTTATCATTTGTCTATTACTTAAGTAATAAAACCTTTAAAGCTGCAGGTTGAACTAATTCTAGTTTGCTAATTCCAAAAGTAAGAATTAGTGGAGATCATAAGTCATCAAAACCTCAAGCGTCACGTGAATTTCTTTTAGGTAGGCAATGATTGTCTGACCTACATACATATATGTATGTATGTATGTTTAAAAACAAATGTAAACTTTTTACCACTTAATATTTTCAAATTTGATTATTTGTATTTATTTTATAAACATCTACCTAATATTAATAAAGTCATCTTAATCCTTTGTCCAAAAAAAATTTGCTGTTATTTTTTTTATTATTTACATATTCTTATCACATAGGCAAAACACCTGTGTTTATTATCATCAATAAGTTTGATCTGCAAATTATAAATAGTCTTCACTTTAAGTCTTGTAAAAATTCAAAGTACGTAAAGCAGAGATTTGCACATATTTTTGATTGTGTTGTAGTTTTGAACAATTATCTACTATAAAATTTAGGCAAAAACAATATTTCTATGAAAAAGTGAGGGGAAGTGATTTACAAAATATGAGATTTGTTAGCAGCAAAAAAAGAAATCTACTATCAAATACATATGTACATATACTTAGTCAAACATATAAACTTACATAGTCACAAATACATACATATATACATACATACACACATACATACATATGTATATACACACATACATAAATACTGACATAGTATTAAGGAAATTGAGAAAACATTTTTGTACATAAACATTTACTAAAACGCAAAATTTTTTATAATAAATATGGTCCTACAATACGACGTTATCCTACAGAAAAATTGTTTTGCGTATGTTTGTTTAAATTTATAAAGAACTAGCATTTAACCCGCTACTTCGTTAGCGCAGTTCTTACTGTTTATTGAATACTCAAGTTCTATTTATAATTATTAAATATTTTTGGTTCAATTTATAAAAATTTGTATCTCTGAATTAAGTTAAATTTACTTAGAAAAATAAAAAGTAGAGTAAGAATATATCGGGCATATATTTCCTAACTAAAAGCAAGATCAATGCTACTGAGTTTCAAAAATTAAGATTCATATTTTGCAAAAATTACCCTAAAAATAATAAAGGTAACATTTTTTTCTTCACTAAAACTTCCACTTGGTTTATTATTACCTCTATTCAGAATTCTATGTATACAAAATATAAAAAATGAGAAAAAGTAATTTTGGTCGTCCACAATATTAGGATTTAGACCTCGGATCAAAAAACACTAACTTTTAGAATCTATGTTTACAAACGTAAAAATACAAAGAGTACAACAAAAATGCGAAAAGGCTTTTTTGTGTCTCCAATATCATTTTAATTTTCAAATTGAGTTAACAATCCTTTATTTCACTGTTTTAGCTTTATAAACGTAGGAAAATCAAAAAGTCCCATTAAAGTTCAGAAAAGTACCTTATTGGTCGCCCATAACATATTTAGTCTTACCTTGTATCAATAGTCACTAATTTCGCAATTCTGGCTTCGCGAACGTTAAAAATACAAAAAGTACCATAACAATTCAAAAAAGTACCTTTGTGGTCGCCCATAACATTTTTAGTTTCACATGGAATCAAAAGTTCTTGATTGTACAATCCCACTTTCATAAACGTAGAAAATACCAAAAGTATCATACAAATCAAAAAAGTACTTTTTTGGTTGCCCATCACATTTCTAGTCTCACCTTGTATCAATGGTCACTAATTTCAAAATTCTAACTTCGCAAATGTTGAAAATACAAAAAGTACCATAAAAATTCAAAAAAGTAGCTTTTTCGTCGCCCATAACATTTTTAGTCTCATCTGGAATCAATAGTGCTTGATTGTACAATCCTACCTTCATAAACGTAGAAAATACCAAAAGTACCACAAAAATTCAAAAAAGTACCTTTATGGTCGACCATAAGATTTTCAGTCTCACCTTGTATCAATAGCCACTAATTTTAAAATTCTAGCTTCGTAAACGTTGAAAATACAAAAAGTACCATAAAAATTCAAAAAAGTACCTTTTTGGTCGCATATAACATTTTTAGTCTCACCTGGAATCAATAGTCCTTGATTGTACAGTCCTACCTTCATAAACGTAGAAAATACCAAAAGTACCACAAAAATTCAAAAAAGTACCTTTTTGGTCGACCATAAGATTTTCGGTCTCACCTTGTATCAATAGCCACTAATTTTAAAATTCTAGCTTCGCAAACGTTGAAAATACAAAAAGTACCATAAAAATTCAAAAAAGTACCTTTTTGGTCGCCCATAACATTTATAGTCTCACTTGAAATCAATAGTCCTTGATTGTACAATAATACCTTCATAAACGTAGAAAATACCAAAAGTACCATAAAAATTCAAAAAAGTACCTTTTTGGTCGACCATAAGATTTTCGGTCTCACCTTGTATCAATTGCCACTAATTTTAAAATTCTAGCTTCGCAAACGTTGAAAATACAAAAAGTACCATAAAAATTCAAAAAAGTACCTTTTTGGTCGCCCATAACATTTTTGGTCTCACCTGAAATCAATAGTCCTTAATTGTACAATCCTACCTTCATAAACGTAGAAAATACAAAAAGTACCATAGAAAAGCGAAAAAGTACCTTTTTGGTCGACCATAGGATTTTCGGTCTCACCTTGTATCAATAGCCACTAATTTTAAAATTCTAGCTTCGCAAACGTTGAAAATACAAAAAGTACGATAAAAATTCAAAAAAGTACCTTTTTGGTCGCCCATAACATTTTTGGTCTCACCTGAAATCAATATTCCTTGATTGTACAATCCTACCTTCATAAACGCAGAAAATACAAAAAGTACCATAAAAATTCAAAAATGTACCTTTTTGGTCGCCCATAACATTTTTAGTCTCACTTGGAATCAATAGTCCTTGATTGTACAATCCTACCTTCATAAACGTAGAAAATACAAAAAGTACCACAAAAATTCAAAAAAGTACCTTTTTAGTCGACCATAAGATTTTCGGTCTCATCTTGTATCAATAGCCACTAATTTTAAAATTCTAGCTTCGCAAACGTAGAATATATAAAAAGTACCATAAAAATTCAAAAAAGTACCTTTTTGGTCACCCATAACATTTTTAGTCTTACCTGGAATCAATAGTCCTTTATTTTACAATTCTACCTTTATAAACGTAGAAAATACAAAAAGTACCATAGAAAAGTGAAAAAGTACATTTTTGGTCCAAGTTCCAAATTCAAAGTTTAAAATGTTCAAATATTTATGTAACAAAATATTTTAATAGACACGATTTAAAGTCAGTAAATCTACTCTTTTCTGCATAAAAGTAATTATGTTGTAAAAAGTACCAAACTCTTCCCGATTTTTCCCTTTTCTACCCTGTTATGAATGTGTTTCAATTTTTACTAAATTACATAATTTTTTATGTCTATTGAAATCCCAATTAAAAATTTTGTGAAAATTGGCGGTCTAATTAGGAATTACATAAATTTTCCGGAATTTTTCCCTTTTTGGTACCTTTTTTGTCCCCAAAAAAAATTCCAAAAATTTCACCTAAATATTTGTCAATATTCTATTAGGCAATAATAATGATCAAATTTTGTCCCATTGAATAATATTAGAAAAGTTTCTATTAAAAAAAGTACCAAAAAAAGGGACAATTTTTACCCCTTATACATGCGAATTTAAAAAAAGTGCCGAATTCCTATTAATATTTTTTCGCGAACTACTTAAAACAGTTCAAATTTTTTTCCTAGCTATATGTGTTTGGAAGTTACATAGGGCACCAAAAAAGTACCAAATTAAAGTTTTTACCCGTTTTTTCCCCTTAGGGGTTGAAAATTCCAAAAAAGGCCAGACACCTGTCAGCTTATTTTTTGTGCAAATTACAATACTTTTTCAATTTAATTTGTATCATTTTTAGTTTAGCAGATATAAGATTACCGATTTTACCCGTTTTTACCCTTTTTTACCCCCTTAAAGTTCGAATTTCCAAAAATCCCTTCTTAGTGGAGCTATACATTGAAAGAGGAACCGATTGTCCAAATTTCATGTCTCTAGCTCTCTGCGTTTGGGCTGTGCGATGATGAATCAGTCAGTCAGTCAGTCAGTCACGTTACTCTTTTATATATATAGATAGAATACACATACATATGTATATATATACATACATTTGTATGTATAATCATAATTCATAGTTTTTTTACGCATTTTAAAGAATAATGAATTAAATTATATAAATTTTTAATGTAAATATTACACATACATATTTGTTATTTGTTATTTGTTTTAAAAATGATTAATAAAATAACCTTAAACAATTTTCTATTCGAGAATTATGTTAACCAAGAGGTGGTTAGGAATATGCTAATAGGTTCGTTCGTTTACGAAAGTGTATTACGAATATAAATGAATATAAACATGTAGAATAATGTAATTTGATAGGAAAATAAAAAGAGACAAATTTGAAAATAAGTACTATGATTTCCCAATTTTATTTTCATTGAATTGTAAAATAAATACTTATTTCCAATTACATATGAGTATACCGATAGTGTTCTGATGATGATCGTAGCTGGTTTCGAATATCTAGTCGGAATGCGTTTTCGCGATATGTTGTAGCCATTAACTTTTATTTTTCATTTGTCATAGTATTTACGAATTTATCTAATATTATTTTCTATTCTCCTAATTAATTATCATAGGCGTTTAAAGCTGAATCATGGTAAAGTGACAGTTCTTTGACTGAGTATTTTAAAGTATATACTGCACAAAGTCCAGTTCGTTTAATTATTCAAAAACTATTACTACTCGTATTTGGTTTCAAACTTTACTAAATAAAGCTCATTTACAAAAAATTCAGTGTTGAAAGTCCAGTAAAAAAATATTAAAATCTTTTGGTTAACGAACAAACCTATTACGATCTAATTTGTGTTTTTAATTAGTGCAAATACTCACATGATGTAGCTTTTTTATTTATTTAAAAAAATATTTATTATTTTTTTAGCAATACATACTAACTTTAGCACCTTAATACACACATTTAAAACCTATTTAATAAAAAAATATTTACAGCATTTAAGCATTATTAATATTTAACAAATACTTGTAGAATATTTTTTGTTTGAAAGTTATATTAGTTATAGGATCTACCATCAGTTATATATTTACATATTTAATTACATACTGGGCCAATTCAAAGTGGTTGCATATCAGTCATATTTGTACTATTTCATATTATTTTATGCATGCATAAAATTTTTGTTAGTAATTTCCATACAAAAAAAAATAATATGACTTTACACAATTGTTTCCTATGTATAAGAAATTGTTTATGTTATACTTTTAACCATACTGTCTCTCAAAGAGAATTTCTTCGCTTCTCACCTCTCAGAGAGAATATTTTCTTCTTTCCTGTATACATACAATTTTTAACAGCGTCATCTCTTTGTCTTCTTTCTTGTATTAAATACATAATTTGTTAGCAAAAGGTGTTCAAAGTCACTAGTCATATTAATATGAATTATATGACATAGTACAATATGAGAGTCTGCTTTGAATTGGCCCACTGTATAGACATAAGTTGCATATTATTTTACAAATCTCTCGACAACATCTGTAAAATAAGCCTTTAATATACCACGGAACAATGTTAACACAGCTAAACAGGTAAAGGCACGGCTAAAATAAACACAACGATACAGAATTAACAAGCATTTTGTAGAGCTCATTCCATGTGTCAACAACTGATTTAAAAAACTAAAAACCATGAAATAAAGCAAATGAAAGAAAATATAAACCAATTTTAAGTAATTTTTTGTTTTAGGCAATAAAAGACGTATTCAAGTGTTAGTTGTGTTCAAATTGATGTCCTGAAGGTGAACTAGTTATCAATTTTTTAATGCAAGAAATGGTCAGTACATACACGGAAAATGTTCCCTTTTCCGTTAAATATTTTTTATTGCACAAGGAACACCAAATTTTTTTTAAATTTTTTCTGAAAATTTTTAAATTCGTTTTACTTGTTTAAATATTTTAAATCGCGCTTTGTGTTTTTATAAACAAACAAAACAAAAAGAAAACAACGTACGTTTGACAGTTATAAATTATAAACGATAGCTCAGCTGATGATCAGCTCATCAACTGTAATCACCTTTTTAAATAGATCTTTTGTAATTCCTTTAAACATTTCTGACATTAAATTTTTAACATTTAAAAAAAATGTTTTAATGAAAAATGAATTTTCGATTAGAAATCCTTAGAAAACTATAGTGAAAAAGTTTTTCACAAAGCTTAAAATTAGAAAATTTACAATTCTTGCAATTATTTTCGACTAAAAATAAAACAAATTTTTTAAAAAGTTCGAACAAATTTCCATAATATAAAGAATTAAGAATTTATGGAAAATTTAATAAGAGTGTTCGATTTATTAAGATTTTTGTTTATATTCTACAAAATTTTTAATAATTTTTTTGGTGATCTTTTGAAGAAAATATTTTGAAAAAATCCCTGTTTGGAGAAACTGTTCGACTTATTGTCTGCAAAGTATAGGTTTTGTCTTTTACTAGACAAAAAAAATATTTTTACAAGTACAAAAAACAGAAAATATAAAATAAATTAAAATGTAATACATTAATATGTATGTATGTATGTACATTCATGTTGTTATTGAGGTTTGCTGTTAATGAAAATATTATACTTAAGGAAGTTATTCTACATATTAATAAAATTTTAAGAATAAAGGTTTTCTATTATTTATTCTCGTAAATACAGAAAATATATAATTCGAAAGTGTTTTAACATTCATAACCTTTATTATAGTTAAACAATCTATCTACTGATTTTCAAAAAAATTAATTAATTTTATGAAAATTACCTCATTTTAATTACTTGATTTCCTACTAAAATAATAAGAATAATTTTATTTTGATATTTAAATTACACAATCTACCTTATGCATATGTCTGTATTTATGTATACATATAATTAATAATTTTGAAGAAACGTCATTTAACAAGAGAATATTATGTTTAATAGATTTTAATATGCCTTTTTACACTTTATTCAGATGTCTAGTCAAAATTGTAATGGTCACAGTGAACCCATAAATATTCATGCAAACGGAGATAGTGCAAATGAACTTGATGATGGTGGACTCTCAATGAAGTTACATTTTACAACAATGAGCTCAATGGATCAAACTGTGCCACCATCACCTACAAAAAGTTCCTCACTCAAACGTAATAAAAGTTATGGGAATCTCATGCCAGCTGAAACTAAAGAGACCAGAGTTAAAGTCATTTATACAGGAGGTACAATAGGCATGGTAAGAAATGAAAAGAATGGTAAGTATGTACGAACTATTTTATAATCAGAATTAATTGTACTTTTATTTAGTTTTAGTCCCTATGCCAAATGCTTTAGTTAAACGTATACGTAAATATCCCAATATGCATGATGAGGATTATGCCAAAAAAAGGTTTGGTCAATCGGCATCTATGGCACCTTTGGTTTTACCCTACGTAGAGGGTGAAAGTAATCGAGTAATTTATCAAATATCCGAATATATACCCTTATTGGATTCTAGTAATATGACCATGCATGACTGGGTCAGAATTGCTTCAGATATTTATGTAAGTTATTATAATAATAAGAAATATATGCAAATTTTTGCTAATTTAACTACATTTTATTATATAGCAATCGTATGAATTTTTTGATGGTTTTGTAGTTCTACATGGCACCGACACTTTGTCCTATACCGCTTCGGCATTATCCTTTATGTTAGAGAATCTCGGTAAGACTGTGATAATAACTGGTTCTCAAATACCTATTTTTGAAACCCGAACTGATGGCAAAGATAATTTTACTTCGGCTCTGATTATTGCTGGCAATTATGTTATACCCGAGGTCTGTGTATTCTTTGGCAATAAGCTTATGCGTGGCAACCGCACTGTAAAAGTAAGCTCATGCTCCTTGGATGCTTTTGATTCCCCTAATGTTCCACCATTAGCTCATATTGGGATTAATGTAGACGTGGATTATAGGTTAATCTTTAGACCTTGTAAGATATCGAAATTTAATGTTCACTCTGAATTGGATGAAAATGTGGGTATTATACGCATATTTCCTAGCATTTCTACATCGACGTTCAGAGCCTTTTTGGCGCCACCAATGAAAGGTGTTGTTTTACAATCGTTTGGTTCTGGTAATGTACCTGCTAATCGCAAAGATTTACTAAAAGAGTTAAAAGAGGCCTCCGATCGAGGAGTAATAATAGTCAACTGCACCCAGTGTCCTACGGGCTCAGTGGCGGAAATTTATCATACAGGAAAGGTATTATTTGACATGGGTGTACTTCCTGGCTTTGATATGACACCCGAGGCAGCATTAACAAAGTTGTCGTATGTTCTAGGTAAAAGTGAATGGCCCTTGGATACTAAGAAACAAGTAAATACATAAATACATATTTAAAACAAAGTTTTTTTAATTAATTTTCCCTGCAGATGATGCAGTCGAATCTAAGAGGCGAATTGACTTCAACTTCTTGCCCCAAAATGGAAGAATATGATCTAGTTGATGCTGTAGCCAGATCTTTGCATTTATCTTCGCCCCAAGAACTTAGTCAATTAGGAGCCACACTATTTCCTGCCATGCTAAATGCAGCTGTTGTAGCCGGAGACATACAAAAGGTTTGCAAGAATACATTTGTTAGAAAGTATAAAAAGAATATTTTTCACAACCAGGTTAATAATTTAAAAGCCTACGGTGCTGACCTCTCAGGTGTTAATCAAGATAATCGCACTGCTTTACATTTGGCCTGTATTGAAGGCAATATGCCAGTTGTCAAACATCTACTACTTAATGGTGTTTCTGTGCATATCAGAGATCGTTATGAACGCACTCCTCTAATAGAGGCTGTGACTAATGATAATCATGAAATTATAAATCTGCTAATCAATTGTGGCGCCCATTTGACAGGATCCTCCAGAGCAGTGGGCGAACAATTATGCGCCGCAGCCGCTAGGGGTTCTTTGATACGTCTAAAGTCCTACCAACTAGCCGGCGCTGATCTATCCCAACCTGATCCTTCCGGCCGAACTGCTCTGCATGTAGCTGCTCTACATGGCCATGAAGAAATAGTACAATATCTTCTCGAATACATGGATAATATAAATGAAACTGATATGTTAGGACTTACCGCATTCGATTATGCTCAAAAGGCAGATCAGCAAAATGTTACTGTGTTGCTAAATACTTTTGGCCAAAATCGGTCCTAAATCGTTGTCACACACACATTTTACTAACACTAGTTAATTATACAAAACAACAATTTACACTAATTTAAACAAACAATCACTGACAAATATTACAAACTAGAAATTATTAATAAACAAACATATTTTAAAAATAAATTGTCAACCACCAAACAACTAAACTCAGAGTTCGTTTTGCGTAAATAACATACCTACATAACGGTTTTTGATAGTGTTGCATTTTGGTCTTAATGATGTTATCATGGTAAAATTATCAGGTAGCCTCACTAAAACAGCTGATTTTTTTTTTTTTTTCTACCTTAAGGTTTATCTAAAATGTTGAATTTTGTTTATGTATGTGTATATATTGTGTACGTATCTATTTTACCGCCAAAAAACACGCACACACATTTGCTTTTTGACATTTAAGTCGTCGTTTTCCAACAACAAAATACATGTAGATTTTTGCTGTTGCAGAACTGAGGCTACCTGATGATTGTACCATGGATGTTGTATAGAACATAACTGGAAGTTATTAGTCGAATTAAATAAATACTGTTAAGTTTGCTTAAAATTAGATTATTAGTTTAAATGGGGTTTGCAGTAAAGTTCGGAATTGGCATAACATTGTTGTTTATAACAACAATTGAATACAGAACAGGGACAAGATCTAATTTCTAATACAATATATTGAAATAGCAAATTATATTATATATGTAATATTACTATAATTTTGTCAAGAAAAAAGCATACAGAAGTGGAATATAATTAAGTACAAGTCTAAAAAAAATACTTTTGCAAAACAACTGTAAATTACGTAAAAAAATGTTCGAAAAAACAGACAAGTGGTGGTTATTTTCCTTGACTTTAAACGAGTATTTAAATCTATTAAAATAATAGAAAATAACAGGCACGTAATTCAAATAGTAGTTTCAGTCATACTTCAGAGCAGAAAACGATTTACTAAAGTACATGACATGTTTTATGATGCAATGAAATGGTGTACCAAAAGGTTAAATTTTAAGAGCTTTACGGCCATATGCAAAAAAATATTTAATGAAGATTTAAACAGATATTAGTTACTTGGCGTATTAAGGCTAACATGCCTTTATTAAAAAAAACCCGAATACATTATTTAAACATGCAATAATTTTAACATGTACATACTTTTTTTACTGGCCATACCATCAATTTCTTTTGCCGATTTGTTAATAACGATACAACACAAAGAATTTAAATTCATTCGGGTAGTCGGCTTTAAACAGATTATTCTTATTTGCAAATGAAAAAATTTTGTTTAATTGGAGTAGCTTATTTTTTTTCAATCGTGTATATAATATTTATTTTATATCAATAAAACAAAACAAAAAAATAAAATTATTCACATGAAGCAACAAGACATTTTTTCTAAGAAGCAGATATGGTATCCAAATATCAACCTTTTTTTAATTTGTTAAAAACAACTCACAAAATCGCAATTAATTTCACATAATATAGTATTTATTTTACTACTTTAAATTTTTAAAGATAATAAAGGTAGGTATGTTAAGATTTTTGAGTTTTTGCATTAGTTTATAAAGTTGTACTTTTTTTTGCTTACGGCCGTAATTGTTTATCTATATAAATAAAAATCTCTATGAATGTAATCGCAGCATGGTTGAACTGCTAAAACGATTTGTATAATTCTATTTTATTCGGTTTAAAAATTCCAGGAAATGATTTGTAAAAAAATTAAATAATTCCTGATAAAGCTCGAAAACATTTAAGGTTTTATTATATTACCTACTATTTACATCTTATTTTTGTAAGTGTAAGCTAACTGGAAGGAAAACCTTATAAATTTAACATTTTTAATATATTTCCTTCCATATACTTCTCATTTTTCTAACTATGAGAAATGTTTAGGAGAAATACGAATAAATTGTGTAAATATTACAGCGAACACAAATTAAAAATAATTATTTATTTTATTTTACCTCTTTTTTTAAATTTTTAATTTGTTAATTGATTTTTCCTGAAAATGCTACACCAAGGAGTAGCGAAACATTGAGAAAGAAAATAAAACATTGTTTAATTTTTGTTGCTTTTTATAAAAAAATAGAAACTGTTGTATGACCTTAGGCTTAAATAATTTAATATAAAAATTAAAAAGAAAAAAAATATGAAAAAAATAAGAAAATCTATCCTACTACTAGGAGTAAAATAAAAAAATGTAAATGTTTGTATGTTAAGATATATGTCTCTCAATCACAAAAAAAAAACGGCTAAATGAAATTTAATGAAATTTGGCACACATACATAAATATTTATAACAACCTAGATTAACACATAGGCTACCTTTTATTATAATATTATAAGCATGCGAAGTTGTATTCAGACGCGACTGAAAAATTCATCATCGGACAGCCAAAACGAATAAAACTAGACATACAATTTTTATAGGGGCTTATGCACATATAGCAAACATGGGGCTTAATTCTCGTTCTGTGAAATGAAAAAAATGTTTGTATGGCAAAGGGTATAGTGACACCATATGATATGACACACAAAAACTTTTCATTTCATAGTTTCATAGAACGAGAATTGATACCCTGTAATAACAAATAGGCTATCATTCATCACGCACGTGAAGTCGTGGACACACGCAAGTTATATGTTTAACAGAGTTTTTGATAAACAACTTAATTATAAAACTGTGATAGTTCCTTTATTTAATTAATCAGATGTTAATTGTTGTAATACTATTTGTAAATTCACATAACTTTGTTAATTATATTGGTAAAAATAAAAAGTTTTAATAAAAAAAATAATTATATATATATACAGCTATACTCATCTAAGTGAAATGTAAATATTTTTTAATAAATGAACCTCATACAAAAAGTAGGATTTAAAACACAACAAAAAAATTAATTTGTGTAGGTTCCCATCTCTGTCAAGAAGATTTGACACTAAAATACCGAATACTTTAATATCTACGTCACTTTGCCAGTAGTTTTGTTGCACCCCTTTCTAACTAGGCAAGTCACTTGCTCAAGTTAGTTTTTATTTTCTTTTATTTTTCTTTGAACTTGCTTTCATGTTCAGACTCAGCAACTGACTTGCCCAAGTTTCGTTCTCTTTTACTTATTATACTCTTCACACAGTGAAAAAGGGTATATATAGGTTTGTCATTCCGTTTGAAATTTCTACAATTATCAATTATCTACACATACATACATACGTTTATATTTTATTCAAATTTTTATTGTTTTATTTTTAATTTTTCTTTTAATTTATTTTTTTTTAAGCACATAAGTAAACTAAATGTATAATATTACAATGGGATGTTTTTATATATGTATGTTTTGTATGTACGTATTTCATATGAGATAAATGGTGACATAAACAATTGTTGTTGCATGACAACACGTTGTGAAGGGTTTATAAGATTCGGCATGGCCGAATATAGCACTCTTGTTTGTTTTTATTACTCTTTTGTTTTTGGTTTCTCAACAAAAACTTGCTCGTACTTGCCGAGTACAGGCAAGTGTGTACTCAAAAATGAGCAAGTTTCTTCCTCTTAACCCGACCTTACCCCTTTTGACTATAAACACAACACTTGCGCAAGTCACTTGCGCAAGTGACTTGCCTAGTCTGAAAGCCGTGTTGCAATGTGAATTAATACAGGTAACCATTACATGTTTGTGTATTATTGCGGTGTAATCAGGGTACACTTATGTAGGTGTCAGTGATCGGCTTTGAGTCGTTTTTATACCCTTCACCTGTGGTGCACAAGGGTATATATAGCTTTGTCTTTCCGTTTGTAATTTCTACAGTTTTCATTTCCGACCCCTTGGATAAGAAAAATTAAATACTTTAATAAGAAAAAAATGTTGGTTGGGTTTTTGAGGAAGTTTTTTATAGTTTTCCTTTTTTTTTTGAATTCTTATTTTGTTAATAAGAATTTAGGAATAAAACTTATAACATTTTAAAACTTTTTCAAGAATTTGGGTAAAAGGTCTACGGACGATCTGGTATAAGCACCAGTGAAATGCATATAGACCAGCTTAAACCCAACAACCAAATAAAATATTGAAAAATTAGTTGGGAGCATATCCCGAATAATTTAGTAAATTATTTATAAATAAATTTATATTAATTCAAACATTAAGGCTAACAAAATTGTTTTTGCTTTTTAAGTAATAACTACCCTAAATTAGTACTACTGTGGGTAGTATGTTTTTCATGCTATCATGGCTACCTATAGCGATCGGCTAAGACTGTAATAAGCTGAGCCGTCTGTAATATTTGTGATATCCGTTGACATGGTCTGTTATCAAAAATTTATTAGAATGGGCGATTAAAATTTGATTTATCACACCTTGTTATAAGGTGATGTTCACAAGTCATATATCTTTTTGTCATTATTTTATTTTTTTATTATAAGTACAACAGAGAAAAGAAAATATCAATAAATTATTTATATTTACATATGATATAGTTATTCGATAAAATTTAAATTCTTTATTATGCCTTCAAAATCAACCCTGAAATAATTGTCATTTCTACTACTAAATTTTTATAACGCAGTACTTTGCTGACATGGAATTTATTTGTGTTTTTTTTTTCTTTAATAAATTTTTTTCTATAAAAACTTATGGTAAATTACCAATAAAAACACTAAAATATTAATTAAAATATAAAAAAATTATTCCTTAAGCTATTGTCTATAGTGAAAATTTAAGGTTCTTAAAAATAAAGTAAAACTGAAAGCAAAAATTTTTAAAAAGTTTTCAATTGCGAAAATGAACACGTCAGATAAACTAAATATTTTGTGTGTCATTGATTTAATTTGTTGTTGCGTTATTTGATGTAGAAAATTATTTTTTTACATCGTATTAAAAATTTAATGTTTTTTTAAGATGTAAACTTTTACTGTATAACTTAATATTTATTATATTTTGCAGTACAGAACTAATCAAATGTTCATGTGTAGCAGCCAACGAAAGTACCAATTTGCCGATTACATTAAAAACAAAAATACAAAAGTATTGATACCTACGAGCAATTGTTATTAGTTAATCGATTATTCCTTAGGTTAATATTTTTAAAAAATATTTATAATATACTTATGTATTAGGATTTTAATTTTGTTTTTTATTTTATCTTCATGAAGTATATTAACATAGAATAGCAAATTAAATTAATTCAAAATATAACATGTCGTCGAACGAACAGCAACAACAATTGCAGGAGAGTTTCTTACAGCAGCAGGTAAGTTTGTAAAATGTTATACTGCATTTTGTTATAATGAATAATCTATGTACCTATATTGTCATTAGATTTATTTTTATTAATTCATTCAATGTTTGTGTGGGATTGAAAAATTATGATATTTAAAATTTGCAAATGTTTTTTCAACTAAAACATTAAGCTTAATGCCTACAAACAAGGTAAATATTAAGCTGCTGCATAAATATCCTCATACAATGATCATGTTCATGTGTCAATGAACGAATATCCAACTTTGAACACAAACTTGCTTACTTATTACATAATTTATCGTAGTTTAATATCAGTAAGTTAGTTATTATGTTGCCAATTACATTGAATTCTGTTTTTGGTTCAATTAAATTTTTCAAGTGTTCATGAACAGTAGGCATTGTTTGACCAAAAACTAGTCCAAGGCGAATTCATACAGGTGAAATTATCAGCCAAGCTGATGGGGAGACTTTATGCCAAAATTGGTTGAATTTGCCTTATTAATGCAGGGAAGGGAAATGTGCTTTTAAATTGTGTATTAAACAATTAACTTGAGTGTACTTTTTTGATAATAAGTGTGCTTAATTTATGTATATTTGTTGCTTTTGAGTCATTTATAATGTGTTTTAAACAATTATATCGTTTTTTAATCAAATTTTGTTATATTTAATATGTAAAAACAACTTTTCCATCCCTGATATACGAATTGGCCTTGACACAAAACATCTCATGAAAAGTTGCTTTGTTGTATCAATTCGCCGTTGCGTTGGATATGCCTTGAACTAGTCGTATTTTGTTTTACATGTGGTAATTTGTCTTGTTATATCCCAGCAAAAAAATCTATGACAAAAACGTGAATTTGCAGGGGTTTAACTGATGACGAAGTGATTAAGTTTAGGTGAAAACACTAATGATTTTAACATTAGCGTGTCATTGAAAATCATGTGTTTACATGAATATTTTAATGAACTGCACTCTATTTTAACAACTGCAAAGAACTAATGCATAAATGGTGAAAAGCGTCCGCTGTTACATGAGTTAATTTTGTTTGCATAATGTTGTATTAATTTTTAAGCACATCATTTATGACAAATTGCTTCGCCTTTAGGGTGTCATTTATATTTATTGCTTTTATACAAATAATTTAGAAGTCTTTAAAATGTAATTCGCTTTGCACTACTTCCAATTTTTTTTGCTGGGATTTATAATATTTGGAATAGAATTTTGTTTGGTACCTATTCAGTTTTATTATACTCTTCAGTGGTTCTAAGTGTATGTTGTATTCGGGAGTAATTAAAACACGCTGTTGTAGAGAATAAAAGTATATTTAATTCCTAATTAATTACAACTAAAAATATTTAACAATAAAAAAAGATAGTGCTTATGGCAAAAACGAACAATTAAATCTTCCAATATAATAGATGTGATGTTACCATATTAACACCTTAGAAAAAGTATTCATACGTTGCGATTATAACAGTGTATATATAGCTTTTTCATTCCTTTTGTAATTTTCACAATATTCATTTCCGATACCATAAAGTATATATTTTCTAAAAGCTTATGACCAGGGTAGTCAAATAATTTCCTTTAGTCCGCCTTACCTTCAAAAAACTTTAAGGGGCAACTTTCCGAAGCCCCACAAGTTACTCAGATCTATGTATAAGAGCAAATAGGAGACTAAATATCGGTCATGATGAAAATCATGTCATCACGAACAGAGAGTGCTCAGTTTATAAAAACAGACTTAATAACAAGAAGAATAGGTCAGGGTTAATAGTTTAGCCATCAAAGCAAATATACGTTATTTATTTTATGAAATTATTGCTGATGAACAAAACCTAGATTTTATAATTCTTACTGAAACCCATTTAACAAACGAGATTGAAGATCATGAAATACAATTACAAGAATATGATCATTATATAACATACTCAAATTGAAACAAGACGGGAGGAGTAACTATTTATACATACTTAAAAAAAGTAGGAAGTTACAACAATTTGAGAAAAGTCTTAAGAATACAATTTTGGATTAAATCATGCATGGTAGAAATCAAGAACTACTAATATGTTATAATAGCATTGTATATATCACGCAGATCACGTAGTGAAGTACAAATTTGTCTGGCTTGGAGCAAATTAAAATTGTAGAAATTAAAAACGGAATAAAAAAAATATCAGATCATGAAGCAATAGACATACAAATTAAACTCGTAACTAGAAATCAAGATCATAACAGTAAAAAGGAAATTGAAATATTTAAATACAATAGAATGCTTTTTTATAAAGAAATTAGTGCAATATTAAACAATAATGAAAATGATAATTTAAATTATAAAGTAAATAATTTTGACTTATGTATTGAAAATGCGATAAAGAAACTTACAATTAAAAAATATTAAGTAAAGAAAGTAATATTGGTCAGGTTGAAAACTACTTATTATCTAAATTTCTCTTTGATGTAAAAATTATTTCCAACTCGCATGTATTAATGACAGCATATAAAGCTAATTCATACTTACGTTTCATAAAGCGTTGGGCTAAGAAATTTAATGATCCTTATGTGACAAAAAATTTATTCACGCCGTATATTCAAAAACTAGAATCAGTCCAAATTAAAATTTTTGTTGTTTTGCGTTCGTAACTTAGTGTAAATATGCATCAATGTTCCTAGCAGGCAGCTCAGATCTTTTGAACCGTTATATATAAATTTTACCGAACAAACTACATTAACTTTGATCCATTTAGAAGAATTTGTGCTGAGGTAAATAAGTTCTATGTAAACTTTTCTGATAATGTTGCTGTAACTAGAAAAAAACTAATAAGGTGTCTCAATTTAAATTCTTACATCTAATGCTGTTTCTGTCTTTATTTGTTTATGTAAATATTGTTTTCTTTAAAAAAAAGCTTCTCAACTGTAAATGTTATGTTGATTAAATTTAATAAAAAATAAAAAAAAATTGATTATTTAAACGGCTTACATACTTGCTGCCCAACAACACAAATAAAAAGACTACAAAAACTACAAAATTAGGCTTCGCGGTCAATCTTTAAATATAATATATGTCCCAATTCAAGTAATGCTTAACACAAGGAAATAGCTTAACGTACAACAGAGATTAGAACAATTTATTCAAAAAATGAAAATTGGAAACGCACCTGAGTAAAAAAGAATAACTTGACTATGTAAGAGAAGTGCAACCGTATTACCTAAGAAATGCAGGAATCTTTAGGCTACCAAGAGTTACAACAACAGCAAAGCCACGATCTTCATTTTTAAAATACTTAAATTAATAAAAAAACAAGTAAGAGCACTATATTCGGCCGTGCCGAATCTTATATACCCTTCACAACGTGTAGTCATGCAATAACAGTAGTTTGTATTACCATTCATCCCATATGAAATACGTACATATATATATAATATACAGTGGCGTGCAGAAATGAGTACATAATTCATTTCTTTACTTTTCTGAACGATAAAATGAGCAATAACAAAGAAAATAAAAACAATTTTTTTTTTTATTTATTCTGCGTTTCAGTCTGAATAAAACAACCAAAAATTTAAAACAAAAAGCAACAAATTCATAGAGATAAAAAACCACAACAAAAATAACTCGCATGTACTCAATTTTGCACTTTTTAATAAAAACGGTTTTTACCGTTAGTTTTGAATTGTTTTCTTATGTATTAATAATACCAGTAATGCAAATTTATGCGTAAAATCGTGTGATTAGTAATAATTAAAGTGTCATATCAAGTGTACCGCAATAATATTCAATATTTAAAAAAATGAAAAAGTTATCACGTGATGTGCAAAACAATGTAGTTTCCTTAACTAATAATGGTGCGTCATCTCGGGAAATAGCCAAGGAGCTAAATATTAGTCAATCTGTGGTCATACGCGTTGAAAAAAGACGACATACTGCTCCCAAAAAGCAAACCAGAGGCCGCCGCAAACTGTTGGCGGACGCAGATGCACGTCTTATGATGGCAGAAATGAGGCAGAACACGACCATAACACCGAAAAATACTTTTGTTGCCAAAAATAAGCACGTTAGTGAATGGACTGCATGACGAGCGCTCCACAACATTGGCTATATTTCAGCCGTTAAGAAAATTAAACCAGCGTTGTCCGAAAAGAATCAAAAGGCGCGAATGAAATTTGCAAGAGACCATAAAAATTGGACGGTAAATGACTGGAAACGAGTTATTTGGTCAGATGAATCAAAATTTAATCGTTTCCAATCGGACGGTAAGCAGTACTGCTGGAGTCGCCCTGGTGATACCATTCAACGCCACCACGTCAAGCAAACTGTGAAGCATGGTGGTGGGAACATCATGGTTTGGGGATGCTTCACTTGGTGGCATATTGGGCCATTACACAGAATTGAAGGTATAATGAAGAAGGAAGAATACCTTACCATTTTGCAGACTCATCTTCCCGAGTTCGTTGACAAAAGTGCCTATCCTGAAGAAGAAGTCGTTTTTCAGCAGGATGGTGATCCAAAGTATACAGCGAAAATAGTGAAAAAAAGGCAGAGTGAGCAAAATTTTCAACTGATGAATTGGCCAGCCCAAAGCCCCGACCTCAACCCGATTGAGAATTTATGGTCAATCGTGGGAAGACGGCTGGGGTTGTACCAATCAGCTCCATCAAACCTAGAAGAGTTGTGGACACGAGTACAGCTAGAGTGGAAGAATATCCCAAAAAAAATAATAATGGAACTGGTTGAAAGCATGCCAAAGCTTATTAATATGGTACTAAAAAATAAAGGGTTATGGACCAAGTACTAAAAAAGTTCTCCACTAACAACTTTATTAAAAAGTGCAAAATTGAGTACATGCGAGTTATTTTTGTTGTGGTTTTTTATCTCTATGAATTTGTTGCTTTTTGTTTTAAATTTTTTGTTGTTTTATTCAGACTGGAACGCAGAATAAATAAAAAAAAATTGTTTTTATTTTCTTTGTTATTGCTCATTTTATCGTTCAGAAAAGTAAAGAAATGAATTATGTACTCATTTCTGCACGCCACTGTATATATATATATATATATATATATATAATTTATAATATATATAAAACAAACAAAAAATAAAAAAAAAAATATTAAAAAAAAATAATAAAAATATAAATAACATATTACATAAAAATTAAAAAAAAAATTTAAAAAAAAAAATAAAAAAAATTTTTTTTTGGCTCAGCTGGGATTCGATGCCACGTTTTCTCTAACCAGTATACACGTTTGTATGTATGTATGTTGTTGTTGTAATGTTGTTTTTGTGAAAAAAAATCGAGGTGGTCGTGGGTTTTTGCTCATATCTCAGTTGTTTATGTACCGAGGTTTCTGATTTTCAATACCGTTCTACTCCCGAATATTTCTGATATTTTAATACCTCACCCGGGTCCGAGCGATGTCGGGGAGCTTCAAAAAGTTGATTTCAACATACACACGGACAGACGGACATACTGACAGAGCTTAATCGACTCCCCTATTCATAAGCTTTCAGAAAATATATACTTTATGGAGTCGGAAATGAAAATTGTAGAAATTTCACACGGAATGACAAACCTATATATGAATACATATGTATATATAAAAGAAATATTGTACTATTTGTTAGATGCAATACATTTATACCATAGACAGACGACAGCGTTAATTTGCATTAAAATCTCACTAATGCAAATTAAAATTTTGCTGTGACAGACGACTGTTTCTGCATTTAGTTAAAATTGTAAAAATTGTAAATGCACTAGCAATCACAAATCTGAACATGTTCCTACAAGTTGGAATGGCAGAAGAACACTCTGAAATAAGCGAAAGGGAATTGTGGAAATTCGTAGGTTTAATGGTATCATTTCATGGAGGTTATAATTCATACATACATATGTATGTAGGTATGTGATATTTTTTTAAAGGACCGTAACAGCACTTTTTGGGAGAGTGACGTGCTTACGATGGACGATACCAGTATTAAGGAAAACTTTCGCCTAAACAGAAAGGCATTCCAAAAAATATGTAAAAAATTTCAACATATCGAATCTATTTTTATTTTACATTTTTGATTTTTTAATTTTTTGATGGATTGCCGACCGTGTTGCCATATTGAAATTGCTAAAGCATAAATTTGATATAGTGCATTTACGTGAAATCTAATACACATTGGAATGGGGATAATTCAATAGTTAATTTGAATTAAGACATTTAATGCAAATTAACGCTGTCGTCTGTCTATGGTATTAATCGAATTTTGTAAAGAGAAATTTGTAATTATATTATTAAAGAAAATTTGTCAAGTATTTTAAATACTACTAATTAAATAAAAAAATATATAAAATTAATAGACTGGCGCATAAATAGCAAGACGTAGATCCGGTGAACAGGCACAAAATAAAAATAAGCTCGTGGAATTATTGGTGCATACTTCTTTAAAAATAATGCAGGTCAGAACGTTATAGTCAATAGTGACCACTACAAAGATATTATTACTGACCGTGCGATTAAACGGCACTAGAAAAATTAGGCCACGTCCGTTTAAGCCATGGTAGTCATTTATTTATCTTGCGAATAAAGTAAATTTCATGTCAATTTTAAAAAAATCATTCTTGTCTAATTCCATTTCAAAATGTTATATCTGTAGAAAAAAACACCCTTTATATTAATAATTTAATAAGTTAGCTTTATATTTTTTGTATAGAAATGTATACATAAAAAGTTAGCAGCTACATAGTTGGTTAACACACAGTGTTTTGTTATGCATTGGCATTTTTTTGAAAATCCTTATTAACTAATTAATTTTTTTTAGGAAAAAATATCCGCATTAAAAGAACTGGTACGAAAATCGGAAGAAGCTCACGGTACAAGTAAATCAGTCGCACAAGAAAAGGTTAAAAACATTGCGGAAAGACTATTGAAATCTAAAGCTAAAAGTAAACAAGGCTTAAATGTGTCCACATATTCAATCACAGAAACACCCTCTACAGAGGTTTCATTTGTGGCCCAAGAACAAGCAAATGTGTTGTCAATATCACAGGGACAATTTTCTCTACAATCGCCCTGTCCAACTTTTGCCTCGACGCCAAATCCTACACCCAACCGTTCACCATCTAAATCACAACAAACGTTGCACCGAAAAGAAACACCCTCGTCGTCCATAACATATAGTCTTCAAAGCAGCGAGAAGATTGCTTTAATGAGACAACAACTGGAGCAAAATAAATTGCGAATGGCCCAAAAGGCTTCCAGTAAACAGCATTTGGAACAATTGGTTTCTCAACTTAAAGATAAATTCGAAAGCACACAACAGTGTCTGGAGGATACTACCGAGTTGGGTAGATCTATGTCAGATCTAAGTAGTTTTATACAACAAACACCCGTCAGCCGTGAACGTCATAAATCAGCTACAGACTTAAGTAATCAAAGCTTTAGTCTGGAAAAGGAGCGTATAAAATTCCTAGAAAACAGATGTCGTCTCTTGGAAAAGCAGCTGGAGAAGGAAAAACAAAACAATCGCCACAACCATGCCAACGTTTCGTCCACTAGCAATAACAAACAATTGGAAGTCAAAATATCCGAATTGGAAACATCTATGCAAGAGAGACAAAACGAATTTAAAGCTAAAGAAAAGACCCTCAAAGAGGAAATAAATAAGCTGCAAACTAATCGAGAAATTACTGATTTCGAGACTTTAGAGGAAAATGAAAAATTGTTTAAAGAAAATAAGGCATTAAAATTAACAATCGAAGGAATGACAAAAGAAAGTAATAACTGTCAATGGCAACAACAAATCGAGATCTTAAATCAAGAAAATGCACATTTAAAACATCAACTAGTCGTGCTTGGCGAACAGTTGGAAGTTTTTACGTCCGAGAACGTAGAAAACTCTTCATTACAACTAAAAACCGAAGTAGAGAAGTTGAATAAACAATTGGAAATATTTAAAGCAAAGGATTCTGCTGAGACATTGAATATAATAAATGAAAACGATTTACTTAAGCAGGAAACCGTAACTCAATTGAAGCGTATACAAGAATTAAAAGAAATCAATGATGTTTTGGAATCTACGAGATGCGATTTGACCTCCAAATGTACACAACTAGAAGAACAAATCAAACATTTGCAAGTAGATAATATAGTCGCGCAAGAAAAATTAAGCTTGTCGGAAGCAAAGTGTGACCAATTTGAACAGAATAAAAAGATAAAAGCATCTTCACCATCTTTAATTACTGTGCAAGATACCGACAGTCAGGTAAAGGATGAAATGGCCAAACAAATCCAAGAGCTTATAGATGAACTGGGCGAAATAAGATTAGAAAACTCAAAGCTCAAAGCTACCGTAAATGAACAAGAGAAATTAGAGGTCAATGATAGTTTAATAGCCGATAAAATAGCCCGTTTGGAGGCCTGTATCGAGTCACAAAGGGAGGACATATTGAAATCGCAAGAATTACATAAGAAATGTGAAGAAGAACTAATGGAAAAGACCATTGAGTTGAATGTTTTAAATGCAAATTTTAAAGTATTAGAAGAAAAACTGGAAACATCTTCAAAAACCAAGCCATTATTCTCTTCAACATCTGCAGACAATCAAGACTTTAACACTGCTGAATTGGAGATGGAAAATCGACAATTAAAACAAAAGTTAGATGAATCTAACAAGGCTATGATCAAACTAAAATTAAAATGCAAGCAAAGTGAAAAACAAATAGAAAAGCTAAAGAAAGGTTCCGACCTTCATGAAGTGGTAAAATTGACAAAAGAAAAGGAACAATTGCACCAAAAGATAACGGAATTAGAAGATGAAAAGGGGCAATGGCAGTTGACACAAATGGAGACTCTTTCACAAGGTAGCAAAGAGGAAGAAACCAAAGAAGATCTGCACAAAGAATGTGAAAGAAAAATTTTAGATCTAGAGTCTTTGGTAAAAGAAAAGGAATTACAATTAGAGTCTCTGAAACAAGGAGAACAAATACGTGTCACTTCTGAATTGGAAGAAATCCAATTGGAAGAACAAGTTAGGGAATTAAAAGAACAATTAACTTTACTTGACAAACATTATAAATTGAAGGAGCAGAAATTGCAAGAATCCTTTAATACAATTGATAAAATAACCAAACAAAAAGATGAGCTAGATAAGAAATTGGAACATTATCTCAGTGAAAACATAGAACTCTTAGATAAGGTAGAGAAACTTTCGAAATCTTCTTCCTCTGCCGAATCTATAGAAATCGTCGAAAGACTAACACAACAGGAAAAACAGGAATTAGAAGAGTTTAACAAACGTTTAGGCGAAACCGGCGAGGAGACATCCTCACAAAAGGAAGCTGTTAATGAACTAACGCAAACGGATATAAGTCCCGAAATAACAGAAAGCCTTAATAAATTACGAGAGGAAAGTTCTGAATTGATGAACAAAATCGAATTATTTACCACCGAAAGAAGAGAAGTGTTAGAAAAAATGGAAAATTTAACTACGGAAAACCATGAACTTTTACAACGCATAGACGACTTAACGCAAGAAAAGCATAATCTGGAATCAAAACTAAGCCAACAAGTTGAGAATTATGATGAACTACAAATCAAGTTGAAAAATACTACAAAAGAAAAAGATTCTTTAAACCTAGAAATGCAGGAATTTAAAAACCAAAAATCTCAACTATCTCAAGAGTTGACTTCTTTGCAACAATCGTCGGAAGTGGTAGCAGCTTTGGATAATAGTGAGACTTTATTTGAGAAATGCGAAAAATCTCTATCTAAACTTTATGGGGAATTAGAGGCATATCGCAAGGCTAATGATAAGAGAAGTAAATTTAATGTTTCCAAAAAACTTGCCAAAGAAGCAGAAAATGCTCATTCTCAATTAAGCGAATTGTTGCAAAAAGTTAAAGAGGCAAGCAATGCGGTAGAAACTGTTACAGTAGTTGAAACTGTTGTAGCGGTAACAGCTCCTAATGGCAAAGCTTTGGCTGAGTACGAACAATTAACTGCTCAGAATCGAGAATTAAAAGGCACTATACAAGAACTGCGCCGACTACTAGATGAAGCCAAAGATCAACAAGAAGACCAAACCGACAATAGATTCTCCTCCGAAGAAAGACCAGCTATACAGTCAGAAGACAACATTGATATACAAAGTGACACTCGGAAAAAATTGCAAAAATCTCTAGAGCAAATTGAAAAGTATGAGACACAATTAAGCCAACTGCAATCTCATGTTGAAGATCTGACCCAAGAACTTTATGAAGCTAGAACAGGACTCGAAGAGAAGACAACTGAGATTTCAAATATTTCGGCGGAAGTCGTTAATTTAAAAAAAATATCCGAAGATTTTGATCGTTTGATTAATGATAAAGAAATGACACACGAAAAACAAATAGAGCAATTAACCAGGCTTAGAAAGCAACTTGAAGCTAAATGTGATACATATGAACAAGAAATGGAAATATTGCAAACACTAGTAAATGAACAAAAACAACAACTTATAGAAGCCTATAAAGAACATGAACACGAAATGAATCTTAAGCTTTTAGAGTTGCATCATCATGAAGAGCTAGCTCACGAACTAAACCAAGAAATTATACAACTAAAACAAACTTCGGCTCTTCAGGGCTCTGAGTTGTCACAGGATTTGCAAAAAGAATGTGAAAAATTAAGAGAGTCATTGAAAGTCAATAAACACTTGATTCAGGAGCAAGTTGAGGAATTATCCAATAAACAAGAAACCATAGACACTCTTAATGAACAGATCATTGATCTTTACAAGACAATTGAAGAAAATGCTAATAAAATCATAGAAAAAGAAGATCAAATTTCCTTTATACAAGAATTGTATGATGGCAATAAACAGGAATTGTTCAAATTAGAACAAAAACATACAGAATTATCTAAGAAACATCAGGATCTTTTACTTGATAACACAAAGTTAAAGGAACAAATAAATGAACAACTAGATCAGCTGTCAGCAATACCAGCATTGGAACGAAAGGTTCAAGACGTAGAGATGCAAAAAATGGAACAATTTGATAAATTAAAGAAATATGCCGCCATTTTAAAAAAGAAGTCCCAACAATGTGCAGAGTATGAAAATAAAAACAAAGCATTAACTCACCAATTACAGAGCAAACGTATTAATAAAAAAATGGAAGTTGAAGAGAACAAGAATTATGAATTAGGAATTGAGCTTCAAGGTGCTCGTAAACAGTTGGAAGAAAAAGTCCGAGAACTAGACGACGTTGTTATGAGCAAATTATATTTAGAGGAACGGGTGCAAGAATTAAATGAAAATTTAAATAAAAAAGAAATGTTCTTAGAAACAGCTCAGCAACAGTCATTACTGAAAGTTCCAGCTATTCAAGACGAACTACTTGCTATACGACAACAACTAAAGAAAAAAACACAGGAAGTTGAAGAATTAAAAAATAGTTTAACAGATAGAGATATAAAAGTTCAGCAATTAAAAGATGAACTCGAAAACCTATATTCTGATAACTCAAAAACGCAATTAGGACTAGATTTGCAGACGGCTCCAATAACCACACAACAGCCGCAAAATAACTTAGAAACTGAACAACTGCGTCATAAACTACAAGCTGCTCAGACTGACATACAAAAACTAAGGTCTGACTTCAAAATGGCTCAGCAGAGTTCGTCATTAACTTCCGATTTGGGTGGTTTCAATGAAACTGTCCAGTTAAAAGAAGAATTACATTGCACTCAGGAAAATCTAAAATTAAAGGTAAGAGAAATTGAGGAACTAAGGCAAGCATTAATGGCAGCTCAAGAACAATTAACCGATTGGGGAAATGATTCATCGGTCAAGAACGCAGACTGTGAGAACTTAAACAAAATCTTACAGGATAAAACAGACAAACTTAAAAGAGCCGAAGACACTTTGGAAGAGTTAGAGAACGAATTAATGGTTCTAAGAGAAAAATATTATGAAAGTTCACAAAAATTAGAACAACTTACCAAAGAACTGGAAAGTGCTAAGGCTAATAAGCCACAAATATCTCAATACGATGAAATGGAAAATAAATTACAGCAAGTAACTGAACAATTAAAGGCTAAATCTCTGAAATTTGAAAAATCAAAAGCTGTTATCAAAGAGCGCAATAGTCAGATTCAAAGATTGCAGGCACAACTAAAAGATCTGCAAGAAAAATTATCGGCTTGTCCTGAAGAGGAAATTATTTCGCCCACCACCCTACATCAGTTAGATGCATCTATACAGCGACCGGTTAAAGCTGAATTAGAAGCTCTACAGGAAGACTACAATAAACTGAATGAAAAATACATCAGCGAAAAAAACAACTTCCAGGAAACCATCACAAAATTGGAAACATTACATGATGGCATACAGGCCAAATTGCAGGAGGACATGTCTTACATAGAGACCCTCGAACAAGAAAATAATGCATTCAAAGATAAAATCTGTCGCCTCCAAGAATGTTTATCCGGCTTTGAAGATCGACGAGCATCCATGGAACGCAAAGTAAATATTTTAGATGAGCAGATGCAATCAAAAACCGAGGAACATCTCAAGGTTGAAGATGAATTAATACATCGTTTAAATATGCTATCCGAGCATGACGAAATTATAGCTCAGCGTTTAATTGATTCACAAAGTGAAAAAGAAGTCATAGAAGAGAATTATCGTAAACTACAAATCGAATACAATATCCTGCAAACGAAATGCCAGAAACTGGAAACAGAGTACACTGAATTTAAGAGCCAATCTAGTAATGATTATGAGCTCAAGCTTAACACTCTACGGGAACAGTTGAACAAGACCGAGGTGGACATTGAAAAACAAAAAACTATTTATGATAGTAAACTGGCAGCCAAAGTAACCGAACTTGATGAACTTGAATGTGAACTAAGTGACCAGCTGGAAAAAATAAATGCAGAAAAAAGACAACTCTCTGAAAAGCTGGAACGCATGACGGATGATTGTGTTGCGCATCAAAATGATATTCTGCGACTACAAGAAAATCTTAATTCCTTGGAACAGATTAAAAGCGAGCTAGAACGTGAATCTTCTTGGCTACGGATGCAAAATGAGAACTCACAACAGGACTTGTATGAATTACAAGACCTACGCATGCAATCTATGCAAGACAAAGCCGAAATCGAGAATCTAAGGCATCAAATAGATTCTATCTCTTCTAATCATGAAAGTGAGTTGCAGGCTTTACGGACTCAAATAGCCGAATTGGATACTTTGCGCATGCAGGTGGGCCAGAATCAAACAGACGACCAGGTATTTATAGAAACTGAAAACAAAAGATTGACAGATCTTTTGGCAGAGAAAGAGGTCATCATAGAAAACTATCAACGTCAAAACTTGCAGTTACAAATGGCTGCAGCAGCTACCAGTTCGAATGCTTCTAATCAACAGGATCCATTCTCTTTAGCTTTTGGCTTGCCAGCTCAAAATAACACAAACAATCAGCAACTTGACAATAACAGCAACGAACTTGACCGTCTTCGTCAAGAAATGCAAGATAAAAATCAGCAAATCTATCGTTTGCAACAAGACATAAATAATTTGCAAGCTGAATTAAGCCTGGTAACTGATGCAAATCAAGAAATGCAAAACCAGTTAACGGAACGTCAACAAGATGCCGCGAATCTACAAACTCTTCAAAATGTATCTTCTACACTCACAATAACTCAGCCTACAGATGTTATACCTGCACCACCAATGTTCTTCACAGCAGATACCGCTGTGCGGTCACCATTCGATGATCTGTTACAATCCTCCTACGCGGTTGAAACACAGAGTGAAGTTTCACTTGAACATCCTCCCACCATAGAAGACTTACAGCGAAATGTTTCAGATTTAGAAAAACATGCTCAAGACTTGGAGCACAAATTGGCAATACGCAATCAAAGAGAATCTGAATACGAGGATAGAATACGAGATTTAGAAACTCGTTTTCAAGACAGAGATCAACAACTGCATCAAACTCAAAGTCAGCTGCAAAAAACGCACGCCGAACTGTTACAACTTCAGCAACAGCAAGCTGAACTGCTGGCACAGCAATATGAGCTGCAAGAGCTAAGAAATCAAGTAGACCACCTGGAAAGTTTGCTACGAGATAAAGATCAGGAAATAACACGTATAAAACGTGAGCATCAAAATGAAGAACATTTAATCAAAACAATGCCTTCTTTGGAAAATCAAATAGTGCCCTCCCTGCAAGATTCCAGCATACAACCTACTTTGGATATGTTCTTTGGCAACTCTGCACAGGTTCCAGAGTTCGAAGTCTTATCGATACCACAGCAATCTAACGAGCCCGTAGTTGAGGATTTAATAGTACCCAAAAAGACATACGACTGTCATCCTCAAGAAACTTTGGATTTGAATGAAGATTGGGGTGATTCTTGGTGCAATACCGAAGCCAATGCAGAAGAGGAACATTTTGCAAAAATTAACGCCTCTACTACATCTAGCCTACCGGTCTCCCTAGTGCCCAGAGAACAACAATTAGAAATACAGATGCAGGATCTAAATGAACGCTTGCAAGAATTAAAAATGGCCTTAGAAAGAAGTGAAGATCAAAAAAAGGAACTACATGTCAAGTCCGGAAAATTAATGAAGAAACTGAAGGAATATAAAGCGAAAATAGATGCAATGCAATCTTCAGCTCATAACAAGGACTATCGTAAATCAGCTTCCATAGAATCAAATTCGATGTTTGATGACCTTGTGCAGGAAGAGCTAAAGAGCCAAATTAAATCATTAGAAGAGCGTCTTGCAGAGCAAAAGAAACAGAATGATTCTTTAAATGTAGAAAAGGAAAAATTGCTGAAGAGAATCGATGTTCTAACAGGAGGTAATGAACGCATGTCCGAAATGAAAGAACGTCAAGATATGGAGGTTCAAATGTATCAAGTTCGAATAAAAGAACTTCAAGAAAAACTGAACAAGCTTAACGATTGGGAAAACGATAACAATTTACAAGACGAAGAATCAAACAAACCATTAGATGAAAAGGTAATATCAAATAAAGCTCAGACAACTCAAACCACTTCCACAAATACTGTAGCTGAGCTACAAAAGCAAATTTCCGCCTTGTCGTTAGAGGTGCAAGATCTCACAGGTGACCGATTAGAATTACAGGCCTTATTGGAAGATGAAAAAGTTAACACTACCAGAGCAGAACAAACTTTAGCCGCATTACGGCTAGAAATACAGTCTTTAGAACAAGCTAAATTGGCAGAACGCAGTGATGAAAACAATCTTAAGCTTGATATGCATAATCTTCAAGAATCCTATAACACTTTAGTTACAGACAAAGAGAAACTAGAGATTGAACTAAAAACTCAAACTTACACACTGTCCCTGTCGCAGGCCAATGAAACCAGGCTTAAAGCTGAGTTAGATGCTTTACAACAAGAAGTTGAAACTCTAAGGGATACACTTAGTAACACCAAACAAAGTTTAATCGATTTGGAAGCGGAACTATCCTTACTAAAACAACAAAAAGAGAAACAAATCGATGAAATCAGCTGTAAAGAAAATACGCAAACTATGGAATTACTGAAACAAGAAATCCAATTGTTGTTAACACAAAAACAAACTATAGAAGATCAAGCAAATAAATTAATAAAAGAAAACGAAGCACTTAAACTGGCTCAGACAGCGTCAGTGGTTAAACCTTTAGAGGAAAAATTACAAAGCATAACAACTGAAAGTGAGTACCTACAGACTGCTGCTGACAACGCCATAAGCATAAGTTGCAATAATGAAGAGTTAACAACCTTGCTGCAGGAAAAGGAATCTGAAATTTTACATTTGAAAGATCGTATCAGCGATTTAATGAATGAAGATCAAACGGAAAAGTTGGTTTTGGAAATTCTTACCAAAAATCAAGAAATACATATGCTTAAAATGCAAGTTAAAAGTTTGAAAGAAGATAAACATGAATTGGAGAATAATTTGTCGCTGCAAATAACCAAAGAAATGCAAGCCAATAAGGAGGAAACACAAGCCAATAAACCGGATGAAAGTCGAGTTCATGACTTAGATACTCAAATTCAGTGTTTGCAAGAAGAAAAAATACAAATGGAGGAGGAATTACGAGTACTCAATAACCACGTATTAGAATCTTTGCAGTTGGAGGATAAAATGAAGGCTCTTACTTTGGAGTTGGACACTAAAAATATAGAAATCTCCGAATTACGTAGAACAATTGAAACTTTAAAATCTAATAGAGAATATAGCAATCCCGGAGCCGCTTCAGTTGATTTTATGGCCTTAAATAACCGATGGGAAGCGATAGTTGAGGAACGTTGTGGTGAAATAGCCAAAATGTGGAAAGAACATTTAGCTCAAAAAGAACGTGATTTCAAAACCACCGAGGAGCGCCTTAAAGAAGAAATCTCAACTTTAAGAAATAGTCATGCATCCAATGTCACCAACGAAACTGAACCTACAGTTTTATCTGTAGAAACCACTTCCTCTTCTACTCCAGCTATGGATTCTTCAACCGCCTCTGGAACCACTTCAGCAGAAGCCTCGCAAGATGGCACACCTTTGCGCTTGCGATCTGAGGATCCTGATACTATAATTGAAAAAATGCAAGCAGCTTTAGAATCACAAGAAGTAGAAATTGTCACGCTCAAAGAACAATTGGCCATACGTTCAGCTGAATATGCCCGCTTAGCGGCACAATACGACCCCTTCAAGCTACATAACACCTCATCACACAGTGCGGTTACGACTTTCTCCGACAATCGTAGACAAGCTATGGCAGTTGCAGAACCGCCAATGGTTTCTAAATCCGAATTGGACTTGGCCATGTATATGTTGCATCAACGTGATATGCGTTGTGAAGAAATGACTTTGGAAATTGTCAATCTCTTGGCTGAAAGAGACACATTACAATTAAAACTATCGAATACATTGAGGCATTTAGAAGCTAAAAATGCACAAGCTGGAGGTTTAACTGAAGGTAAGTTTTATTAATTTCTTGCAATTTCACAAGAAGTAATTCAATTTCATCTGTGCATTCTAGCCACACCTGTAACAGGAGCCTCAAGTTTGCCGCCATCTGAGAATACGGCCAATATTTCAGTTGCGGGTTCGACTGCAGGTATTGAAACCGACGATGATTTAAACCACAAGTGAGTATTTTTCTTGCTATTTATGTTCTAGAAGTTTTACTCCAATCAAACTTGTATTTTTTAATAGACTATCCCAGCTGCAAACTGTTAGCCATTCGAAAGACAAGAATATCAAGGAAGAGCGTGAACAACGTATACGTCAGATTGAGAAATTACAACAAGATGTTGCCAAAATGCCACCGGCAGCCGTCTCTGAATTAATTGGAGGCGATTTATGTAAGCAAAAATAACTTACAAGAAATATCCAACTAATACTATTTATATTGCAGATCAATCAAATCAATCACCTTCCTCGATTTTATTAAACTGGCTTTGGGGCAATAAGAATAGTAATAATGGTGGCTCTTCATCAGGTTTCTAGTTTAAACTCCACGCCGCAATAATCCAATTTTTAAATTTGTATGTACCTTCAAAATCCAATATTTGTATTTAAATCGTTCCCCCTATATTAAATTTTTTATAAGTGAGTGTGTAAATATATAAGATATAACGCATTGCCGTCTTAAATACTAAAAAGATAATCCTACAAATATTCCTAATTTAATTTTACCTTTTTGTTGTTGTTAATAAGAATGCAAATACTAATACATAATAATATCGTTATTTGCATCCAACCGTTTAAAAACCATTATTTATAGAATAATTTTTTTTGTAATGTTTTATTTAGTCTTAAGTTTATATATCTTTGAAGTTAGACAAAGAGAACTGAATATTATGATTGGAAGCAGTTGTGCTAGACTTAAGATATTGTTACCAAACTAAAGAGAGAAAAATTTGAGTTAATTCTAATCAAAATCGCAAACTGCAACTTTTCGATTTAAGATCTTTTTGCCTAACATAAAATATATATGTATAATAATTAAATAATAAAAAAATATTTCCTAAACGATGAAAAAATTAACTGAATGCGAATTTTGGTTACAAAAATTGTAATAAAAAATTTAAATAATTAATGAAAAATAATAAAATGTTTTAATCCATCTATATATGTATGTATGATGTTGTTTGGTATTATTATTTTATATATATTATTCTTTTTTTTTTGTTAATTAAATTTTTATCGTTACAATACAAATTTTATTAAAAAATCCATAACTGATTTTATTTTTATACTTTCAATTCTGGGGGGACAGCAACCCCTAGAATCAGTTGAAAATTTTCGTGCCCATACAAAACGTATGAAGCAAACCCAAATAGCGTGGTGTTATCTCTATAATTACGTTTAAATAAAACAAGTTTTCTTTTTAATTGTGTTTGAGAGAAAGGATTATAGATTGGTTCATACTTGCATGTACTAGAAATTTTTTTTTTTTTTACCTTTGTTAATTTAAAATACGACGTTAAGTACTTAAGACTTTCTGCAATAAACATTTTTCTGTGTAAACGTAAAAGCAAGTTTAAAGAAGAAAAAAAACACTATGAAAGAAAACTTGCACAAACTCTACAGTGGCTTCATTAACTCTTTTTTCATAGCCGGCCTTTAATCAGGCTTAAAAATTTTCTCTATGGTATAACAAAAAGTGACTTCGCCAACTAAAGTTTCTCTATTTTTGTTGGCTACTCTCAAATGTTTATTTGCAAGCGATGATGCAAAACACAAAACAAAAATAAATTTACAATTTAATGTACATATGTACGTATAACACTTTACATCCTAATAATAATATTGACTGAAAGAATATTATGTTAGCGAATAATTTAATTGTAATAAACTTTATTTTTATACCCTTTACAGTAAGTGTATATGTATGTATGTACATATATCCACGTGAAATTTCTACCATATTCATTTCCGACCCCATAAAGTAAATATTTTCTGAAAGTATGAATATGGGAGTCGTTTAAGCACTATTCGTCTTTCTGTTTGTATGTTAGAATTAACTTTTTGAAGCCCCCCGACTTCGCCTTGTGTAAGGTATCACGGTATAGGAAATTTGCATAATCGCCCCATAACTTTCTGAGATATGAGCAAATAAACACAACTGCAGACACCTGATTCTTTAGTTAAGCTTTTTAGATTCTGTTGATCTTATAGAAAAAGACAGTTGATCTTACCAAGATTGACCTCAATTTTGAAGCGATCATTTTGTGAGAAAGTGTCGCGAACTTATAACAGGTTAGCAAACATTTTAAAGTCGTTCGATGTTAACGTTTATTCCTTAAAAAACTTTCAGGAGCTGCCCGAAAATAGTACTCAATTCTGAACCTTAACTAACTTTATTTTTACTTAAATAAATTATCTTTTGTACCTAAGTATGTATTTATATACATTGTTTTGGCTTGCTCTAAATGACCATTTATGTATATCTATGTATGTATCAATCTTAAACTTAAATTTGGCTTAATCTTATATTTTTTTTGTGCAATTTTCTTGTCATTTATTATTTGATTTCTTATTTGTATTTAAAAATTATTACATTATATTTTTATAATAATTATTTTGTTTTTTGACCCTTTTTTAATTTAAATATTAACTAAAATTATTTAAGCTTGAATAATTTTAGTTAATATTTAAATTATATTTTTATATTTTAAGTAAAAAGTATTGTTAAAATTTTTTTAGAAGACGTTTGTGACCGATTATGGCTAGAGGCTTGGTTACCAAACCTTTCAATAAATAAAAAAAGAAATAAATAAATAAATGATATCATATATGCCCATATATGTTGAGAGAAGTAGTGAAAAATCTCATACATATATGTATATATAAAAGCTTCAGAGGTCTATAAGTTGTCTTTTTATACCCTGCACCTGTGGTGCACAAGGGTATATATAGTTTTGTCATTCCATTTGTAATTTCTACAATTTTTATTTCCGACCCTATAAAGTATATATTTTCTGAGAGCTTATGAATAGAGGAGTACAGTAAACCATTCCTTTTGCCCATATGTCCGTGTGTTGGTTGAAATCAACTTTTAGAAGCAACCATATGTTTCTCAGACCAGTGTATGGTCTTTTGGAAATATCCGAGAATCAATCGCTATTGAAATTAAGCACAATCGCCCCATAACTTTCTTTTAATATATGCGTAAATAAGCTTTTGACCACCAAAATTAAAAATTTTTCAGCCATCGAATAATTTTTAGGTACCTTTGCTACTATTTGTAGATATAATATGCCTCTAGAGATGTTCCTGAAAAATTTTGGATAAAGCGTGCTCTAATTGGAAAAGTTTTAGGCAAAAATTTTTTTTCCAAAAATTTACAAACGAAAATCAATTTTTGGGCGTAGAATACGTCTTACCTTACGGTATAGGGAGTCATGTCGGATTGTTATTGTTGTAATCTTTATTTCATTGATTATGAGGAAACGGCGAGATAACTTTTTTTAAAAATTTTTTTGTATGTAAATGAAGTTGTTATCTTTCGTTTGATATACATTTCATATTGGTTGATATCTTCCTAATATTTCAATTTCTCAAATGAAAATTGCTTAAACACATACACTCAAACATATGTGTGGTGTTTGGTTGAGTGTTTGAGTTTGTAGCGTGAACATAAAAAATTCTGTGGCTTGGAGCAAAAGGGGCCAATGACACTTTTTTGCTCTTCTGAGTAATCATTGATTTTTTTCTTGCTCTATTTTATTATGGTAAAACAGCTAAAGTCATACTTAACCCAGAACAGCTTCATAAATAAAATTCTGGCCAATGTCACTATGAAAGCATCTATAAAAGATAAAGTTCAATTCCAATTTTCTCAAAAATAAACATTTTGACATTGGCTCTTTTAGCTCCAAGCCACAGAATTAAATACATGTTGGCCGCCACTACAAAATGGCGGATAATAAATTTATATATGGTCAAATCTGGTATTTTAATTTATAATTTGGTATCAAATGAAAGGGCTGCTTGACCAGTAGAATACAGTAAATTATTAAAACATGTAAAATCGAAGATTTTAAATAACTAATAACTACGTTAAAATTCAAAATCGAAGATGGCGTCGGAAATAAAAAGAAAAATGGCGTATTGTCATAATTGAAAATGTGTAAACTCTTTTTTTAAAACGTTTTTAGATGTATTTATATTTGTTATTGTTTTGCTCCTTTCCCTTTTTATTATATTTATAATTGTTTGTATTTAATGTTATAATTTTTTATTGTATGACCTATTTAAAACTAAATCAAATTGTTTTTCCTGTACTATAATTATAAGACTCAAAGTTTTGTGTATAGGAATACCAATATATAAATAAAATAAATAAAAAATAAATAAATAAATTGAAATACAGGTTAAGCTACGATGTGGGATTATACCTATGTACATCATGGTGAAGGGTATTATTAGATTCGGTACGGCCGAATATAGCACTCTTACTTGTTTATTTTTCAATTTTCTATTGATTTATATTTGGGTGTAGATTTAAGTCCAGAAGCAAATGCACGCATTACGAGTGACTGTTTGGAGTGGAGTCACCATTGGCCCATGTTTCTTTGAAATTGAGAACGGCACAACTATTACGGTCAATGGATACCGTAATAAAACTCCAAACACTCGAAAAAGTGCTCGAAAATTGGTACTTCATAAAAAAATAAATTTGTAAAAGTTTCAAACCGTTTTTGTTTTATTTCGGTTTTAAAAAATTCAATTATAATTAATTTATGGTGCAAGCTAACTATTTTTTTGTTTGCTACAATATGTCAAACTTCATATATAAAAAAAGATTTCAGTGCAGAGTATTGTCAATTTATATATACAAAAAAGACGAAACAGTTGAGTTCCTAGTTAGGTTTGGCTGTTACGATTGATTTAGGTTTGACTGTGTTTGATATATTCTACAACATATCAACACAACAGGCATTTTATTTTTGAAAGAGGTGACTAAAATGTCAAAAAGCACATGTGTTTGTTTATAAAGGTAAGCAGCAGGTACGATTTTTTATTATTTTTGTCAGTGGTAAAAATTACAAAATTCAAATGCGTAAGCAAAAACAAGAATTTTTTATAAAATTTTTACTTTTTTGGTTATTTTTTATGAATTTTACACACATTATATACATATTATATATTTTTTTTAAATAAAATTACACAAACTTCTTATAATTTGTTTTACACAATAAAGGAAAAAAGATTAATATTTTAAATTTTTACAAACAATATATGTAGGCATTAACAAATATTGACATATCAGGTAGATCACAAGACAATCAAAAAAATTATCAGCTGCTTTAGTAAGGCTACCTGCTAATTGCGTTTTCTTTTGTCGTTTATCAAGGTACATATATTAACTCCAGGTAGACTTAAGTCAACAGCTGATCATTGTTTGGTTTATGCATTTCTCTTCCCAAATGTCAAAATTTGTTTACCATTTTTTGTTCGTTTACATACATTGCTTTTTACTAGATGTGTATGTATCATAAATATTTTTTATTTACTAACATTTTGCTACTACTTTCATCAGCTGTTTAAGGTTTTGTTTTGACATTTAGAACGTTTTTTGTAGCAACAAAATACATGGTGCGTATACGTGAAGTTAATATACCTTGATAAAAAGAGTAACGCGACTGAGTGACCAACTGATTTATTAGGTTCGTTCGAGAACTCACAAATTTGTACGAATTTGTACAAATTTTTACTGCATTTTACGAAATTGCGTTCGTTTACACAAATTTGTAGTAAATGAGAGCACAAATAGAGAGCGAAAAGTGACAGTTCTTGACTGAGTATTTGCAAATTTTTACAACAGAAATTTCTTGCTGTAAGATTTAGCAAAACCAAAAAACATATGATTCAAAAGGTAAACAAACAAAAGTAAGCAAACAAAAAGTATACAATTTGTGAAAAAAGTATTAAAAAAAAGGAAAATCCCAACAAAAGTGCAAAATATTATTAAATTTAAGTTGTTTGTGAAATAAAGTTAGTTAACAATGTCTACAGATGAAAGAATGGAACTGCCTGAATCTGGGGCAGGTATACATACACAAATACATATTTGCACATATGTATGTATGTACATAGTTCCCATTAAACTTTATTTATTTGCCATCAGCTGTTGCTTCAATCTTACGAATTTTTACAAATGTCTGTTCGAGTACTTTTTTGAACAAATTCTCTTTTTGAGAGTAAAATTTTCAATTTACTAAATAATTACTCATTTACTACAAAGTGCAGTAAAAGTACTCGAACGAACCTATTATCGCACATATTAAACACAAAAAGCTAGAGAGATAAAATTTGGACAATGGGTTCCTTTATCGATGTATAGATTCATTAAGAGGGATTCTTAAAATTCAAGCTTTAAGGGGTAAAATCCGTAAATTTATATCTGCTTGACTTAAAATAATACAGAATAATTTGAAAATGTATTGAATTCTACTAAAAAATTCAGCTGACACTTATAAGGTAAATATTCAAATTTTCAATCACTAAGGTGAAAAGCTATAATTCGGTTATTTTTTAGTTCCAAACACAAACAAAGAACAAAGGTTGTGTAAAACAGTCGATACAAAGCAAAGGGAAATCATTATCAGGTGGTGTTGACAACGCAGCTGATCTACTTTTTTTTTATTAGCATGAATGATGGTTGATTTGTCAAATATTATTTATGTTTACATAGATTACTCTTTCCCGCACAAAAAAAAACAAACAAAAACCATGGGTTTTTGACAAGGTCTATTAAATAAGGTCTGTTCAACTAATCAGCTGATCGTTTTTTGCTCCCCTATGTTTACTACTCGAAGTTGTCAAAATTTATTTACCTTTTTAGGGCGACATTTATGTTTTTCAATTTTATGATTGATAATTTTTTAACTTATGAATATATTTCCGAGCCGGACATGCTGGTAAAAGGCGTTTCTGTACCCAAGGACTGAGCCACACCAACAGCTATAGCAGCCTTGCCATTACTTGGCTCACAGGCCAAGAAAATACAACGATTAGCTATTTTGCCTTCACGCACCATTTGTACAACATCAGCAGCGAAACGAGCATCTTTCTGGCCCAACATACCTTGTGAAACAGCACGCTTCTTCAAGACATCGTCTAGACTTCTATTTTATCTTTATCAGCCATATTTTTTTTTAGCAAATATTTACTATTAACACAATTTATTTTTGTTGTTGAAAATTGTTAAACAAAATGAAAACACAAAATTTAATAGGCGTTGGGCATATTCATACAGGTATGTGCAACGGCGAATTTGCTGTGCTGCTCTCTGTCAAATACCTCATAAAAAATAATTTTTTATACATAGAGTTTGACAGTAACGTTTCCCATCAGATGGACTGATAATTTCACCTGGATGAATTTTTTGGTATTTTAGTCAGCTGTTTTTGACTACCTTAGAGTAATTTTACACTAACAAAATGCCCGTATATTTTTTTTGCTTTTTGTTTTTGCAGAGTTGCACAGACCTTATTTAATAGACATTGGGTTTTTGACACATCGACGGTCGAAAGCAACAATAAAAAACCGTGTTTTAAATGTTGTAGAATTACCACCACCTGATAATTAAATTCGCCTGATACAAAGCTTTATTCAAGGTACATTTATCCTCTTAAGACCTGAATAAGAACAAATTAATTTTTTTCGATTTTTATATATTTATTTTACTTTTTAGGATAAAAATATAACAATTATTTGTTATTTTATTATTTTTTTTTTATTAGTAGTAATGGAAAAAAGTGGTGCACATATGTGCACCTCAGCTCCTAACATATATTTAACAACTGTCGAAATGCTTAACGGTATGGTAATTTTCAAAACAGTTATTTTTTAAAATACATAGATATACAAAAATGTATAAAGCAAGTGAATCCAACCAACAAGTTCAGTTCAAAAATAAATGTTTTTTACTCATGATCATGGCCTACTAGAAATTTTTTTAAACGTTAAATCAAAATTTAAAAATAATGAGTGCAACTTGGTTTTGATGCCTGCTATTCATTTTTAGTAAAGCCTATAATCATATAAAATGCAACAAACGTAAAAAAGCCACATCAAGATAGCATTGCTTGAAAAATTGAGTCATAACTAAAGGTACACATATGTGTACCTGCGGTCTTAAGAGGTTATAGCAGGTAACCGCGAGATTACAACAATAAAACAAACAACAGGCCTTTTTATTGTTGTAATGTGATAAGAACTGTCAAACAGCAAAGGGGTTGATAAAAGGCAAATGAAAAACAAACAAGAAAAAACGCCATTAAACGAAAATAGATTCATTTTGTTTATCATTTAATAAACTTACTTTTAAAGTTTGTAAGAAAAATTTGTTATGTGTGTTAATTTTGTAACAAAATTTGTTTTGTATTTAATATTTATATGAACATCAAACAAAAAAAAAACACCTTGTGGAACAGAGAAAAAAGTTCCATTTCCATTTCCATTTTTTTTTTTTTTTTTGCATACACTACACTTTCTTATTTTTTTCTTTAAATTAGTCTTTCTTTCTAATTATATATTTAAGTCTATCCAAAATTGTTATTTATTATAAATAACTTTGATTTTCTTTTAAAATTTATCACTTTTTACTTTGATTAAAAAAACTTGTTTACTTTTAAGCTAGAAATTTAACACGTGTTGAATGAAACATAAACAACATTTGACAGTTCGTATCACAAAATAAGCAAATAAAAAAATAATCAGCTGGCTTTCCGAGACTACCTGCTATAATTGTACCATGGCTTTATTCATTTATTAGACAAAAAGGTAAAGGGAAATAAAATAAAGGTACATATTATTGTTAGGTTTTAATTTCGAAAGTTATAGGTATTACAAGTCGCTACTACATTTTCATACTTTTATGCATACATAAATATGTATACGCATACCCAAGGTCTATAAACACAAAAAATACTCAAAAAGTAAAGCCTTTTTTTTTGGTATTTTAGTCAGCTGTTGACAACTTCGTTATCGTTTTACTCTAATAAAATGCATGTGAATTTTTTTTGATTTTTGTAGAGTTGCACAGAACTTATTAAATAGACCTTGAGCATACCAACCATTCAACCAACCAACCAACCATTCAAATAATATTATTGAAAAATTATTTTTTAAATCTCAAACGTTTGAAAATGGTTTTAAAATTATTCATATGTACCTAAATACATATTTCTTAAATCTGGTTTTTCAAAAAAACCTTTTTTTACAATATAACACATATAATAAACTGAAATTGTGTATTTAATTATTTATGTTCAAAATCAAGGCATATTTATTCATCAGGTACCCTTGATTCGCCAACTGATTATTTTTTTCAACACTTATTTTTAATCTCAGCTGTCAAAATCCATAAATAAAAAACAATTTTCTCTCTTTTCTAATTTATTTCAAATGTCGAACTTCATATATAAAAAATATAAACAAAAAAATTCTCTCCGAACTGCAATTACCTGATGAATAAATATGCCTTGGTTCAAAATGTAAAAAGTCTTATCCAAGGCGAATTCAACATTAGGTGATGTTAAGAAGCCAGCTGATTGTTTTTTGCTCGTTTTATTTTTACGGCACAATGTCAAAGTTTGTTTACATTTAAATTAATTTTTATGTGTGTTGATTGAACATTTTTATAAAAGTGTTAAAATTTGTGTAAAAAAATATAAAAAATACTAATATTTGTGCAATAACTTATTGGAAAATAAGTAAAACACATTTTATAAGTTGAATAAACAACATTTGTAATGTTTTTAATTCAAAAAATGCAAAATTTCCGTTGTGTTTGGCCAAGTGATTTAAAGTTCTGAAAATTGTGAAAAATGTGATATAAAACACAAATATGTGATATAAACTGGCACAAATTAAGGTAATAAATTAAAAATACTTATTTATTTTAAAACTTTTCGCGTAAATTTATAAAAATAAAATTTTAATTAAAAGTAAACAAAAAATTTGTTTTTTTGTGTTTTGACATTCTCTTGGCCTTTTTGTGTTTGTTGCAGGGATGATATCACCTGATATTGAATTCGCCTTGGTCTTATCAAAACGATTAATTATTTGTATGGTAGCCAGATTAAAGATCATAAATATGACTATGTTGCTATGATCACTGCAATGACGCCGTCAAAATTGCTGGCTAACTTAGAATTTCTTAAACAAAATAGCCGGCAATTGAGAAAATTTATAAAACTTTTTGGTTCTGTTTCTTTTCGACTGCGTGGAAGGAAAGATTTGTCTGGTGTGGTGATAAAATATTAAGTGTTTTGAAGTTGAATTGAAATTACACAGCTGAAGAGTTACTTGTTAGAAAACAAACACCAAGCAAATATAATAACAAAAGTTTTTTATAAAAAGTAGCCAGATTACAAGAAGCTTATATTCTTTTATATTTGAATATAATAGTAATATCTGTTAATGTTATTAATAACGGTATTTTCTATTCAGTACTTTATTTATCCACATTTAATGGTGTTATTTGCCGAAATTTGGCAACGTTTTTATTTCAGTGCAAAATTAAATAAAAACTAAATAAATATTTCTTCCCAAAATAAAAAAATACAAATACAAAACAAAAGTATATAATAAAATACAGAAAAAACAAAAAGTAAACGGTTCCTTCCCCTTGTCACTTAGCCCCTTGTAAAGATTTTTGTGTATTATTTTGCGTGCAAAAAAAGAAATAAAAACAAAACCAACAAAATAAATTTGGATGTGTGTTTTTTCTCAATTGCTGTGCGTGTTGTTATTGTTGTTATTTTTTAAGTTTGGATCTAAAAAGTATGCGAGTTCAGATTTTTATTGCAAAGAAACATGATTAACTTGTTGAATTTATAATAAAGAATTGATAGAAATATTAAAAAGCAACTAAAATTAATGTCAATTGAAGAAAAATATTTATAATGCAATTAATAAAAACATTTGTTAACTTAAATAAGTCTGTAATATAAATTTAACGTTCTTCAAAAATAAGTAAAATATTATTATATTAAACTTGAAGTGGTTTGACAGTGTTTGAAGAATTTTTTTTGTAAAATTTAATATTTTACGTGTGCAGTTAAGTAAACCAACATGGACCTTTTGTGTACCGAAAATATTATGCAAGAATATGAAACAGAAGTACTGTGTCATCAGCAACAACAGATACCACAGAAATCCTCAAATAAAGATCCTGAAGAACATCAAACAACACTACAAAACATCAAAGACAATACAAATACAGGCACAAATTCACTAACAACCACCTCACCACCCTCACTGTACTCGAGTAGCTTCATGTTGTTATCCTCAACTACAAGTTGCTCATCGACAAATTCTTCAGGTTATAACTCCAGCAGTAGCTCAAACAGCAGAAGCAGCTCCAGCTTAGGTAGCAGCAATAATTCCTTAACATCTTCCAACTCATCTACCGCTTCCTCATATTGCAGTAGCACAGGCAACTCTTCAAACAAAAATTACTGTCCTTCGGTTAAATTGCAATGTGACGAAGATAGCAATGAATTTGTTAATAATCTGTGTAATGCCGAAACATCAGAAAATAGTAATCAGCAGCAACCACAATTACAACAGCACTCACAAAATAGTGTCTATGCTAACAATACCATTAATCGTTCTTTAGATTATGTCAATACTGCAACAGAGGATCCCACATTTTTGACCGATCGTTGTTTAGAAAATGCTCTTAAAACCGAGGAAAAGAGGCCACAACCAATATGCACCTACTTTAAGACAGTACAAAAGGATATTACGCCTCCTATGCGTAAAATTGTTGCTGAATGGATGATGGAGGTAAGTGTATTTTTTTTATTTATTTAAAGTTTTAATAACTTGATTTTTTTCTGTAAATAAGCAGATGCCTGCCAAAAAGCAACAAGTGTTTTCTTGTAAATTCACTACCAGTGGCAGGAAAACATATTATTTGCGTCATTGTACCTATTTGTTTTCATTATTTTGTCTTTTTAAAAAGGTATAGATTTTTCTTTTAATAAGAAATAGTGTTGAAAACTATAAAACAAATAAATAATAGCATTAAGCATTTTAATAAAAACCATTGTCTTGTCCAAAATTAACCAAACATTAGGTTTATTTATTTTCTTCTTAAAGTCGATTAAGGTTGAGTCTTCTATTTTTTAACAATTTATTAACAAACCCTAAAATTGATATAAAAAAGTTTGATTTGATTAATAAAACCCTAAATTTATATAAAAAGGTTTAAATTTGATTTTGAAAATCCAAAATATTAAACATACATACATACATAAGACAAATTTAAACTTGATTTGCAAGATTTTGAATTTTTTTATCGAAATTACGAATTAATTCCTAAAACTCTAAACATCTCGTATTGCCTAAATATGTATAAAATCGCAAAAGTTATAAAAAATCAAGATCGAAGTTTATACTATGTACATATGCATTTATTTATAGCGCTTGATACCTAATTACAAAATAATTTTAAAGTATTATTTTTTATAAAATAACTGCTCGTATATGATATATATATGTATAAATATAATTGCCTCATGTTGTAAGAGCATAACTTAAACTCGTCTTAACCGATTTCGCTAACTCTTTTTATATTGTGTTCGTAATTGCCAAAACAAGGTTTAAAATGAGAATAGTAGTGGTTGCCGCATATCTGTAAAAGCATAACTTTAGAGTTGTTACGGATTTCGCTAATATTTTTTGGTGCATTTTTAATCACCAGGACAATATTTTTTTATGAATACAAGCAAGAGTTAATACTCTCATATACACCCTTTAACACTCTGAAGTACAAGAAATTTTGTTACTTATCAGGTTCAATACCATAACTGCAAAATGTAAGTTACACATGTGATTTTTTTTTTTTTTTAATTTTATCGCCAATATCTTGTTGCTAAAGGTGCATATTTTATATATACATACATACGTAGCACACCTTTTAAGAATTTTCATGCAAAATATAACTTTGTTCGGATAAAAAACAGAGGCAGCCGTGTTCTTTCATTCATAACTCAGCTCGTAATATGCCCACATAACTGTTTTTTAATAGCCAAATTCTCGAAAGTTTATCTGATAAACTGATACCATCAAAAAGTTGATTTCAACATATGCACACACATCTATACAAACGCATGCATAGGGGGACTTAGCTAAATCAAATCCTCTATTTATAAGACATCAAAATTTATTTTATAGGGCCGCAAATGAATATTTATTTATTTATTTATATTGTATAAATTTTATGTACCCTTTTACACTCTCGTATTAAGGGTATAAAAAGAAACATTTGAGAATAAAGAAAATAGGTATAATAAAGTATAAAGAAATTATATTTCAAGGGATATTTGGAATATTTTAAAGTTTACTTTTTCTGCCTTGTGAAACCGTAATAATGAAATTATAAAACCCGAATTTTTTATTAAAAAAATTATTAAATACCTAAATGTATGATTAAACGTAAAAGTTATTGTAGTCATAAAGGTCTTTTGTGATATGTCCATCTAAACGAATTTTTAAAGGCGCCATACATCTAATCATGCAAAATCATTAATATTTAACATGAGAGCTGCACCTGCACAAAAAAAATATATTTAATTAAACAAAATAATAACAATTTCGCTATCAATAAAAACAAAATGACATACATACATTCATACTAAGTATAGATAGTAATATATTTGTATGTACGTTTATACATACATAGTATGTAGGTACACACATATTATTTATGAAAACTATTTAAAAAGTTTTAATATTAAAAAAAAAAATGAAAAAACACAATATATAGGTACCTATGTATATTATAATTTTATTTTAAATATTTTTTTTCAATATTTTCCTTGAAACATTTTACGTGTTAAGTTTATGACTTCATAAAAAGTACTTACAAATAAATATAATGTATTTGTAATACATTTCTGGTTGATAATTTTTTTTTATTTTTTTTTTACACAATTACATGCATTGGAATATCTGTAAATAATTAAAATTTATGCTAACAATAATTATTACAAAAAGAAAATATCTAATAATTTTTAACAACTAAATAGCAGAGCTACTTATTATTATTATTAATATTATTATTATTATTATTATTATTATTATTATTATTATTATTATAATTACAATTATTATTAGTTTTTTAATTAAGGTAGTTATTGCAAGGTTTCTACTACTAAGGGCTTTCAAATTGTTTCTTGTTGCACGTATTTTTAAGTACGAACACAGTCACACATCTTTTAATAAACACATTTCGCTTACTTCAATACTGTCATAACTCAATATTTACAAATTTAAAATGCTGTTTATAAAAAGACACTTTCTGAGTTACAGCTACTTTTGAATTGAATTTGAGATATAAAAAATAAAATAATCCTTGGTTTCATTTTTTCAAATGCACTATTTTGTTATTTAAAATACATTTGCATGTATATGTACATATAAAGGAATGTCCTAAAACCTTCTAATCCGTTTTACTCGAACCTTTGTTTTTGAGTTATGAAAATATTGAAGTAAATTAACGATATGTCGATATGTGCACACATAAATATTTATTTTATTTCATTGCTAATTTTGCATGAAAAGAATAGTATAAGCTGGTATTTAAAAATCATTCTCAAACGTTAAAAATTTAAGAAAATAATTTATGGCATATCATCTGAATTTTCATTGGCTAATTTGCTATATAATTTTATTACACATAATTATTTATTTGCGAAAGAAAATATTAATATGTTTACTATGCACTTAAGCAAGTCTTGTGTATATAGGATGCTAGGAAAAAAATAATTACCTATTTATGCTACATCATTCTTGCCATTTAATTATCATTGATTATTATTTCTGAAAAACTTAACTAAATTCAATATAAAATTTTAAAGCACAGTGGTTTGAAGAAAAAGTTTTAAGAGTTTAGTTTTAATTTGAAATTTGTTTTTTTTTAATACTTTATAAAGCTGGATTTATTAATAAACTTTGTATATACATTTCATCCCATGTTTTGTTTAAAGTAAGAGAAATGGTCAGGTAATTAAAATCGAATAGATGTTATTACTACTCTTGTCGCCTCCTTTTTGGTTTACAATATATTTTTATTTTCGGTAAATTTTTATGAATTTTTATACTCTTCACAGGGTATACATATGTATTTAGGTTTGTCATTTCGTGTGCCATTTTCGACCCCATATAAAGAACATATTTTCTGAAAGCTTATGAATAGGAGAGTCGATTAAGCAATATCCGTTTGTCCGTGTGAATGTTGAAATCAACTTTTTAAAGAATCCGACATCGACAAGATCCATGTAAGGTATCAAAATATCAGAACTATTCGGGAGCAGATCGGTATTGGAAATCAGCATAATCGCTCCATAAATTTCTGAGATATGAGCAAACGAAAACAACTGTCTCTGTTTTTTCGCTTATTTTTACCATAAAAATTAAAATTTTCTGCCCTAGGATAATTTATAGACACGGTTATTGTTATTTATTGATTTGGTATGCTTCTGGAGTTATTGATGAACAATTTTGGATAAATTGCTCACTAATTGGCAAAGATAAAGGCAAAAATTATTTAAAAAAAAAAATATTTATATATTTTTAAATATATTAAATTCTTTTAAACTCCTAAACTATTTTTGAACACACTTAAAATACCAAATTATAAGCCGTAATTAAGAAATTATTTCTCAGCAAACCCGAATTGCTTTGGAACCAGATTACAACTGCTTTGGTATTTTTCTTAAAATTTACAAACGTAAGTAAGTATTTTTCAGTTTCTATGCAACCGAGAGAGCTAATATGAGGACCAAATAAAAGGGCTTGAGTAATAAGATATAGTTAGTTATAAAGAGGAAAAAATCCAAGATAGCGTCCTAGATTAAATGGCGAATATAAGAGTCAAATAAAGTAGTTACGGCTTTGTCCCCTTTAACCCCCACAATATTAATATCAAATAAAAGGGTTTGACCATTACAATGTAGTAAACTATTAAAAAAGTTTAAAATCCAAGATGGCGTCTGAAACAAAATGGCGGAAAAAATTTTTTAACTCAACAATGTGGGAATCAAATGAAATGGCTTAACTATTTAGTAGAATACAGGTAACTATGTAAAAAGTCAAAACCAAAGATGGCATCGGAAAAAATAAAGAGAATGGAGTATTACATGAAATCTAAAATGTAGTCGGTGTAGTGAAATCTAAAATGGCGGTGATATGATAATTGCGGTATTATCAAATTCGGCACGGTCGAATATAGCGCTCTTACTTGGTTGGTTAAAAGTCTTTTAACTATTTTTTAACTACAACAAGCACAGGGACTGAAAATAATGCCAATTTTTTAATTTTGTAAGAAAAAATTCAGAGAAGAAAATATTGTGTTATGTGCTCCGTTTAATTTAAATTTACCAAATTACAATTTATTTCTCTTAGCAGAAATATTACTATCAAAATTTAATCTTCTTTAAATTTAAAGATCATATCGGCTTATTTATTTATTTACCAGGTGATCGCAATTCGAAGCTTTTTTTCTAGATAGTATTTGAAACTGCTAAACTTAAAATAAATAAAATAATAATGAGCTAATTAATCGAGACCACATGATTAATGCTTTGAACTAAACTTATTTTTTAATTTCTATTAAATATTTTTTAGTTCAAATATGCAAATAATAAAGGAAAAAAAAAACAATAAAAACACTGTCCTTAAAGTCGGTATTTCATTATAAATTTCCCATGTCTGCTTAAATTATTAACAAATCTACTAAATACTGTATGTGCCACAAATAAGTATACGTTTTGTAATTCAAATTACCATTTAACTTTAAATTAATATTTTAATTAAACATTAGTTTCCTATAAATTTAGGTACCTATCAGAAACAGTAGAAAATATTACATTTATTTCTCTCTTCTTATAGTATTCAACATACCTAGAATGTACATACATAGTACATATGTATGTATGTATGTATGTATGTATGTATGTATGTGCATTTTTGGTTAAATATTGATTTAATCTTTCAAAACGTCAAACATGTTTTTAACGATTGTGTTTTGTTCGATTTGTTCACCATCGTCTTTCTTCGTGTTTTGCACTTTTGCTAATATTCAGACTAAATTTTTTTTGTGTGTAATTCTTTTTTTTTGTTTTTTTTTTATTTTATTAATCTTATCGTAGTGGTGGTAGTTTGACTTTGTTAAGTAAACGCTTTTTTTCTAATTCATTTCAAATTTATAATTTTTCAACATCTTTCCCTTATACAAAAAAGAAAAATAAATAAATAGAAAAAAAAAATGTTTGAATAATTATCTTCTATTTGGTTATGTTGTTAGTTCAATCATATAACATATTGTACATACATTATAAGTATAATTTTTTTCTATTATTAATTGTCAATCAAAAAAAAACTTTTTTTTGCGAATTTTTTTTATATACATACATACATACATATTATTTTATTTCAGTTTTTTTTTTTCTTATACAAATATTTTTTTGCTTGTTTAATACTATTCTTTTAGTTCATTAAATGTATTTTGCACTACTACACATGCATTCTATATTTTTTAGGTTAATTATAACATTTTATTCTTTATCAACAACTAAATTAGTTTTTTGTTTTGCTAGCTAGATCACAAAAAAAATGGCAAATTTCTATGCAAATCCTTAAAAAATACTTTGACATTTATACATTATACCACTAATACAAAAGCTTTTTCATGTGCATACGTTAAATTTAAGTTTTTTTTTTTTTGCTAAAATACTGTAGCATAATGTAGTAAATTTTAATGCCATTAATCAGCACTTTGTCTACAAATTTATATTCCTCCAGTCTTTTACATATGTCATAAGTATTGTGAAATAATATTAACAAATGAATAGATATCTGCGTTAAAAAGTATTTGTTAATTAAGACACAAGTAGAAGATCGTACCAAGAAACAGTTAAGATATTAAATTATCTTTTTAACATCCCAGCAAAATCTTAACTTACCTAGTAAGTTAGCAAGTAATATTGGAGGTACACATAAACTAGTTACTTTTTGACCGAATAACTACTTATTTTTGTTTGAGTTGTTCCAGAAATCATGACCCTCGCTTACAAATCAACTTACAAAAAGCAATAAAATAAGTAGTTACCAATAAAGTTGAATTATAGCTGGATATTTTATACTGTTGCAATACAAAAAAATATAAAAATTATAATATTGGGCATATTATAATATTTATGAAGTTAATTTAAAGTTCACTGCTTAAAAATATATATAAAAAGTATTTACGAAGGTCATAACCAATAGGCCATTACTCTGTACTTTTAAATAATTATGTTTGTAACGATCCCTCATTACTATGTAATATATGAAGTAATGACAATCTATTACACAATTTCAAAAAGATTTTGCTGGGAAATTATCAAAAAAAAAAAAAAAAAACTAAAGATAGTTGGGAAATTTGCTAAAATAAATAAAAAAAATAAATTATCAACCACTATGAGTTGCAGAATTGTTAAACTAAATTAGAATTAAGGTCTGCATATCTGCAAATACTTAAAAATCGTTAATGCAACCAAAAAAAAAATGTTCACATTTTTATCAAAAAACAAAGAAAATATTTTATTAAAAATTGCCTTAAAATAAACAAGTTTTAATATCAATTTAACTACTTTCAAATGTAAGAAAATTATTAATAAATATTTCCCAAAAATATTGATTATCGTAATAGAACTGATTTTGTACACAATATAGTTTTTTTTTTTTGAAAATTTTGATGTTGGTTTATACCTACATACATATATAGCCAACGTAATAATATACAAAACACCACTTTTTAGAGTTTTTGTGTGTCTGTTTTTCAGTCGTGTCTTCTGATTTCAATTGGCTGAACATTTTTCTAGTTCTTATCCAAAATAAAATTCTTCTTAAATCGCTTACTTAGTTAGCTCTTATCTGCTTAGATGCAATGTCCCACTTCGTAGGTTTATTTTTATACCCTTCACCTGTGGTGCACAAGGGTATACATATATCGTCGTGCGGGAGTTTATGTGCTCTATATGCCAAAAGTGTATTTTGAGAAAATCGATCTTGAAGTTTTAACATATTTTTTTAAAAAACTATACGATAGAATTTTGATATTTTTACACCATATATTTGTTTGGAAAGATGATTCTGACGAAATGTTTTTTATTTCTCGACGGCATTTATAACGGGATATTTTCTAAAGTTAATAAAAACCCTGTTTGCTCCATACGCCATCTTAAACAAATTTCGTTGCAAATACATACACGTAGAGCAAAACGACATTAACAAAAAAATAAAACACAATTGAAATTTTTGTAAAAAAACGATATATTCATTTGATAAAACCAAAAATGAAAACTATTCACAAAGTAAATACTAAATATATTCAAATTATTATAACAAAGTTGACAAAAGCACTAAATTAAGATTAGTTTATCTGGCTCAGATAATAATTTTTGTCTATTTCAGATATAAAATTGAATAACAACTTTAGATCGGAAATTTTTTCATTTTTAACTCTTTCTTTCTTTTTAATAATATCTAACTTTATTTTGAAAATATTTAACGTTGCTGATAATTGGTTTCGACAACCTTCTTTTAATATTTTTGCTAATTGAAAATAGGGCTGCAAGATTGAGTTTTTATATGATATTTGAAATAAGTTATTTTGGATATATTGAATAAGTTTTATTTTAGTAAATGGAACAATAGAAAAATTTAATTGGTTGGATATCCTGGAAAAATTCTTAAAATCTGAGAATTGCATTTCAATAATTTTAAGTTTTATTTTATTTGTTTCAAAATTGTTCAAATAATTAACGAGGGACAAAATACTGTGAATTTCCAAAGGTTTCAGATATTTATCTAAGGCACTGTGAACGCAATCGACCTCTTGGATTTGTGAATGTCCAGGCTCAGAAAATTTTTGAACAATACTTTTGATCTGTAAGTGGTCCGACATAAATTTTAAAATTGCCGTGGATATCATTTGATTTCTGGGCAACGCACGAATCACTCCACATAACTATATTTTCAATAGTTGGGTATTCTGTCACCAGATTATTTAGTACTTTATATATACAACTACTTATTTCGTTACCTCCACGACCGTTATTAAATTCATCCCAAACGCAACAATAAGTAAATTTTTCCTTTTTGGAGAAAATAACTGTAGCGGTCGTATTATAAACATTAATTTTACGCCTATAATAAAATGAAGATGCAAAACCTTTAGGAAGGTTAAAAGTGAAAAATATTTTGAAAAATATTTATATTCAGCAATATTAATTACACGTAGAGCAAAATGACAATCAAAAATCAATTTCAACTTTTTACATTGAAATTTTGCTCTATATGCCACTGAATGGCGTATAGAACAAAAAAACACAAAAAAAAAAATCTGGTTTGAAGGATATAGAACAAAACAGACACTATTTATCTAAGAAACTAGATAAGATAGCCGAAAACGGATTACATATTTGAAAAATTTGGGGTCGAAAACCTAAAATGGCATTATCAACTCGAAATGTGTAAAATGGCGGATAGAGCACATAAACTCCCGCACGACGATATAGCAGATCAAAAGTATTGGATTTTCCAATTGCAAAGCGTAGCTGCCACGGTATTTTGGTTTGTTTCCAGCTTGCCGCTGTTAGTCTCCCCTTTTCAACTTTTAAAATAATAAGCAGTGCAGAAGACATACTTTCTTGTGCTTTCGTATGCAATCAATTTGAGCATTTTCATGAATGCCAAACGGTAAGGGAATAAAGTCTGCGCTGCTTACAAAATTCAAAAAAAATTTTGGTGGAGCGATACTTTTTATCGCAAGATAATATCTTATTTCTAACAGAAAATAGGAAAACAGCAAATAAAATTGTATTTAAAATGTACAAAATGCATATAAGGAAAAATTGCACTATTAACATTTAACTATAAATTGGCACTAACCAAGATATCAGAATTAATACAAGCAAAAATATTGTTGGGGCCAGTAATGCGTACCGCTTTCAACTACTCATTTCTCATTTTTAAAAAAATTTTTTTTCGAAAACTATTGGATTAAAATATTCAATATTTTTATTACAACAAATAATACAATCTTGTAGCATCAAATTTCGCCTCCACTCTGGCATATTTTGAATGAATATTTAACAAAACCAACGTGCTTGCAGTGTAGTTATAAAGCCCAAGGTGTTACATAACGAAAATGTTACTAAATGAAATGAAAAAAAATATTTTGAACTAGATAAAAAAATCTCTAACGATAAACTCCGAATTGCATATTTTAAACTGATACAATTAAGGTTAAAATTTATTGCAAATTACCGGCTAAATTAGCATAAATTCGAATATATTTTAACTGACAATCTAACAACTTTCCCTCATATAACAAGTAAGAGCGCTATATTCGGCCATGCCGAATCTTATATACCCTTCACAACGTGTAGTCATGCAATAACAGTAGTTTGTATCACCATTCATCGCATATGAAATACGTACATACATATAAAAAACATACATATATAAAAACATACCATTGCAAAATTATAAATTTACGTATGTATGTTAAAAAAAAAAAAAATTAAAAAAAAAATAAAAAAAAAATTTTAAAAAATAAAAGAAAATAAAAAAATTTTTTTTTGGCTCAGCTGGGATTCAATGCCACGTTTTCTCTAACCAGTATACACGTTTTTATGTATGTATGTTGTTGTTGTAATGTTGTTTTTGTAAAAAAAAATCGAGGTGGGTTTTTGCTCATATCTCAGTTTTTTTATATACCGATGTTTCTGATTTTTAATACCGATTTACTTCCGAATATTTCTGATATTTTAATACCTCACCCGGGTCTAAGCGATGTCGGGGGCATCAAAAAGTTGATTTCAACATGCACACGGACAGACGGACAGAGCTTATTCGACTCCCCTATTCATAAGCATTAAGAAAATATATACTTTATGGGGTCGGAAATGAAAATTGTAGAAATTTCACACGGAATGACAAACCTACATATATATACCCTTTTTCACTGTGTGAAGGGTATAAAAAGTATGATAATATAAAATTTAACAGCTCCCTTTTAGCCATATTCTTTAAGTTAAATTTTTGTACCTTTTCTTTTCTATTTTATGTCAAAACGCTTTGTCTTTTGCACAAAACATCTTAAGTTAAATTTTTAAAATTTTTGATAAGAACATAAAATCTTTCAGCGATAATGGCAGGCAAGTTCAGTAATGCTACTATTTAAACCGGAACTGTATTTTCAAAATTATTTTTACATTTTTGTTGTTGTTTTTAATTGCTTGCTTGTTGACTTTTGACATTTTAATTTGTTATGTGACAAATAATTATTAAATTCAAATTTGGATTTTTTGCAAAAATGTTTCACAAAAGATGGTTCATTTTTTTCACTAATAGAACATTGCCAACACACAATAATAAATTTCTTAAAATAAAATATTTTCTAATTTACTTTATTTCGCATAAAAAAAACATTTGCTTTGTTTTCTATAGTTTATTTTTACAAAGTGTGCAAAAATATTTAAGATTTCTAATTTTAGTAAACTCAAATAAAATATTTATTTAAAAATAAATTGCACTGAAATCGTTTAATTTTGTTTGTTTTTTTTAATACATATTTGTTCAATAAATTTTTTATTGCTTTATATAAATTGTGTATAGTTTAAAAATAAATTCTAAGAAAAATTATACACGAGGCACTTCAAAATTATTTAAGAATGTTTAATTATGTTTAAAAAAAAACTTCTCAGATAAAATGTTTAAACCTCTTAATGAATGCAAGTGTTATTGCCAAAAATTTCAATTAGATTGAATTTATATATTTACTAGCTAATACCCGGTGTGCTTCGCCACCCCAAATTTTAGTATTTAATTCATATGGCAGGTGCCACGCCCACTATTGTTAATGCACCTATTTCTTGCCTAAATGTTTATTAGGGTGTCAAAGTTGCTCTTGCAAAATATTACTACTCTAATCGATATCGTTTTCCAAATATACGAATTTTAGTATTTAATTCATATGGTAGGTGCCACGCCCACTGTTGATAATGAACCCATTTTTTCCATAAATGTTTATTTGAATATCAAAGTTGCTCCTGCAAAAGTTTAGTACTCTAATCGATATCGTTTTAAAGATATACGAATTTTAGTATTTATTTCATATGGTAGGTGCCACGCCCACTATTTACAATGCACCCATTTGCTTGCCTAAATGTTCATTTGGGTGTCAAAGTTGCTCTTGCAAATTTTACTACTCAAATCGATATTGTTTTCCAAATATACGAATTTTAGTATTTAGTTCATGTGGCCACGCCTACTATTGCAAGTCCACCCATTTTTTACGCAAATGTTCGTGTGGATGTCAAAGTTTACCGTACTTAATTTGAAGACTCGCTGCATTAACTTTTGTGATATATAATATTTAATACTTTTTCTTTAATAGGGCGTGGCACCCCGCCCACTTACAATTTCAAACCAAAGTATAGCCTATAGTTCCTTCCAGATATACAGAAAGATTCTGTGAAAATTTCAAGGAAATCGGTTCAGCCGTTTAACCGTCTATAAAGCACAAACAAACATACAAGCATACAAACATATAAACATACAAACATATAAACATACATTGATTTTTATATATATAGATAAGAACTAAAAATTAACTAAAATTTATTGTAATATTCTGAATGAATTATTCTGGCATAAATTTCTTTTCAAAACTTTATTATACTTTCCTAAAACATTTAAATTAAATTGTTAAAATACTGTAAAATTCTGTAATATCAATCCGCTATTAGTCGAGTAGTGGAAAGGATTTTCTAAACCAGCTATGATTTCATCATCAGCACTCTTTTCTATTTTATCTAAAGATATTTCAAATTCATTAGCATGTGCTTTTTAGTCTTCCTAATATGTGTACATATGTATGTTCATGTTACCATCAGTATTATTTAAGTATTAAGAAGAGCTTAAAAAAACTGAACATTAAAGAATTTTTCTCAGGTTTTCTATATTTATTAAATTCTTTTAAATTAAAAAAATTTATATTAATATTTGTATGTGTGTATTTTTTTAAACCTTTTAATTTAAGTGTCCTTAATCTACTTTGAATAGTCTGGGTCTTGTAAAAGTTTTTTTTTATTATATTTTTGTTTTTTATTGAAAACCCATTTCAAATAAGTTATAAGTAAAAGTCAACTGACAAAAATAAACAGCAGCTGCAATTGTACAATAAGAAGGACTCTGTTAAATTCTTGATTACAAAAATTGTTAATGCACTTTGTGTTTTTGTTATTGCTGCTGCTGTTGTTGTTTCTTTAAGGGAAGCTGTCAAGCAAAAGTAAAAGGGTTTCGTGCCTTCTATACACCGTTTCCAGTTTAAAGAATACAAGCAAAAGCTTTGACTTTAAATTTGAATTTAAATTATTCAGAATTTCTACAGTATTGCAGTACTGCAATACTGTTCCAAGAAAAATTTATCCTACTTTGAATATATGGCTCACACCTAAGTCTTATTTAATCGAACAAATTATGTTTATTATGGTTTCAGTTTCTGTGTTACAAAATTTACACCATTAGCGACATTACAAAATGTTTTATAACAAATCTAAACGTATTCAAAAACCTATAGCGTCCATTGTGGGCGCTAAATGTCACAAGTTTTCTGTTTATTTAGAAAAAATGTTGAGTTTCAATTAAGAAAAATCTTGAAGAGTTTAAACGCTATGCTACGCTAAGTTTTAACATTTATTACAAGTAGAAACCTGGTGCTGTGCAGTGAACGGGCGAAAGACAATCCTACACTCAAAAAAAAAAATCAAGTAATCCGTACTTAAATCAATCCGTAGCGGTGTCACAAGTACGGATTTTCTTAAACCAAGTACAAAATTCTTGATTTAAGAATGAATGAGTCAAGTACGAATTTCTTAATTTTAGAAACAGTCGAAAAAAATTTGATTTTAAGAATTACTAGCTTGATTTAAGCCCGAAACCGTACTTGACGTAAGCTTAAAAAAAATAATTCAAGTATAAATGAGATTGAATTATTCAAAAGATGGGGTTATTTCAAGAACTCGTATTTTGGTTTGATCGTTGCATAGTATAGTATCTTCACAACTTACCCTTTTACATTTCCTTAGCGATACGTTTCATTAAAACTAAAAAAAGAAAACTAACGGACAAATCATGAAAGCTAAGTTAACTCGGAAACTGCTACAGCTTTGTTGTCGTAAGTATTATTACTTATAGCTTAAGTATGATAAACAAAATGAGAATTATAAAAATATACTTGAAATTTTAAAGATTGTGTTTATCTAAGCAAATGTCTTAAAAATATAAGTTTCTTTTTAATTTGAGAGAAATAAGACTTAATTTAAGAAGTTAATTCTTATTTTAATGGTCTTGTACTAGATTTTGTAAAACAATCCCGTTTTGTACTTGTTTTAAGAAAACCAGAAATAAATCGTACTTGAATTTTTAAGCACGATTTCGGCTTAAATTAAGAATTTAATTCTTGATTTTAGAACATCATTTTTCTTTCTGTGTACTTCCTAGACCGAAAAACAATATTTTTGTTTTTAAACTTGATATATTATTGTATATCAAATTTTTTAAGTCAACAATTTTTTGAAACCATCATCAGTTGCCTGGGCAAAAATTTTGGGTAAAAATGCCGCACGTAAGTGACGAGTGTTTTTCTAAATTTTTTTGTTACGAATCAGGGTACACTTAACATAGTACACGCAGGGGCGAGTTCGACTGAATTCGCTTTCTATAACTTTATATCTTTATACATAAATTGATTTTTTTTATATCTCTATCTCTTCTCTATATACATACATACATACATACATATATTAAAATTACATTCGTGTTCGCGATCGATAAACTCAAAAAATACTGGACCGATTTTGAAGTTCGTCCGATAGATGGCGCAATATTTAGTTTTTTTGTGTTTTGCTCGATAGAGATTTGCGCGATAACCCTATGCTCTGTTTCGCTGGGGCCAGCCACGTGAACCGGGCCCAGCTAGTCATATATAAAAAGGCAAGTCGTTTTCTTGTTACACAGTTTACACTCACATAATGCAACCGAATTTATTAATAAAAAATATACCCTCCAGATGTGCATAATTTAGTTTAGTTTTAGGAGTTATAAGCGTTTAAAGTTGTTACTAATACATAAGCTACAAAACATAAACATAAATTGTTTCTGCAAAAAGAGTGCTTCTTATGTATGGTATAAAAAAAAACAAAACAAAGAGAGTGTAACAATTTACACTCCCGTTTAAAAGAAATTTGTAGGTTTTTTTCTTTTTAATTTGTTGTTCACAGTTTCCTGATCAAGCGATGCTACAAGTATACTTTAACCCTTTCCATTCCGATGACGAGTGTCACTCGACATTGATATTGTTCCACCAGCTCCACTGTCGAGTGGCACTCGACATAGTATAATACTTCTTTTTGCGGACAATTTTAAAAATCGCAATTTTTGTGTGGAGCTGGTAGAATAAAAAGAAAAAAAGGCTTGGAGTGGAAAGGGTTAAGTATGTCATAAAGCTTTGTGGGTACCAGCAAAGAGGTCCGGGCTTAACTAGTAAAAAATATTTTAAAGTCAAATTCATATTATTTATATAGAGTTTTACTTTATAATATAAAGCAAACCCGATCAGCTGACCAGTCACGTTACCTTGTTATGTATACTCTATTAGGCATAAAAACGTCATACGGTTGACAGATCTGGAAATTTTATTACAAATTTATTTGGAAAATTATTCTGTTCGAAAATGTTTTTAATATAACGCAATATTCTGTTCAGTGATTAGGCCTATTTTAAGTTAAATTTTTACAGAAGCAAAAATCACAAATTGGTGTGCGTTATGGACACAATTATAGGTTCTTACTGCTTTTAAAAATTAGGCTGGTTAGATTACCATTAAAAATAAAGATTACCAAATATTAAGAGCTCCAATCAGATCAGACGATGCAATATCGCATACACTACGAATTTTTTGGTGTAACGTCATGTCTATGGTTTATGTACAAAAACCAGCAGCGTTTAACAATTGGGCAGACTACATTATACGGCTCTAAATGCATAAAAATACTGTTAAAAATTAGACTTGCAGTTTGTACTACATCCGAACCATCATCAACGTCTATTAATTCAAAATCTTATTTAAGAGCACTACTGACAGCGCCATCTATAATATGAAGCCATTTTTCAAATTATACAATTTCAGTTAATTATTTTAATTTTTACTTGTAAACCCTTAAGGCTATAATACACGGCATGTTTTTTACATCTGACTTTAAAATTTGTGAGACATATGTAAATATATGTACATGTCTGTCAAAATTGTACTTTTACAGGCAACCGTCGCTGACTGCTGTGCAGCAGTAGAGATTTCTGTCAACGGCTGATGTCACATGTTTTGTACAGAAGAAAATAGAGCGCGCTCTAATTGAAATTTTGGCAGATGTCTCAACTCATGTTTTTTACAGAAGTAATGTTTTAAAGGTAACACACGACATGTTTGTATTTATCAGTGTGGAATTTGTCAAGTCAGATGTAAAAAACATGCCGTGTATTAGCTGCTTTTAGAAACATCGTATATAACCAAATCAAATATGGCAAACGATAGTTATGGTTCACTATTCTTTGAAAATACCAATACTAAATCTAATAAAAATTTGTTCGATCAGCTTTATCGAACACAGTCGATGATCAAACATCGGCTAAACATTTTTACAAACTTCACACGAGAGTATAAAAAGTTTGTCATTTCGTTTCTAGTTTATATAATATTTATTTGCGATATTCTGAATCTTTATACATAGAGGAATTGATTTAGCTCAGTCCCATTGTTCGTGTGTATGTTCTAATCAACTTTTTAAAGACTCTACGTATACTTCAGACTCTAATATGTAATGTATTAGTTTATCAGATATACTTTCTACTTTATAATATTTACCTCTATTTTTTTACCCGAACACAGACAGATTTTACAGCACCTATACAACTTTTGGAAACGTTTGTTATACGTATACATATATACTTTTGGCAACATTTATAAAAAATCTTGGTTCAATGGGTCAAATACGGGCAGAGTTACAGGCGAAAAAAATCAGAAAAAAATTGTTTCTTAGAAGTTCATATTATTGCTTGCCTAACTAAAACAACAGCAAAAGCTAGTAGTCGCTAATACATACTTATGTATATAATATACTTTATGTACATGATGGTATAAACCATGTGAAGGGTATATAAGATTCGGCACAGCCAAACATAGCGCTCCTAATTGTTTTTACTTTTTATCAATTTTATGTAACTTTGTATTTACTTTTTTTATACCCTTAAATGGTGTAATAACAATTTAAGGAAAAGGTGTTGCTTTTTTTATTTTTATTTTTTTTTGATAAGAGGACGTTTTGTTGTATTTGTTGCTGTTGTTATTTTGAGCAACATGTGTGTTTTGTTTTTGCCAGTTTATTATCAAAGTATTATTGTGGTGGTAGTAAATACCTAGTTTGATGTTATGTTCAATTGTGTAACCCAACAACATCTTTAAGTAAATGAAAGAAAACCACTACTTGCATCTGTCGTTTTTATTTTTCTTTACATGCATTTTTTTTTTCTTGCATTGTGAGAAAAAAATATATATCAACAGTGGCTGTTTTGTTGCAAAAATACAAGGGGTTGTTTCTGGATCACTTTTCTCAATACATGGTGTTTAACTTCTTCACCATGCAAAAACAAAACAAATGTTCATCTCCCCCTTACTCCCTACTATAGCATTTACACTGCCCCAAGTTTTTTTTTAGTGCGAGAGCCTAAACGGTTGGCTCATTTTTATTTATTTTTTATTTATGTTTTTTCGTAGGGGTTTTCAGTAGTTGTTGTACTGTTTTCAATAGTTGCCAATTATTACATATTGCTGTTTTTTATTGTAGCCTGTTATGTACATATGTATGTACCTATGTTTATTGTACTTGTTGTGTGAATTGTAGAGAGTACAATACAGAAATGCGATAAGAAATACGTACAAAAAAGCATATTTATTAAGTTTTACAACTTTGCAAAATTTCTAATAAAAATACATACAAACACAAACCAGCAAATTAAAAATTCCTGTTAAAAAAATGACATCACTTTGTTTAAAATTAATTTGATATAGTACAAACAAAAATAGGTACCTAGAAATAACTGGGATTTTGTTTGTTGATTTAACGCAAATAATTTGTTTAGCTGTAAGTTCATTTTTTTTAATTCAAATTATTTGCAAAAACAAGTTTAAAATATGTGTTTTTAAATTTATAAAAATAAAAAAAAGTTTGAATTAGAATTTTATGGATTTTACTTAAATATCTTGTGGTAAAAATTTGATCTTTTTGATTATATTTACGTTTGAGCGTCGAGAAAGTTAGAACTTGTATTAAACAAGCAAGAGTGCTATATTTGGCCGTGCCGAATCTCTTATACCCTTCGCAACGTGCAGTCATGCAATAACAATTGCTTGTATCACCATTCATCTCATATGAAATACGTACATATAAAAACATCCCATTGTAAAATTATAAATTTACGTATGTACGTATGTAAAAAAAAAATAATAAAAAAAATAAAAAAAAAATAAAAAAAAAATAAAAAAAAAATAAAAAAAAAATAAAAAAAAATAAAAAAAAAAAATAAAAAAAAAAAATAAAAAAAAAAAAAAAAAAAAAAAAAAAAAAAAAAAAAAAAAAAAATAAAAAAAAAAGAAAAAAAAAACAAAATAAAAAAAATGTTTATATACCGATTTTTCTGATATTTAAATATCTCACGCGGGTCCAGACGATGTCAGGGGCTTCTAAGAGTTAATTTCAACTCCCACGGACAGACGGATAGGGCTCAATCAACTCCTTTCAAAAAATAACATCTACTACACTGTCTTAGGAAAGTTACTTTTAAATATTTTATTTATTTTAAAAATCGGTTGACAAAAAAAGAAGAAAGCTGTTCTTAACTATTTTGCTTTAGCCAATTTATTTATAAAAATTATTTTTAAAACATAAAAATTTGTCCAACTATTCGCAATTAAGGTACGTAATTTTTATTCTTTCAATAAAAGTCAATTAATTCCTTTTAAATTTACTTATTTCCTGTGATTCTTGTTTTTTTTTTTTGTTAGATAATAGAATCGCAAATTTTTTTTATTAAACTTAAGTTACGATTAGTAATTTTTAAAGAATTCATTACATAGAACAACAATTACAAACTCCCTCATCATCTGTATGTACATATGTATGTTCATTACTCTTGGTATGATGTTCGAATAAAGTGGTAGCATTTTTTTTACCTGTCTTTAAGACTGTGTTTTGTTTTATTTTTTGATCGTTTATGTTGTTCTGTACTTAAAATTCATAACACAGACTTCCTTTCTTCCTTTTATACAATGTATTTGTATTATATTTAAACAGAAATATACAAATGTTGTGAAAAAGAATACCAAGAAGATGGCAAACATTTTTGCAGTTTTATACTGAAAACTCTGCAGGAATGTTTGTTTATTCGTCTGTCGGTACGTTCGTTCTTCAAGTAAATACGATGTGTTTGTTTAAGATCCTTTTGAAATATCCTTTTCGAAGTTTGCATAAGAGCCATATAAGTAATAAAGGAAAGTACAAGGGACGATCTTCTGTCATACAAATTATTTAAAGGTTCGTTACCGTTTTTTTTTTGTTAAGATCTAACGTCTACTATAAGAAATTGTTGTAGCTGTTGTTGTAGTTGTTCTTGTCTCAAAACGTTGAATGTATGACTTGAGAAAAACTATTTCAAGTACAAAGTCTCTGAAGCAAACTAAACAACGGCTGATCAAAAAAGTACAGTTGTTAACAAAAAGGATACGCACATATGTATACACTCCTAGTTTAAGCCGTATTTTTTTTTGTATGTTATATGTAATAACTATTATATGTATTTGCAAATTCAAGGTTATAATTTCGTTTAAATGCGCATTATTGCCAAAAAATTTACTGACTTATGCTTAAAATATTTATTTTATTTTTTGCTTTTTAGGGACGTGTTGTAATTCTAGAATTTATACATATTTACTGTTTTTGTGCATTAATTAACACTTATACCTATTGAATTTTTTTTAACACAGAAACTTGTACACATTTATTTTTTGTGCTTCGTTTCTTAACCCCCTCTTTTCTCCTCAAATAATACCAAATACACCTAAATTGCTTTATTCAATTTTATTTTTGCTGACAATAAGTCTCAATTTCTATTCTATAGCTTTAAAATATTATTTTTGTTATTTGACTAAAAAACAAATTGGAAAAAATTCTTTCTTAAAACCAACTCTCTTACTTAGCACCTGTCCTACCACCATCATATAATAACAATACACAGCGTTGCCACTGGAACGGGTTTTTTGTGGCCTAAAATATTCTCGAAAAACTACCAATGTTGTCAAGAGGTGTTTTATCAATTATTCTTGAATCATATGTAGCAAAATAAGCATATCAAAGGACATATTGTCAAACATTCAATATCATTTGACTATGACTTTAAACAATTATAAATAATTTTTTTTATTGCATCATTATGCAACAAGAAAAGGTCAGAAGATATATTACAAAAGTTTATATTTTAATTATAATCATATAAAGATCAATCGCGCCAACTTGACACTTAAAATTCTCGCACTTATAAGCGATAAAAAAATCTTATCAAAATTTTTCAGTTTTGCACGCAATCAAATACGGAAATTTGGCGCCTGTTTTTATTCGTATTTCGTCTGTTAAAAACAAATAGGTTGGAAAAAACGATCAAATTTTATATCAACATTGTTGTAGTTTTTGTATTTACATAATAATATATTACTACTAATTTTATGCAAACATATCTATGTATGAATTTATGTATAAACATGTGAAGTCTGCTAAAAAGATTTTTTTCTAGAAAAAATATTCTACAAAACTTAGTAGAATCCCACCAAGAATGGCAACGCTGCCAATACACATACACACAAACACACACTCGTATACACAAATGAAACACAATTCAAACGATACATTTTTAATGAAAGCCATTGAACTCGCGTCGTTAAAATGTAAAAAAATATCATCATTGTCATTCAAAAAACGCTGAAATAGAAACCTTCAACTTGAATAAAATATTACTCAATTCCTTATAAATATTGGCAACATGGCATGAAGAACCAAAAACAAACATCATTATGTTTTGTTTACGACGTTATTTTATTTTTGCTGTGTTGCTCTACTTGCTTTGACAATTTCGAAGATTTTGTTTGTTTAGATTTTTTTTCTTTAATTAAAAAAAAAAATAAATAAATAAAAAATTATATGTGTATAAATTCGTGTATCTATTTAGATGAATTTTTTAGTCATTTTTTATGTGCAATGCAATATTTACTGCAAACACATACTTTTTATTTAGCTTGTCTAGTGATGTGCTCACTCACTTATCCCAGCAAAATATGTATTAACTTTCATTTACATTTATATGTATTTAGTTTACTGTTTGCTTCTACTGCAATTGACAATTGTAAGTTAAATACAACACTGGTGGATTCACAAGATATGACATCGTATTGTCTAATTGTTATACTTTTTAAAAAGTTTTCACCACTTTTGCGAAAAGTAAGTAAATCTAGTTTGACAGTTGTGTTGCATCAAAAAACTTTTAATATTTCTGAAAATCTTATGGAATACATAAAAGATCCAACAGCTTATACTTTTTCTAAAGGTAAGACCGATGTTAACTTACCCGCATATAATAAATATAAAATTGAACAACCCTTTAAAATACTCATCAAGGACTATGGTAGTATTTTTTTACTGGGAAATTTAGAGATGTATATGTAAACACAAATCCACAAACATCGTTAAAAATAATATTTGGACCACCATAACACTTTATTAGCGCGCACATGTCTTTTGTTGTTGTTGTTATTTTTATTAATAAATTATTTAAAGCTTTTTTTCTGCATGTTTAATATTCTATTTATATCAACACTAGTTAAACATTTTTTTTAGGGTAAAGGATATGATGTACATACACACATATTTACAATTCGTTCAATATAGTTTTATGCTCTGTTACATATGTATGTATGAATTTGCTAGGAAAAACCTAGCTCACATTAATATAAAAAGAAAATGTAAATTAAAAGAAGGCATATCGAAAATGCGAATCAAAAATCAATCTTTAGTTTCAACTTCTGCCACAACAGCTTTTATTTAATATTTATGTGTTGTTGACTGCTTTATGAATGGTGCTTGCACCCAAAGATCTGTGTCATTATGAGTTTGCAATAGTACCTTTAAAAATAATTTTTTTTTAATTTCGAAGGCAAGTTTACTTTATAGATGGTGTTAATTTTGCAAGTACAAATAACATGGTTTTATTGTCGCTCTAGTTAGTCCAAGGCGAATTCAATAAGGTGAACTTATTAGATCAGCTGATCATCAGCTGTTGACTACTTCTAGGGACCACTTGTCAAATTTTTGTGTTTGTGTGTGTTTTTTTTATTGTTGACATTTGTGGGCGGTGTTTTATTTAAAATTACAAAAATTTTAAAAAATTGTGAAAAACTGAAAAACTGTAAAAATCGCAAAGAATTTGCAAGCAAATAGTAAAAAAAGTGAAAAGTTGTAAAAAAGATTAAAAAAATTGTGAGCAAATTGTGTTGTTAACTTTCTAATTCTTAAAAATTTTTAAACAAACGTTTTTCTTTATAAGTATTTGTGAATTTGTCAACAACTTTTTAACATATCGTTTTGTTTTACACTAACAAAATACACGTTGTATTTTTATACCCGCCACCAAAAAAATGGTGGGGGTATATTCATTTTGTCATTCCGTTTGTAACACATCGAAATATCCATTTTAGACCCCATAAAGTATATATATTCTGAATCAGGGTTTGATTTGATGACGATCTAGCTATGTCCGTCCGTCTGTCCGTCTGTCCGTCTGTCCGTCTGTCCGTCTGTTGAAAGCACGATAGAGGTCGCACCGAAAAAGCTAGGAGGCTCAAATTTTGCCAGAATCTTTCTTATAGACAAGGTTTGTTTGGTATTGAAAATGGGCTATATCGGAATATTAGGAAGTGAGTTATAGCTCGGAATGCAAGAGTAGGTCGAAAAAACCGTGTCCTACGAACATCGAATAAAATGGTATTTTGTCCAAATTGATTAACGTACAGTCATGAAACTTCGAATATATATTTCTCGAGTCAAAGCAATATCTCTCACCAAAAATTACCTAAATCTAATCATTAGGAAAGGAGTTATCGATCAAAATGTACGAAAATTTATACCGCACAGTGTATTTTTCGGTATATTTAAAAACAAAAACGTCATAAAACCAACAAAATTGGATGTACGACTCTGAAATTTTGCACACTTTGCTTTTTGGTGAAAGGCTTTTTTTTAACGGAAAATCAATGTGCCACGCCCACTTTTACGCCCACCTCCCATATAACGTTTTACCTAAAATTGATATAATTTCTCTATTAATAAAGATTTTGGAATTATAAAGGGCTATATTGAAACATCTAAAATGTACTCATTCGCAAAAATAACTTTGACACGCCTACTATAACGCCCACTTTTCACGTTATCTACCGTTAATGAAATTTAAAAACTCATAAAACCGCCAAAATTAGAGGTATGATGATCAAATTTGCTACGTATATCCCCCTAGACAGTGTCATTATTGTACAAAAAAATTGAGGTGCCACGCCCACTTTTACGCCCACCTCCCATATAACGTTTTACCTAAAATTGATATAATTTCTCTATTAATAAAGATTTTGGAATTATAAAGGGCTATATTGAAACATCTAAAATGTACTCATTCGCGAAAATAACTTTGACACGCCTACTATAACGCCCACTTTTCACGTTATCTACCGTTAATGAAATTTAAAAGCTCATAAAACCGACAAAATTAGAGGTATGATGATCAAATTTGCTACGTATATCCCCCTAGGCAGTGTCATTATTGTACAAAAAATTAAGGTGCCACGCCCACTTTTACGCCCACCTCCCATATAACGTTTTACCTAAAATTCATATAATTTCTCTATTAAAAAAGATTTTTGAATAATAAAAGGCTATATTGAAACACCTAAGTTGTACTCATTCGCAAAAATAACTTTGACACGCCTACTATAACGCCCACTTTTCACGTTATCTACCGTTAATGAAATTTCAAAGCTCATAAAACCGCCAAAATTTGATGTATGATGATCAAATTTGCTACGTATATCCCCCTAGGCAGTGTCATTATTGTACAAAAAAATTAAGGTGCCACGCCAACTTTTACGCCCACCTCCCATATAACGTTTTACCTAAAATTCATATAATTTCTCTATTAATAAAGATTTTGGAATAATAAAAGGCTATATTGAAACATCTAAAATGTACTCATTCGTAAAAATAACTTTAACACGCCTACTATAACGCCCACTAAAACAGACAAAATTAGAGGTATCATAAAGGAAATTTGCTACATATATCCTTCTAATCAATGCAGTTGTTGTGCCAAAAAGTTTAGGTGACACGCCTACTATAACGCCTACCTCCCATATAACGGGTTTTCTTAAATTCATGTAATTTCTCTATTGACAAAGTTTTTGGGAAAATAAAGGACTATATTGAAATATCTAAGTTGTATTTATTAGCAGAAACTTTATTGACACGCCTACTTTAACGCCCACGTTCATTAAAAGACTACATTTACAAAAGCCTTTTAGTAGCATATCGAAGTTATAAAGGGTGGTTAAATTTTAAGGGCTGATGTTGAATTATTCAAATTATTTAGGAAATTATTATTATTTCTTTTTGTAATGATAATATTTGTACGGTTCAATTATGTATTTAACAAAATATCGGCCAAATGCCCCCCCCCCATCCTTGGCGCCACTCCTCTATCTGATGGTCCAAATTTTCAATGACAATGTTGATGCTCAATTGTTGGGCACGATGATGAGTCGAGGTTGACTGCTCTTTTGCCACACTATCGAAAAAAACAACCATGCTTCCCATTCAACGAAATAAGAATGCATTCACAGATTTTTTAACAATTTATACAGACCTGTTTTGCAGAAATTTAAATATTTTTTACAATTTTCCCGATTGTGGATGAATTTGAATGATTATGTTGATCAAAAGAATTACGAAGTGCACAAAATGCATTTTGATTTAAACACCCATTTTCATAAAAAAAACCTGAATAACTTTAAAGAGTTGCTCATTTGCGTATCTTTCTACAGATCAAATTGAGTAAGTTTGAGATTGAGAAATGTCAAGTGAAATGCAGAAAACAAATTTAAAGACTAGGTGTAGTTCACCTTCAACATGGGCCCTAAAAAATTTAACCACCCTCTACAAAGAAAGTGATACATATTTTATTATAAAGATATTATTCAATAGCGATTAACAAAATAATAAATATTGTGCTTTAAATGTACACAAAATTGGTGGTGGGTATAAAAGATTCGGCACAGCCGAATATAGTGCTCTTACTTGTTTCACTTTGTAGTTGTTTTAGCGACGAGTTCACTTAGTGAATTCGCCTTGAGTTAGTCGATGTGTAAAAAAATAACATCGTTTTTGTTTGTGTTAAAAAAACTTTTGTGGACTAAAAGCTTTCTATGTCAACATAAACAGATTTTGACAATCCATCCAACTTGTATACAAACAACAATATATCAGCTGTGCTGCTAACCCCACCTGTAAAGCGAATTCGCCTTGTTTATTTCTTTAAAAGAAAACATGTTACCACCATGTTATAGAGAAAATCATAATAAAAAACAATATGTGTTGCAACAATTAGATATGTAAACAAGTAAAAGCGCTATATTCGGCTGTGCCGCATCTTATATAATCTTCACACAGTTTGTACCTGATCATGCAATGACCATAACTAACAATTATATGGCGCAACTGTGACCAACACTTATTTAGGAAATTGATATTTTGAAATTTTTGTCTTCTTTTTTTTAACGATATCTTTGTATGTAAATGATCCATTGAACCGAAATTTTCTGTAAATGTTGCCAAAGGTACACATTTTATATATATACGTAACAAGGGTTACAAAAAATTGCCATAGCAGCTGCAAAATTTAGTTAAAAAAAAAGAAGCAATCGTGTTTTTCGCTCATATCTCAGATTTGATTATCAATAGCTAAATTCTCGAAAGTATATATAATAAATTCATACCATTAAAGAGTCTGAATTATACTTGGGACTTCTAAAAGTTAATTTCAACATACATACAGATAGACGGACAGACTGACTATAAAGATTCTAAATAAGACAAAAGAATGACAAACTTATACCCTTTTACACTCTCGTGTGAAGGATATAAAAATATAATAAAATTTCTAATTGTTAACTCTTGATTAAATAAGACGAATACATGTTTGGGCTGGCATTAAACACATAACAGCTACTTTTTTATTACCGAATTATCTGTCCAAATTAAAAAAGAAAAATAGAAAAATTAATATTTGATACCTTCTAGTTAAAAATGTTTGTCACGTCAACAAGAGAAAATTTTGGCAATTTCGAATTTTCGCAAAACTGAAACCTGCCCTAGTGTAAAAACAAAAAAAAGAAATATGTATTTGGAAGTCACATTTGTGGTTGTTAAATATTTGATTAATGTAATGACGATTTCAAAAAAGCAAACGCACTAAAAATATAATCGTCGGATAAAATAAATTCATGAATAAATCTAAAAAAATGTCTAAATAAAACTTTGAATCAAATTTAACATCCCAGGAAAAAAGAGAAACACAAACAATGTACTGGAGCTAAAAACTGCATCTTTGCTGTTAAAAATTTCCCTTAATAAATTCCAACATTTTTGTTGCGGTTTTGTGGTCAATTTCTTTAATATGGGTAGAAGTTATTGCATAAATCACATACAACAACAACAACCAAGGTGCAAGGGGAAATAACATTAAACTGAAGATTTAAATAACGGCTCTAACGAAAAAACACACTTATTTATTATATGACAAATATAACAATAATAAAAATAAACCTGATTGTGAAATGTCTTACAATATCTATATATAAAAAAATCAATGTGTGTTTGTATGTTTATATGTTTGCATGTTTGTTTGTGCTTTATAGACGGTTAAACGGCTGGACCGATTTCCTTGAAATTTTCACAGAATCTTTCTGTATGTCTGGAAGGAACTATAGGCTATACTTTGGTTTAAAATTGTAAGTGGGCGGGGTGCCACGCCTTATTAAAGAATAAGTATTAAATATTATATATCACGAAAGTTAATGCAGCGAGTCTTCAAATTAAGTACGGTAAACTTTGACATCCACACGAACATTTGGGTAAAAAATGGGTGGACTTGCAATAGTAGGCGTGGCCACATGAATTAAATACTAAAATTCGTATATTTGGAAAACTATATCGATTAGAGTAGTAAAATTTTGCAAGAGCAACTTTGATATTCAAATAAACATTTATGGAAAAAAGGGGTGCATTAAAAATAGTGGGCGTGGCACCTGCCATATGAATTAAATACTAAAATTTGGGGTGGCGAAGCACGCCGGGTATTAGCTAGTATGTACATAAAAAAATCAAACAGCGTCAAGCGGGCTTGAAGTGTAATAATCTGTTAAATATTTAAAAAATTAAAAAAAAAAAATTCTTTAAGATAAATATGCAAGTGTGTAAAATAAAAAGTAAATTCCATAATCATTGAAATATTAAAATACATCAAAACAAACTTTATATTTAGTAAATTTAAAAAAAAAAAAAGAAACGTGTAATAAGAATCTTAAACATGTTTACAACTATATATTTCTTGTTAAAATCTCAAGTTCATTCCATAAAAAATGGCAACAAAAATCTATAGTGAAATATAAAACACCTCAATAAAACTCTTTAAAGAAAATAATTATAAAAAAAAAACTCAAGACACCTTTAAACAAAAATTATGAATAATGATGATGTTTATGAATGACCACAAATGTTGATGTGATACAGATGACAATTAGGAGTGATGTTACCTGAGGAATGTAGACGACGACACAGGAATGAAATAAAAATAAAAAAACATGATATTTATCACAGGTTTTGAGTGAGCACATAAAACTCAGCACATTCCACTGATCTTAAATTTATTAAAAGTTCGTGCTTTGACTGTTGTAAATATATTCAATTGCCTGCTAACATAAGTTTTGCTACTACTCTTTCAATACTACTACTACTACTACTCTTCATACCCGTCTGTCCATCATTCGACCGCTTGACGTTTGTACCATGATACGAGTGAGTACATGCATACATACGTACATGCATACATTGCAAAACAATTGAAATTCTGTATTTTGTAGATTATTCAGACATTAAAAATTTCAAATACAAATTGACGCCCACAACTCTACTCTACATTTGAAAGTGTCAGTTGTAAAATTAAATTAAAATGTTTATTATAATGCCTAACAACAACAACGACGACAAAATTTGCAACAAAAATTGCATTAAATATGATTTAGTAATAATTTTAAATTAATTTATTTGTGATGCGATTACAAAATTAAACAACAACAAAAAAATTTAAATGTACAACTGGAGACAAAAATAAAACACAAGTATAATTTGATAAACTGTAGATAAAAGTGTTCAAAAAATTACCATACAGTTAATGAAACAGAGTTTTAAAGAAATATAAATACTTACAGTAGCTACAAGCGAAACTCGTACATTTAGTTGAAAAACTATATTTAAAACTAAATATAGTATTAAAATAAATTGTGTTTTTTTTATTTAATTACTAGGTACTACATGAAATGTCATTATTAAAAATTAAATTTTATCTTTTTTTTTTCCAAATTGACAGCTTTGTAAGTCAAAGCCAAACTCGCACACTTTTAATTTATTAGACAATATTGTTGTTGTTTGCAATTAGCTTCAGATTATTTCGAGGCGGGTATTTTTAAAACATTTTTGTTATTAATTTGACTGCGTTTTTGGCTGAAAAAAAGTGCGAGAAAAAAAGTGTGTAAGAATGGGGAAACAGTGAGGACAAACAAGTATTGAAGTTAGGGCATTGGTAATTCAGAACATTCAAAATAAGAAATCATATCAGAAATAGTACATCAAAGTCGATCAACGGTTTAGTACATAATAAAAAGCTACAAAACTGATAAAAGTGTTGAGACAAGTCAAAAGTTGCAAATAATAAAATTTTCTCCGAGACTGACGAACAATATATTTTATACCAAGTTAAGAAAATTCCATTCCTAAGAGCTCCGAAGATCGTAGAAATTGCAGAAAAAGATTTGGGGAAAAAATATTACCCACTAACCATCAGAAATATTTTAAACAAGGCTGATTTCAATGGTATAAGAGCGAAACTTAAACAACTTATTAACAAAAGAAACCAAAGCGCAAGACTGCAGTTTACCAAAGAGACAAAAGCAATTTTCACTTATTTGGATCAGATGAAAAAGCATATGCGTGGAGAAGGTCAAATGAAGCGCTCCTTGCTAAAAAAAAAAAAAATTTAAAACCCACAGTAAAACACGGCGGTGGGTCAGTAATGGTTTAGGGCTTATTTTCTGTATCTGGGCCCGGTGTATTGAATTATTATAGAGGGCATAATGGATCAGCATATGTGACAGCGCATAGAGAAAGGGACCGAACGGTAAAAACAGGTTTTGTTCAGGAGAGCCATTTTAAAGATTAAATGATTTTTCTATTTTTTAAAATTGTTCATAAGGAAAAAAATAAATTTTTTGTAGTTTCGTAAAATCAAGTTATTTTGTTAATTTAGTAGGGAAAAAATGAAAAAAAATAAATTTTACCGTTCCCGTTCTATTTGCGCTTAGAATCGTCGACTGCACTTTTATAAAACGCGCATATCACTGGGAGGGAACACTTTTAGGGCATAAGATCGGTCTCATTCGATGCTCAGATGTTGTCCACATCAAAAAAAAAAATTCAAAATTGTTATTTTTACCCTTAGGTCCCTTTCTCTATGCGCTGTCACATATTTATCTCAACATTTTTAAAGAAAGTTTGCCAAAATGCAAGCAAAAACTATGTCTTGGTGAAAATTTTTATTTCTACCAAGACAATATCCCGAATCATAAGCTTTTGAATGTCCACATGTCATGGATACACCAGCCCAGAGTCGAGATATAAACTTTATTAAAAAGTTGCGAAAATATTTTGATATGAAAATTTACCATTACACCAAAGACGATTAAAAAAAAACTTTTCAGGAAAAAACAGTTTTTGCGAAAAACTCATTCGGAGTATACCAAATAGACTACAAGTGGCAATAAAGAATAAAGGCATGCACACGAAATATTAATATTTTTAAAGATAAACAACTATTTTACATTTTGAAATAGTGTACGAGTTTGGAAAACTGCATTATTTTATTTTGTTTGCTTTTTATTTACCTTACTAATATTAAACAACTTAAGTTTTTCTGTTTTTTTAAATTATTTAAAAACTGAAATCTGTTATTATACCCTTCACACAGTGAAAAAGGGTATATATAGGTTTGTCATTCCGTTTGAAATTTCTACAATTTTCATTTCCGACCCCATAAAGTATATATTTTCTAAAAGCTTATGAATAGGGAAGTCGATTAAGCCCTGTCAGTCTGTCCGTCTGTCCGTGTGTATGTTGAACTTTTTGAAGCCCCCTGAATTCGCTTGGACCCGGGTGAGGTATTAAAATATCAGAAATATTTGGGAGTAGATCGGTATTGAAAATCGGAAACATCGGTTCATAAACAACTGAGATATGAGCAAAAACCCACGACCACCTCGATTTTTTTTTTCACAAAAACAACATTACAACAACAACATACATACATACAAACGTGTATACTGGTTAGAGAAAACGTGGCATCGAATCCCAGCTGAGTCAAAAAAAATTTTTTTTAATATTTTTAAAATTTTTTTTTTAATTTTTTTTTATTTTTTATTTAATATATTATTTATATTTTTATTATTTTTTTTTTAATTTTTTTATTTTTTTTTTGTTTTATACATATATATTATATATATAATAATTTTTTTTTAATTTTTTTTTTAAATTTTTTTTTAAATTTAAAAACATCCCATTGTAAAATTATAAATTTACGTATGTAGTTAAAAAAATTTAAAAAAATTAAAAAAAATTAAAAAAAAATTAAAATATGTATATATAATAAATAGAAAACAAAAAAAAAATAAACAAAAAAAAATTTAAACAAAAATAATAAAAATATAAATAATATATTATTAAATAAAAAAAAATTTAAAATAAAATTAGAAAAATATAAAAATATTTTTTTTTGGCTCAGCTGGGATTCGATGCCACGTTTTCTCTAACCAGTATACACGTTTGTATGTATGTATGTATGTTGTTATGGTGGTGGTCGTGGGTTTTTGCTCATATCTCAGTTGTTTATGTACCGATGTTTCTGATTTTCAATACCGATCTATTTCCGAATATTTCTGATATTTTAATACCTCACCCGGGTCGAAGCGATGTCGGGGGGCTTTAAAAAGTTGATTTCAACATACACACGAACAGACTGTTAGAGCTTAATCGACTCCCCTATTCATAAGCTTTCAGAAAATATATACTTTATGGGGTCGGAAATGAAAATTGTAGAAATTTCACACGGAATGACAAACCTATATATACCCTTTTTCACTATGTGAAGGGTATAAAAATTTAATGAAGGTGTACGAGTTTTACTTGGTGCTACTGTATGTACTCAGTGTTCAATGTTATAATAGTAGTTGTTAATAACTATATATGTATGTTGTTTACAATTTATTAGTTCTTAACTTTTTACTATATAATTTGTGCGTCATACACATCTTTAAAATTCATAGTTGGTGGTCACAAGTCACACCGTACATTAACCTGCTGCTAACATTATTTGTTTGTAGCAGTAGTCCATAAATACTCGCATTTTCACACATTGCTATCAGTCTAATTCATCTTTTGATGAAATACATATGTTTCGACTGACCTTAATATGCTTTTTGTCGCCTTTTTATGCTATTTGGAACTAGTATTATTTATTTTCAAATCTTGTAATTTGTTTAAACTCTATTTTATTTAACTATTTCATATGATGCATGCTATACATACATATATTTTTGTTGTTGTTTTTAAATAGGCTTGTGGATAATATCTTTTGAATGAAATTGAACCAATAATGTCATTCATTCATTCATGCGAAGACAAAAAAAAACATAGAAAGCTTAAAAAAACTTGTTCAAATTTTGAGAATGAGTAAAAGTAAAAAAAATTTTAAGTTCGACTTGTGTGTACAGCAAAATTATCAACTGTTTATTAGTATAAGGTTCTCTTTTTTATAAGGTTCTCTCACAACGCTGACAGTTTTTTAACTATAAGCAGTAATTTTTGCACGAACTTTGAGACAAAATTTTGTTTAAATAAAAATTCACTTTGTTTGTCTTTGATCACCACTGTTTATTTATTTATCTTTTATATGTATGCATAAATATGTATTTAGCTTGAACTTAATACTCCGCAACTAAAAAGTTTAATAGATTTTGCTATAAAAAAGCAAATATTTTTTTTACTATTGTTCTATTAAACGGCGCCTAGTTTTTAAATAAAAAATTTACTTTTTTGTCTAAAATTGCAAAAATATATTATTGCTTTTTGTTGCCTTTAATATACATACATATACCCTTCACCATCAACGGCTTGATAGGAACTTGTAAAGTATTAGTTTGCGATCAGATAAAACTAAATGCAAAAAAATACCTATCTGTGATGAAAGGTTTAAATAGTAAAATACATTACACTATGAATAAATTTTCAATTGAAGATGGCTGTATTTTTGGTTTTACACAGTAAATATTTATATTAAATCTGAAATCTAGTCTCCTGTACCATTAGACTGGTATTAGAATTTTACATAAGTACCGAAGTATGCATGTGTGTATATATGTACATAATACCTACTAAACGGTATAAAATATTTGGCGCACCCGATTACAAAACTCTGACTTTTTATCAAAAATTGTTTGAAGCGTACTACATAGTAGGTACCTATAACAGCAAGAAAATAAATAATTGTCGTTATGTGAATAAGAGCGTTAAGCATACACCTTAAAGCTACAAAATTAATGGTGTCGTTTATGTGTATACTTTTTGCAAGTATGTAAATACATACATACATACATACATAGGTATGTACATACATACATATAAATATTATTCTATTTAATTGCTGAAATATGTATGTATGTTTATAGGCACTACTAAATATAGCATTCGAACTTATACATATTTACTGACACCTTTTTTGACAAAACACATCCTTCTATTTTTTTCCCACATTAAAATCGAAAAAGATCTTAGAGAAGAAATTAGCTATTGTTCAACTGCATAGAGTATCATTTACACACCTCTCTCACATTTTCCCATCACTATTTTGGAATCTAGGCCAAAACTTCCCCAAAATAGTAAAAAAAGAAACACTGAACACATAAGAAGAATTGTTCGCACTACTACTGTTGTTGTTTGTCTAATCAATTTAATTTCGATCACACAAAAAATGTGCTACACGCGCATTAAATGTTTGTTGTCGCTTTTGTATTTCGTTGCTGTCTTTTCCGTGTGATTTTTGCTTTTGCTCTTGTCGCCAAGTATTTTTTTTTTGGTTTTTGTCTTTTTGCTTTTGAATTGTATTTTTGCTTTTGAGTATACATACATACATATGTATGTACATATGGCTCCTAACAAACTTTATTTATTTTTGGTGTTTTTGCATTCTTTTTTTACTTTTATTGTATTTTATTCTTAGTTTTTTTTTACTCTTTCTTTTGATATTTATTTGAATTTGTTTTTTTTTTGTTTTTTTTTTTGCCAGAATTCAATGCGTAATCAGCCAAAAGCACCAGTTTTGGTTCACGTACTCGTTGTTTTTTTTTTCTTTCCTTTTTATTATATTTTTTATGTATTTTTATAATAATTTATTTAATTTTTTTGTATAAGAGTAAAACAAATTTGTATTGGATGAGAATGTGTGCAAAAATTTTCGGCGACGTTGTCAAATTTCTACTAGTCCTCGAAAATTTCGAAAAGTTTTAGGTTTAAAAAAATCAATAAACTGGCCTACATAGGTATGTACACATATTCCATAAATGTTCAATTCAAAGAAATTTATCGCAAATATTAATTTAGAGAAAGTTTTTACCTTTTTACGAAAATTTGCAATTTAGCTAGGTATAAAAATTCCTAAATCAACTTAGAGGAAATTTTAGAAATTAATTTTTTTTGTTATGAATACAAAAATGGGAAATCTTGGGTAAAATACACGATTTTTGTTCGTACCTATATCTGTACATATAGTTCGGATAAAATTTTTTACTTAGGGAAAAACCACCTGCTAGGTGGTTTTTATTATTTTTATTTTTTTTTATGAAGTTTAACATTTGAAATAAGAAGAAAAGGGAGAATTTTTTTTTAATTTTTTTTGTGACAGCGAAAGTAAAAAAATAAACAGCTGACAAATTAAGACTGAAAAATCTTAAATGACGTTTAATTTTTTTTTTAATTTTTTACATAAATTTTCATTTAAAAAATGTACCTATGTTTAGATAAAATTTATGGTTTACAAAAATCGATTTTTGGCGATAAAATAAGCAACAGATTAATTATTTTTGTTTAGATAACAGTCATTAATATATGTCACTTGAATAGCAGCAAGTAAGAGTGCTATATTCCATCAAGTACATAGGTATAATCCCACATTGTAGCTTAATCTATATTTCATGTTATACGCCATTTTTCCTTATTATGACCATCCTTGATTTTGAATTTTTACGTAGTTAACTGTAATTTGATACCCATATTGATGTGGTTAGAAAAATTTGATCCGCCATTTTGTTTTAGACGCCATCTTGAATTTTAATTTTTTTAATGATTAACTGTATTCTACTGGTCAAGCCCTTTCATTTGATACCAATATTTAGGGTGTTCAAGAAGTTACATTTTAAAATACCAGATTTGACCCATATATAAATTTATTGTCCGCCATTTTGTAGTGGCGACCAACATGAATTTTAATTTTTTTAGTGCTTATATTGTGCTAGTCAAGTCCTTTCAGATGATACTAATATTGACTCTATCGGTCGTCTAGAAGCTGAAAAAATTGATTTTCGTTTGTAAATTTTTGGAATATATATGTATATACTAGCTAATACCCGGTGTGCTTCGCCACCCCAAATTTTAGTATTTAATTCATATGGCAGGTGCCACGCCCACTTTTGTTAATGCACCCACTTTTTCCATAAATGTTTATTTGAATATTAAAGTTGCTTTTGCAAAATTTTAGTATTCTAATCGATATCGTTTTCCAGATATACGAATTTTAGTATTTAATTCATATGGTAGGTGCCACGCCCACTATTGTTAATGCACCCATTTTTTCCATAAATGCTTATTTGAATATCAAAATTGCTTTTGCAAAATTTTAGTACTCTAATCGCTTACTATTGCAAGTCCGCCCATTTTTTACCCAAATGTTCGTGTGGATGTCAAAGTTTACCGTACTTAATTTGAAGCCTTGAACTTTCGTGATATATAATATTTAATACTTATTCTTTAATATGGCGTGGCACCCCGCCCACTTACAATATCAAACCAAAGTATAGCCTATAGTTCCTTCCAGACATACAGAAAGATTCTGTGAAAATTTCAAGGAAATCGGTCCAGCCGTTTAACCGTCTATAAAGCACAAACAAACATACAAACATATAAACATATAAACATACAAACATACAAACACACATTGATTTTTATATATATAGATTTATATTTTTTTTTTGCCTATAACTTTACCGATTAGAGCCCGCTTTATCCAAAATTTTTCACGAATATCTCTAGAGGCATATTATATCTTCCAATAGTAGCAAAGGTACCTATAAATAATTCTATGACTGAAAAATTTTAATTTTGGTGGTAAAAATATGAAAAAAGCAGAGACAGTCGTGTTTATTTGCTCATATATCAGAAAGTTATAAGATGATTGAGCTGAATTCCAATAGCGATTCATTCCCGGATATTTCCAAAAGATTGATACCACCATACATAGGGCTGAGAAACATATGGTTGCTTGATTGATATCAACCAACACACGGTTTAATGGAAATTAAAATTGTAGAAATTACAAACGGAATGACACAGCTATATATACCCTTGCGCACCACTGGTGAAGGGTATAAAAACGAAAATTTTTTTTGTTTATTTTATTTTAATAATACGATTAACTCTAAAACAGGTTAGTCAATAGCACAACACATCTTTTTTTGTGTCTCTTTTCAGCACCTGTTTCAAATACACTTGTTTGTAAAGAAATACACAAATAAGATGGAAATTGTTTCGCTATTGCAATTTCATACATACAGTTTGTCAAATATTACCAAAATTTTTAATATAATGATTAATCCTAAAAAGAAATTTATTTTTAATTCTTTCTTTAACATTTTTCTCAGTGTCAACTTACTAATTATCTTCTCTTCATGTTAAAAAAAAAAACAATTTCTAAATGGTTATTATCTTAAAACATACTAAAATTGTTTATATTCGTAGTGTAGGTGTGTCAGCTTAATGCGCGTACCACTTTTAAGCCCAACCATATGTGATTGGGAATTGGTAATGTGGGCTTATCCTTCAAGCCTTAATATAAATCTGCCTCACCTTCCTATCGAAAGAATAAGGGAAATTTACCTTTTGCTGAATCCTTTTGTTCATCATTAAATAATTCTCCCATCTTATGTTGACATATCAGATTTTCGCCCTTATTCCAGTTGTCGACGTCGTTGTCCTTTTTTGAGTTAACATCACATTGCTTTTATATCGAAATCACTTCGACACTAACACTAATTTGGTATTTTTTAGCAGTCTTCTGATTATGTTGCCTGTTTTAGCGTTAATTTGCGAAAACGAAAAAAAAACATCTCTAATATTTGAAACAAACAAAAAAGTGATGTTGACTTAAAAACGACAACGACGTCGACAACTGGAATATGGCAATTTATGTATTTTTTTGCTCCAAAAAGTATGTTAATTTTTTGCTTTAGTGTAAATAATGCGAATTCTATCCCAGCTGGACACTCTAGTTGTTTATGCTAAAACGAGTATTATATAGTATAATCGAGATGGAATATACATATTTTGTCATTATGGATACTATATATTTGTTGTAATCTAAAATAAGTAAAATAATATTTATATTTTTTTAATTACATTTTCAGCACTAACACATATGTCTCTATGTGCTTATATATAAAACTATGTGATAGAGGTCAATGACCGATAGACTTGCAAATTGAAAAACAAACACATCATAATCTAATGTGTTGTAGTCAAACGTGGTGTCAAATTTAAATTAGTCATTTATTTCAGTTTTGTACAACATTTTTCAAACTTATTTTTAATTATTTCCGAAACGGTTTAAAAACATAAACAACAATCAAACCAAATCATAGCAACCATATTTAGCATGTCTAAATATGTATATCGATAATGAACTACATAAACAGATTAGGAAGTTAGTTGGGGGGCGTTGGTGTAGATATTTTATGGTTTTCCTTAAAACTGGTTTTTTTTTCAACATCACTCGTTAAATTATAAACAAATTTATATTTGTTTTATTACATATTTACATAAATTTCTTTTATTTAATATTAAATAACAGCTAACAATTGAATTGGCAGACAATTATTGCGAGTTGTGTTAGTGGGCGTTTATACGAGTTTTTTTTTTCGTTTCGCTTTTTTTTACTTTGTGGAGCATCATTTTTTTAATTTTTTTTTCTTGGTGTTGGTACAATGTTACATATTATTGTTTGAATTGATTTAATTGCAAAGAGAGCTGGTGAATGTATTAGTAATGATTAAAGTGATGACAATAATTTAGATGATGAGTAATGATGCTTTTAAATAGTGATATGTGCTATGTGCTAACCTAACCACTATATTCGTTTAGTATACACAAAATTATTTCTTTAACTTGCCAACACTATTTGTCAAATTTTTACTTTAATTTTTAAAACTCAAAACATGGAAGTTATTTATAATTATATTTTCTATTAATTAATTTAAATTATTATTTTTTTACGATATATAACGAAACAGGAAACCACACCTTGCATTAGTAACTTATTTTATACTACATTAAATTCCTCTTAAAATATTTTCCACAACTTGGTGGATATACATAAGTAACAAGTTGTAAAATCTTAACGAAACATTTTTTTAAAAAATAAAAATTTTAAAGGAAATTACATAGCATTTCTTACAAGCAGATAAGTACGTATAATATATATTCAGGTTATTATTTAATGTTTCCTAATTTATAATTTTACATACTTCCAAAAACATGTGCTTTGCTTAAAAGGCTTAAAACATTGAAAAATATAACAAAACTAAAATAAAACAATGTTGAAATAAAACAAGAGTGCTATATTCGCCCGTGACGAATCTGATAATACCCTTCACCATCATGTAAATAGGTATAATCCCACATCGTAGCTTAACCTATATTTATTTTTTTATTATTATTTATATTTTATATTTATTATTTCAGAAGTCATCCTCGATTTTGAATGTTTACGTAGTTAACTGTATTCTACTAGTGAAGTCCTTTAATTTGATACTCATATTGATGGGGTAAAAAATTAGATCCGCCATTTTGTTTTGGATGCCATCTTGAATTTTACTTTTTTTTTAATAATTTACTGTATTCTACTGGTCAAGCCCTTTCTTTTGATACCAATATTGAGGGTGTTGAAGAAGTTACATTTCAAAATACCAGACGTGACCCATATACAATATATTTATTGTCCGCCATTTTGTAGTGGCGGCCAACATGAATTTCAATTTTTTTATAGTGCTTATATTGCGCTAGTCAAGTCCTTTCAGATGATACCAATATTGACTCTTTTTGTTTGTGTAGAAGCTGAAAAAATTTGATTTTCGTTTGTAAATTTTTGGAATATTTTTTTTAAAAAAAATGTTTGCCTATAACTTTATCGATTAGAGCCCGCTTTGTTTTAGTGAGAGTAAGATTTTTTTTTTGTTTGTTTATTTGTTTATATGTTTATATTTATACTAAAATATATTGATTAGAAGTATTATAAAATAAAACATTTTGATCAGCTCTTTAGTAAATATTTATTTATTTAACTTAATTTTTTATTGAAATTTGAAACAATAAATTATTTCTTCTAATGCTTTTTGTATACAAATAAGTTAGTTCGAAATTTACCAACATTGGCTTCTTTTTATATTCTTTTTGGTACGTCATTGCGACAAGTTTATTGTTTGTCTCTAGCTTTAGATGGCGCTATTGTTTTTCTATTTTGGGAGCAAATAAATACTACAATACAAAAATGATTTTTTGATTCTGCAAAATTTTGCATTTCCCATCCCTGTATGAATTTAATACAACACATAATGAAAAACATATCAATTTAAACTGAATTATTAAACAAAATCTTCTAATGGAAATTACCAACAACATGCTGGCAATAACTGTTAACACATACAAAAATATTACCAATATTACATTGCAAGTGGGGTTATAACTTAAATTAATATTAAATGAGTAGACTTAAAATAATAAAAACTTAATAAAAACTTATTTTTTACACCAAAATCCTTTAAATCATTTTGGAATATATTGAATATTCTTTGCCATCTACTCGAATTGAGTTTATTTTAAGTTCTGTATGGCGTATTGCATATCAGTGTATTGCACTAAATTTTTTTTAATGTGAATGGCCAAATGTAGAAGAACTTTAAGTTTTAAGGTTATCAACTATTTTTTTTTCGATATACATAAATATGTAATATTCTTTATAACTCTTAAACTTATGAATTGAATGAAAAAATTTAATTCGTTAAAACAAGAATTTTTGTCACTTTCAATCAAGGTGGATTAATAAGGTGACCTTATAAAAACAGCTGATTCATTTTTTTTACTTTTTTTTATTTTCTTAGAACCAAGGCATATCCATAAGGTATATGCAACGGCGAATTGATACAACAAAGCAACTTTTCATGGGATGTTTTATGTCAAGGCCAATTCGTATATCAGGGATGGAAAAGTTGTTTTTACATATTAAATATAATAAAATTTGATTAAAAACAGAATATAAATTTTTTAAACACATTATTAATAATGCAAAAGCAAAAAATATACATAAATTAAGCACATTTATTGTCAAAAAAGTACACTCAAGTTAATTGTTTAATACCGAAACCAAAATCACATTTCCTATCCCTGCATTAATAAATGAAATCAAAGCGAATTCAACCAATTTTGACAAAATGTTTCACAATCAGCTGGGCTGATAATTTCACCTGTATGAATTCGCCTTGCTTAGAACATAATTGTCAAACCAATTCGCCTTGGTGTAAAATATTGTTTGTTTTGTTTATTTTGTTTTTATTTACAAAAATTTTTGTGTTATTTAATTTGAATTTAAAAATAAAAGATTGTTTAAGTGATTGTGTGAAGAAGTTTTTAAAATAAAGCTGTTAAAAACAAAAAAAGTGTACATATCATTTAAAGATGTGTGTTTTTTAGTTTATATATATAATATAAATTTATTAAGGATTTCACAAATAACTGTTTATCTTTTGAGGCCATGAATGAATCAAGAATCAACCATGTTGTGAATAAAGCGTATCCCAGAGTGAAAGCGTTCAGCATCAATTGAAACAAATAGAACAATTTAAGTTATTATTTCTTATTTAGTTAATATTGTTTTAAATTACTAAAATAAGCCAAATAAAGAAGTTTTTCAGAAATTAAATGAAATGTATTTTTTTTTTATTGAATGGGTAGGGAGTGGAGTCATAATATCGTCTGCTATGATCCTACCTGATAAATTGAAATCAGTAAAAGTGCATTATAACCAAAAGACTTAGCGATAAATTTTTAAGCTTTAAACTGTATGGACATGTATATATTTGAATATAATATAGTGACTAAAAGATTCAAGGTACCTGAGGAAAATATATGTTATATGTAAAATTAATAACAAAGAAGATGCCAATAGAGATGAGGTTCGGTTGTTATTTATAATCGACCCATTATTATTATATTAATAAAGAAGAAACACTCAACAGATATACTGCCTAAAATTGCATCTATTGGTGAATTCTAGTACTGAATAAAACCTAAATTAATAAATTTAACTGATTGTTTATTAAATACATTAATACAGGGTTGCCCATATTCGACGGACCCATCTGGCAACGCCATAACTTTTGACAGAGATGTCAGATCGCTTAATGACATACCGCGTTTGAAGCGTCAGTCCAAGCAGATTTTTACCATGCAACAATACACGAGACGCGAGCGCTCTGAAATAGTTGAAATTTACATTCAACAGAACAAGTCAATTGTGAAAACTCAACGTGCTTTTAAAATATTAAAAAATGTGAGAAGTGCGCCTTCTAAGAACACCATTAAGCGTTTATACGAAAAATTTTCGACTGGTGAGGCTCTTTCTAATCCGAAGAGGCCAAATAAAAGTCGACCAAGGCGATCGGCCGAGAATATCGCTGCCGTACGAGCCAGTGTTGAGAGGTCCCCAAGAACATCCCAAAAACGCCGTTCTCAGCAGTTGGGCATGGCTCGGTCCACTTTACAACGGATTATTCGCGTTGATTTGCATTTGTTCCCGTACAAAATTCAATTGACGCAAAGATTGTTGCCTGTGGACAAGCCTCGTCGATTGGAATGGGCCCAAAGAGTCATCGAAATGGCCGAAGATGACGAGCAATTTTGGAACAAAATTATCATGTCCGATGAAGCCCATTTCACATTGAATGGGACCGTAAATAAGCAAAATTGCCGTATTTACGCCACTGAAAATCCTCAGGAGATTCAAGAAGTGCCTCTTCATGACGAAAAAGTCACAGTTTGGTGCGGCGTTAGTGCGAAAACGGTCATTGGGCCGTTTTTCTTCCAAAATGAAAATGGCCATGCTGTTACCATCAACCAGGAGCGTTATCGCGACATGATGACCAATTTTGTGATGCCAATTATTCGTCGAAAGTGTATGAGGCAGTTCTGGTTTCAACAAGACGGCGCTCCACCGCACACAAGTCGCATAACAATCGATTTTCTGAAGAATTTGTTTCCGGGCCGTTTGATGTCGAAAAGTGGTGATTTGGATTGGCCACCGCGTTCGCCCGATTTGACGCCGCCTCACTTCTTCTTGTGGGGATATTTGAAGTCAAAGGTTTACGTTAACAAGCCAAGGACCTTAGAAGAGCTCAAGGACAACATTCGTGAACAAATAGCCGCTATTCCGGCCGAAATGTTGGCGAAAACGATGGAAAATGCTGCAAAAAGGGCACAATACGCCATCAACGCCAGAGGCGGCCATTTGAGAGATATCATATTCAAAAATTGATGTAAACAAATCTACTTGGAAAAAATTAAATGATTAAGATTGCCAACCGCCAAATTTTTATTTTTTTCTTTGATTTTTTTAAAAAAAACATGGGTCCGTCGAATATGGGCAACCCTGTACTTATATTGGTCTACAAATACATAAGAAGGCAGTAAATCATTTTTTTATATATGTATACATATATATTTATAGAATAAATTTCGGCAATGCAATAGTATTAAAAATAACAGATTTACAAGAAATTTTACAAAAGAAATTACATTATGATAATACAGTTTCTATTACGTTTTTTCCTTCTCCTGTTAAGTTACAATTATGTAAATTTGGGCTTTTATACCAGGAACCAGCGTTATGTTTTTTTATTAACTACTAAATCTAATGTAAGAAGTAAACTTTTAACAACTTATTCAACAAGACAAGTTGTAAAAAGAAAAAAATATAGTATTATATTGATATTTGACTACACTTTCAAATAAGTACACACTTGATCGCTAGATTTAATTAACCATTCTTCATGCTTGTACAGCAAACTGTACATGAACATCCGAACAGCCAATCGGATAGCTGAGGATCTTTAAAATAGAAACAAGAAATCAAACATAAATATATATAATAAAATTATTTTAGATCAAGTAACCTTTGTAAATTAATGGTACTATGCCACCGTACAAATGAGCATGTCTTGCAATTTAGGAGTAGCGTGTAACAGCAATGATGTAATATCTTGAACGATATTTTCAAATAAGATGATTAGATAAGCCTGTGGTAGTGATGACAACAATGGCAGCTAAATCGCAGTTAAATTATATTCGACTTTTTGCTCGATAAAAAACTTTAAGATGGCTTCTTCAGAACTAGTGCGCAATGTTCAGATTTTTTTTTCTTTAAATCTAATTTTCTTATATTCTGATCTTTTTTAAATAACCACTGAAAAAATATATATATAATATTGAAAAAAATTGTTTCATTAATTTTCTTGTGAACGAACGCGACCGTTAGGATTTGTTAAACGTTTCTTACAGGATAACTATGAGCGGTTTAACCGCAGTAGACACGGTTCTGTATCATCAATACTTCGTGTTCCTTAACATTGTGTACGAGGTACATATATCTTGAAGCCTGTTGGGAGCATGTGACGTGTATGCTTGTTGGAACCGTAACGAACGTCTTACTCTGTTGTCATAACCTTAAGGTTTCCACCATTTGTGCAATAACTTAGTAAAGAGATCAGATTGATGACGGATAAAGTGCTTGGTGCACTTTTTTACAATTTTAGGCCTATATGCTGGATGATTGATCATAATTAAGTTTTTTTAAAAGAGCACGTCATTCAGCCTTAAAATCTTTCCCTTTCTGGCAACCGATACAACTTTAATCTAACCAAAATAAGTTTTAAATTAAAATCTTTTAGCAAAAATGTTGAACAGCACTTACCTTCATACAAGTAATTTCTTTCCTCACGTAAAATTTACAAATTACATAAATTTAATTTTATTTAAAAATAAAAATAGCTTTTAATTTACAACACAAATTATTTTTCGTTGTCAAAAATTGACAAAGACGAATTTCAATTCGCCCTGATATTGACAATTATGTACAAAAACACACTAACAAAATGCCTGTTGTTTTTTTTATTGTGTTTGTTGTAGTTATGCAGTCACCTTATGGATTCGCCTTGCTTTCAATATTATATTTTCATTACAATTGTGATTATATAAAAAAAACTAAAATCAAAACAAACAATAATTTCTTTTTTGACTTAACTTAACTTGACTTTTTGCCTAAAGTCAAAGATTTGTTATGTTTATACTGCATATGCATTAACAAAATGTCAGGTCCCAAATTTTTGACAATTGTTGCCACAGTTGTCGATTTAAAAACAAAATTTACAAACATACTTAAAATATAAATATTTTTGTTTGTTTATTTTTAAAAGTAACAATGTGATAAGCAGCCAGCCGGCCAGTCCGTCAAACAGTTAATCATTAACATAAATACTATGCTGTAGGTATTCTTTTTTTTTTATTTATAAAACATATTCTTGCATTTAACCACTTGTAAGCAGCAAATAAAAGTGTTACGTCTTCTGTTTTATTGGATGCTGTAAATATTCACTTTATTCACTGACTTACGCACTACTTCATATTTTGAATTATTTCTCCATCGTTTTGTTTACATTGTAATTGAAAAGACATTAAAAAAATTCAACAACTAATACACAATTGGGGATAACAATTACCCAATTAACAAAATGTGTTGTCGTTGTTATTATACTACATATATGTTTGTTATTAATTTTTATTGGAAATTCACGCCTTAAACAAAATAGTATTATAATAGAGTTAAAAAAATACTACTAACCATTTTTTGAAAAATGCTGTTGCAACTGAACAATAGATATACAGTAGACTCGCGGTAACGTGAACTATTAAAAACCGAGCGGGTTCACGTTTGCGAAGTTGTTCATGTTGACGAAGGTGTAACTCTTTAAAATTTTCAAATAAATTGGACATGCAATTTAACTCAAATTCATATATTTTTTGTATTTAGGATTGTTATGTAAATACATATGTTTTGTTAGGAAAAAAAGTACGTTAAAACTAATTAAAAAAATGTGTTACCTTTTTTGGATTATCTTTTAATTTTTAAATTTTAATTGCTGAACAAACTCTTTTTCTCAAAAACGCTAACGGGATATCCTTTTTACAGTCTTCTTCATCTCCTAAAGAGCTAAAAATGTTCAGCCAACATATTGCTATTGTTTTCTTTTCAAGACGTTGCCAAGTTGAATTTAAGTAGCCAATAGCGTCCATTAATAGTTGAACCAATTTTTAAAAATGGAAGCTGTCATCCATTACGATTTGGAGCAATTGTAGTCCACAGGAGATTCAAAATTTCTAAAATAGCGAGGATTGTTTGCCTTTCTGATCACAAGAAGCTTAACTTTTGAATTTTGGTAGTTTTTGTGAAATTTTTTACGAAAAACTTTAGATTAGATCATGCTAAATCAGCAGCTAAACCTGTACAATAATTTTATTTATTTTATTTATTTATTTAAATTTTGGCAACCAAGCCTCTAGGCCATAATTGGCTACAAACTTCTACTAAAAATTTAATTTTAATTTACGGGGATACCCCTTTTAATGAAAACGATTTTGATAACCGACAAATTTGTTCACGTTATATGGCTTTCTCACTGTGTTCACGCTACAGTGTAGTCAGTGTAAAAAAAAAATATGTTCATCTTATCCGGTGTTCCACGTAAGGCAGTGTTTTGTTACCACGAGTCTACTGTATAAATAAATGGTTCTCAACCAACAGCAGATCAATGTTGAAATGAGATAAAACAAGCTGTGTGTGCGATAGTAAATATTTGTTAAGTTCTTTATTTAAAGCCTAGTGTATGTTGTATGGAATATGACATTGTTTAAATCCGATGCGATGGCATTGACATAGATCTTGGGGTTAAATTATTGTTCAATGCTGTTACTTGGGCTCTGTCTGTATAGAAGCAATGACGTAGTTTAAGGTTACTTTAAGGGCACCGGTTTTTTTTTTGTTAGCCATTGCCGTAGTTTACTCATTCGATCATAGCTTTCGATGAATTCACGATATCGTCAATTCGCGAGAGTTTAACATAACCTCAAATCACTTATGCCGAAATGTTTGCACTAACAAACAAACTCATTTTTAATAATATAAAAATACACAAATTGTCTGTCCGTGTAAGGAGTGAAGATAGATAGAATTTTTCAAAGTTTTGTTAAACAAAACATTTCGTTACAATTTATCTATATATATAAAAATCAATGTGTGTTTGTATGTTTGTGCTTTAAAGGCGGTTAAACGGCTGGACCGATTTCCTTGAAATTTTCACAGAATCTTTCTGTATGTCTGGAAGGAACTATAGGCTATACTTTGGTTTGAAATTGTAAGTGGGCGGGGTGCCACGCCCTATTAAAGAATAAGTATTAAATATTATATATCACGAAAGTTAATGCAGCTAGAGTCTTCAAATTAAGTACGGTAAACTTTGACATCCACACGAACATTTGGGTATAAAATGGGCGGACTTTCAATAGTAGGCGTGGCCACATGAATTAAATACTAAATTTCGTATATTTGGAAAACGATATCGATTCGAGTACTAAAATTTTGCAAGAGCAACTTTGACACCCAAATAAACATTTCTGGAAAAATGGGTACATTAGAAATAGTGGGCGTGGCAGCTCTCACAGCAATTGAATACTAAAATTCGTATATTCGGAAAGCGATAACAGTTAGAGTACTAAAATTTTGCACGAGAAGCTTTGACATCTATATGACTATTTTGATAAGAAATGGATGCTTTAGTAATAGTGGGCGTGGCACCTGTCATATGAATTAAATAAAAAAATTCGTATATTCGGGAAGCGAAGCATTTTTTTTCGTTTTTTACTTGCAAGTATGTAAGTCACGAAAATAATTTACGAATTACAATAACTATTTGCAAATAAATCGTATGATCTTGCCAGTTTTTTTTTCAACGAGACGTATATTTTTAAATAATTTTATCAATAGAATGAATTTGTAAATTTACAAGGTGTCCTAAGCGTGTAAACGACAAAATCTCATAGTTTTTTAAATTTTTAATTAAGGTTAAAGAGTTCACCATAAATAATACAATATTTTTTTTATTCAATTAAACATTTTGAGAAATTATAAAAATACGACACTTAGAACTTCTTGTGAATACAACAGCAAAAGCATTTTATTTTCTTAGAAATCAATTGGTTTTTCCTTACAGCTCTAGTGATTTTTCAACACCCATTGTCTTTCTCACTATGTGCTCTTGAAAATTTCTATCTATGCACATACAGACATTCATATATTTCTTCCTTTTTCTTGGGTTGTTACATATCCAACCAGCTGTCACATTTTCATTACGCCAGGCCATGCAGTTTCCTAAACCAAAAAAGTTATGGCGTGCTTAAACTAAAGCATGTTACAAAATAAGATTAAATTAAATAAAATGAAAATAATAATGAAATGAAAATAAAGAAATTATCAGACAGTTTAATAAATAAATTTGCCAAAATAAACCGTTTCTTTTTCGTTGCAGTACTTAATATTTAAACACTTTAAACATTATGCATTTATGTATCTAAATCTACTATATGGTTGTGCATTTAACAGTCGTTTAAGTTCTTGAACATTTTGCGGAAGTTATTTGAAATGAATTACAAACATGAAAGCCACAACTAAAGTTGTTACTATGTGTATGTTTTTCTTTTTTTTTTTTTTAATTGGAATTATGAATAATAAATTAAAATAAATAAATAAAATATAAAAAAAATGAGCAGAAAACATGTCTGGCAAACAAAAAGAAAGAACCATCTCTTCTGATGGGCAAAAAAAGAAAAATAAGAACATTTAGTAATTTAAATTCCATTTGGTTAATTTATTTGCTTTATATTCGAGAAGATTCGTTATGATTTCGTATAGAGCATATTAAATTTGTTATTGGGTTTGTAAAAAACTGCGTTTTTTTGTTTTAATTGTTGTAATAAAATTTTCTTGACCTTTTGTAAATTAATTAATGATCATTGTTTAGTGTTTTTATTGTAGTGCTCTTTTTTAATTGTTTTTTCATTTTATTGTTTAAGGATTCATTCCACCTGTTTTAGTGTCTTTTGTAATCTATTCGTCTTCAGTATGTTGTCTTTTATTTAACCATTAATTTTCCTTTGTACATCTTGGCTACACATATCAAGATCTTAATATGTTTTCTTTTAATGTAGGTTTACAAAATGAACGTTTCAATCGTTTTAGAAAAACCGAAAAATACATGTATAAAACCTTTAATACTTTTTCTTATTATGCTGTTTTTAGAATCCGAACGATCGGTTTGAGTGAAAATTTGACATGTGTTTTTTTTATTGTAACAATAACAACTTCAACGCAAAACATCCACGTAAAGCGATCGGTTGAATTGTAGCACACAATAAAATTACTTAACGAACATAAGGACTTCGTTAAACGTTAAGTTAAGAACATAATGACGGAGAATTCTAGAGCCCGTCATGCGTCATCTGTTGCCATTTTTTTTACTGACAGCTAAGTTGAAATACGGATATTCTATTCTATGAGCTTTGTCATATTCGGTTCAAAGTACTACTAAACAAGACGAATTAAATTTACAGGTGGTGGTAATACTACAACAAGTACAATTACATTTATATTAACACAACAACATGACTTTTGTTTGTGTTTTCTTTTTTTTTTTTTTAACTCACGCGGGAAATAAGTTAGTTATGTAAACATAAACAAATTTTGACAATCCAGCCAATATTAATGAAAAAAAAAGTTGTAAATTGAATTCGCCTAGCACCAAGGCAAAGTTGAGAAAATTGCAATTTTAAAAGTTTCTTGAGCAGTTTATTAGCTGACTTTTTACTTTCATTTGGCTGGTTTAATATGAGTATCCGTTTACAAAGTATATATTGTGTCATCCTTTTTTGTTGTCATCTTAATGTCAGTTGAAAACGGCTACGTATGACCGATCCTATGTGTCTCAGCCTTAACGAACATAAGCAATATTCATTAAGTTAAATTTCTTAAATTAAAAACGACTAAATTCTAGTACGGTTTACTTCTATTTGAGTTGTATTTTAGTTCTAGTTAATTTTTAGGTAAATTCTAGTTTATTTTTATTTTAGTTCTACTTCAGTTCAAGCTTGGTTACAGTTCATTTTTGGTTAAATTTTAGTACGGGTCTGATTTTGTTAGGTTCTAATTCAGTTCTTGTTCTATTTTAGTTGCAGTTTTTTATATTTTTTTTTAATTTTCTTCTTAATTTTTTTAATTTTCTTCTTAATTTTTTTAATTTTCTTCTTAATTTTTTTAATTTTCTTCTTAATTTTTTTAATTTTCTTCTTAATTTTTTTTATTTATTTTTTTTTAATTTTCTTATTTTAATTTTTTTTATTTAAATTTTTTTTTTAAATTTATTTATTTTAATTTTTTTTATTTTATTTTTTTAAAATTTTTTTTAAATATATTTTAATTTTTTTTTTAAATTTATTTTTATTTATTTTTTATTTTTTTTATTTTTTTTTTAAATTTATTTTTTATTATTTTCTTTTTAATTTTTTTTTTATTTTTTTTTGTTTTTATTTTTATTTATTTTTATTTGTAGTTTTTATTATTATTATTATTATTATTATTATTATTATTATTATTTTTATTATAATTACATATTATTATTATTATTATTATTATACATATCTAGCAAGAAAAACTATCACAAAAACGCGATTTTGCAGGGGTTCAACAGGTGACGAAGTATTTAAATTTAGGTACACAATAATGATTTTAACATTAGCGTGTCATTAACGATAATATGTTTATATGAATATATTAATAAACTGCACTTCATTCTCATAAGTATATAGAACTCATGCATATTTGGAAAGCCTACGAAGTTGCATGAGTTAATTTTGTTTGTTTTATTTTGAAGCACATCATTTATGCCAAATTATTTCGCATTTAGGGAGTCGTTTAGAATGAATGCTTTTACACTATTGATTTCGAAGTCCTGCCAATGTAACTCCATCAATGGATGTTTGTTTCTATAAGCGCCAATAAGGAACTGAATGAAAAATATTTAAATACAAATGAATTTATAATAAACAATGGTTATATGTTCAATTTAGGTATATTTCTAGTGCAGTTCTAAATCAGCAAGTACGTACTGAAAATCGTCTTTTAATTTAAAATTCTCTTAATTCGAATCCTTAATGTTAGTTAAATACAAGAATAAATTTGTTTAATAATTACTAACAATAGACACGTTAAATATTAGTAGTGAAAATAAAAATGTGACAAAACTATAAACATTTCTAAATATAATTAAATAAAATTTCTATTATTTTTCGCTTAAAATTTTCATCTCAATTGGCTACGCTGATTTTAACAAAAATGTCAGTGACCGATTTTTTCCGAATTTACGTTGTGCCAGTTCTTTTATCAAACCAGCAAAACGCTTATAATTACAACTGAAAATTTCATTTAGGAATATTATTAAACAAAATGTTCATTAAACATTTTATTTCAGTTTAGTCGTTTCGTTTTTTTTCTTAATTGTAGGATTTTTGATTAAGTAAGGAAATCGTGTGGAAGGTTAGTTACAACAGCAGGCCATATAGCAGGCAGCTGGGACTATGCAATACACACAAGAATGTAAAAAAGAGATAATCAGCCAATTGGACAGAAATAGTGTTTAAAAATCAACTCATCGTTATTTTACGCTTTGTTGCATGCGCGTAAAATGTTCCAAACAGCAGCCGTGGCCGCTCGAACAACTTGAAAGAAATAAATATTATAAAGCTCATTTGCTACTTACCACCACCGTCAGTTACTCAGTGAGTAACCGTCAAGTGGGCACCTATTTCAAGTGCACCTTTTCATTAGCTTTTTTTTTTTATCGTTTCACAAACAAACATTTCCAGCTACAAATGATATGAATACAGAATGTAATGTAGCAGGCTCAAGAAAAAAAAAAACAATATAAAAAACGCCATGCATGTGCAACAGAAACCCCTCATTCATTTCATTTACAAGTGCATTTAATTCTTAATTTTTTCTGATATCGAAGTAATTTTTGTGTAACAATTATTTAGTATTATTTAATTTTTTTTCTCTTGTTTCGTTTCTGTTGTATATTTAACACTCATCAAATGTATCAAGCATAAAACAATACAAAAATCCCAAAGTGTATGTGGCACGCTTTTCATAAAGTTATTACTTTTGTTGATCGGTTGGTTTGCTTAGTTGGCTGATATGACTTATACACGGTTTTCACAAGAATCAAAAACAACAAAACAAAAAAAACCTTTTTCAACACTACAACGATTTCTTATTCTTCTTTGGAAGAATAAAGAGGGGACAGTTTATCTTTTTGTTTATGTTGCATGGGAGTAAAAATAAAAAACGCTTTTTATAAAAAAAAAGAGTTATGAAACAGGGTTAATAAACCAAGAAATATATGATTTAGTTAAACAAAAATTAAATACAAACAACTTAGTGTTATTGCAAGAGGGGAGGATCTCTTAACTACACAGAAAAAAAGTTGCATTCAAATATACTGCTATATATGAAATATTTAATAATTAATTAGTTTAAGCTCGGTTTTCATTATGCATTCAAAGCAGTCTTGGTCTTATTTGTAAAGGTTTTCTTATTAGTTATCAGAATTATGTTTTAGATGGGTCTCTTTTTCCTCTAAGAATGTTTACAGATTTTCCAATAAGGACGATTTGACGTTGCTATAAAAGAAAAGAAAAATTATTTGTGACGCAACAGCCGAATTATTTGAACGATGCAATCTTTACAATAAGTTCAAGTTATTAATGTTATTCTAGCGGCACATCTGTTATTTGAAGGGCGAACGATTTTTAAGAGTAACAATCACAATTGTTTGTAATCTAATTTTGCATTATTTAAAAAAAATGTGTTTGTAATTTCCGAGATCAGAAAATTATTCAGTTTTACTTAAGCTTTAGTTCAGTTCTAGTCACTTCCAGTTCATGGGATAAATAACAACATTCGATTGAAGCGAAAAAAAAATTGTTAGAATCTCTTTGTCAAAAGCACGAACGATTGTTAAAAAAAATAAAATTTCGATAACAATCAAATGCCCCAAAATCGCAACCCCCTCTCCACAGTAGTTCAACTTCAGTTCTAGTTTAGTTATGGTTCTCTTCTTTTTTACTCCTGTTGAAGACTTACTCTCATTAATTTATATTAACCCATTAAAAGCCAGCAGTCTTTAAAATTAAAAATCATTTATTCTGTTTATAAAGCATTCATTTAAATAACATTATGAACCTAAAAAATATGAAAAAAATAATAAAAAATTGTGTTTTGAAGGTTTTTGGGGCTGTACCCAAGCAGGTACAACGGCTCAATGCATGTATTCATATATACTAATTTTTTTGTATGAAAATTTTAAAGCACTTCTTTTCTACACACAGAGCTAGGTCACAAAGTTCACGAATCCATCTTATTTGGTTGTGGCCTTGACGACAGGGTAACAGTTTCTTTTAATTAATTCGGAAAATGGTTTTCAGCAGTTAGTGCTACACTTGGAACAACCGATCGACTAATGTTAATGGTTGGGTGTAGTTTCGTAGGTAGTGCCGGACGATGGCACGATGAAACTCCAGTAAGTCTATTACGAGTATCGTCAGATAATTCCCAGTAAATGTTTTCTCTCGATATATTGTGATAACCACTTAACAACAGAATTCCCAAAAAACCTGTCTCTATCTCTGTAAATAAAAAATTATGCGCATTACACTATGAAGCACAAATGCGAGTTTGATCCAAATCAAACAAAGTTTCGAACACTTCAAGCTCTGAATTTCCTCCTAAATTCGATACCATATCATTATTGTGTATAATATAAGTTGTTTTTAACATATCAATGGAACATACTCTTTTGGACCATTTGGGAGAGTTTCGACCTGGTGTTGAGTGCTGGATTCTCCGACGAAGCTCTTGAAGGGGTATATCGTCTTCGCTATCGCTGCTGCAAAAAACCTCTACATCACCCGGAATATCTTGCGGCATGATGTTAGCAAAAAGATCCTCAGCATCACCGTCCTCCTCATCTGTATTGATATCCGCATCTGGTGGAATATACGCAATGTCAAACAAATTATGATTTGAAGCCCCTTCCACAAAATCCAAAGCGCTTTCTAAATTCTTAAATCTTCTCCCATAAAAGATTGATGGATTGATGCTTTTAAACGCCATATCGATTAAAAAAAAAAAACTAAAAAAAATTAATAAAAATAATTACGTTATTAGCCACTGTACCCAAGCGAGTACACTGTTTTTCAAACTCACCTTTCGCCTGGAAAATCACTTTTTATGAACAACTTATTTTAAATTAAAAAAAAACAAGGGTTTTTATTTACAAATCAAGTGCAAACTCTTCTAGTTGTTATGCAATACACTTATAATAGAGTAAAACAATCACTGACCTACTAAAAATCGGAAAATCTTAAAAAGGTTAAGCAAAATCAATCAAAATTCGAAGTACTGTTATTCGCTGACGCAGCTTTTTCAATTTGCTTTTATTAAGCAGAGAACACATAATACAAAATCGAAACAAATACTGAACAAAATAATTTATTATTGGATTTATGTCAATTCAAATATGAGTGTTTTTCTGTACCTGTGCGAGTACAATGGCCATTAATGGGTTAAGGAATCTCGATTATACATCTCAATCAAAATTTAACTAAAATTATGAAAACAGTTTAAATATTTCTACGATTTAATAATGTGTTAACACTTTTAAAAGCATTTGTTTCTATGTCCCAAAAAGAAATCATAATTGTTCTTATAAACAGCAGCTAATGAATCATATAGAGAAATTCTAAGTATTTACCGGATAACCTTTAAAAGCCAAATGAATAAAATGTTACCTAATGAACCGCAGTTAAGTTTAAGCAACAAATTAGTAGGAATTTCTTAATAATTATTACTCTTAATTCGTTTGTATTCATTCTCAATAAATATTTAATTAAATGTAATTTGATTACCTAATTTGAATACGTCTACATTAGCAACTATATTCACAGTAAAATTGTAAACTTTCCCCTGTCACTTCCAGCTAAAAATCAAAATCTATAGCGAGTTTGTGGACAATGACATATGATGAAAACTAATCTATTAGAGCTTGTGGCTGGCGCTAAATTATTAAGTTCCAAATAACGACAACAAAACAATAAAAAAGCAAAAAAAAAAAAAAAAAAAAACACTTCAAAAAACTAGCAGTAGTAATTCTATATACTAAAGTTTTAACACTAATCTATGTATTCATGTACGAAAATATAATATATTGGGTATCAGAGGCGGATGAAGCTTACGCGTTTGATGGTGGGGAAGGTGGGGATTTAGTTTTTACTTAAACGTATGAATTGTTTATTTAATGGCTAAAAAACTATTATTTATCAAAAGAATAAAAAATTGTTTTATTAAGGGGAAATATACTTTTTTCCTCCTCCTTAGATCTGCGCTCGTTGGGTACACTACAGAATAGTTGTTGTATAGATAGCTTGAAAACTTCAATCTAAACTAACACACTTGTTTTGACTAAAATTTTTAAAATTGTCAATGGTCAGTTTGTTGTAGTTGTATTGGTCTGATAAATAGCAGAAGGTGACCGGTGATGTTGATGTTTTTTTAAAATCAAACAAATTGATGAAAAAAAAAAAATTGTTATAAAATATTTTTACGAGTTTTTATACCCTACATTATCATAGGTGGGCACTGTAAATTTGTGCGGACTTTGTAACATCCTAAATGAAAGTCTCACTCTTAAAGTATGCTGATTGGCTCTACTCGTATGTTTTGTAAAAATAACTGTAATATATTTTGGACACTCATCTCTACCAAATTTTGTGATGATGGGTCCACAATAAATTTTTTTCTCACATGAAGTCCCTGCCGAAAGTCAGTTCAAACGTCATAAAATTATTGAAAATTAATTAAAACTGTGATAATATTGCCACCACAATAAATTTCATATTTTATGTACATATGTGGAAACGAAATCGCGTTTAAAAAAAATGTAGTGAGATATAAAGGGTCCGCCAAATAACTTTTTTCTTTAAAAATGCTATAAAAAAAGTGTAGCTTCGGCTGTGTGGCACGTAGCACCGTCCTGTTGAAACCAAATGTTGCCAATATCCTCCTCTTCAATTTTTGTGAACAAAAATTCGTTCAACATGGGCCGATAACGATCGCCATTGACCACGGCCACTCCTTGTTCATTTTCGAAGAAAAATGGCCCAATTATGCTTTTGGACCAAAATCCGCACCAAACAGTGACTCGTTCTGGGTGTATCTGCTTTTCATTGTATTCGTACGGGTTTTCTGTGCCCCAAATGCGACAATTTTGCTTGTCTACATACCCGCCAAGATCAAAATGAACTTCATCTGAAAAGATGTTTTTTTTGGCAAAGTAATGTCGCAATATTTCCCAGCGTTGTTGAAGTCTATACACAACCATATTCGTTCAGCGGAAGGATAAAAGTAATTATCTGTCAAATCAGACATGAGCTAAGTGTTACCATTCACGAAATAAGCACTAGTTGAAAAAAAAACGTTAGATTGCGGACCCTTTAGTTGAAAATAACTGATTTATAGCCACATAAAAAGGCTCTCACACATTTTATTCCTTTAAATTATATTTAGTTTTTAATTTTCCTGTGAAGTTGTAAAAAATCGAGTAACACTGTTTTTTATATAAAGCCATCGATGTATTGTAATGTAGGGTATAATATGGTCGAGCTATATCAACTTTAACTTTTTTACTTCTTTTATATTGTTTTTATATGTTCTTGTTTTGTTTGTATTTTTTATTGTTTACGATTTCATTATTTCTTATGACTAGTTTTCATTTTCTAAAACTAGTGAAAATAAGCACTTTAAAGTCAACTAACTTACACTTACACATACATAAATATGCATTTTAAATAATTCTCAACATATTTATTGTTAAGCCACGAATGTCTGTCTTTGTGGACCTGAACTGGTGACTTGACAGGGAAATAAAATATATCTACAAAAAATTGCATGTCTTGAGACAATTAAAACATTTTTTTTTAAAATTCATTCTTCATTTTTTAAACTTATTTTAAAGTTCTTTTTTCTGTTCACAAACAATGTGACGTAATTTTTTTTTAAGACAAAAATCATGTAACTTTTGTTGAATGCTTGTAATAAAAAGGGGGTCTATTAAAGTTGTTTTTATTTTTTTTGTATATAAATATTATTTACTTGTTTGTATATTTTTAATTTAATTTAAGGTGAACTAAGTATAACTAAGATTTCGTTTATTATGTTATTACTATTTTTTTATGATATAAAAAACTCACACACTCAAAGCTTGTCTCAAAAACTGAAAAAAAGAGAGGTTTATTAAAATCATACATATCCGGTAGAGAAGATAAATTAAAAACGTTACTTTTTTTTATATTTTAAATTTAAATTTTTTCTTAAAGCCATGTGTCAATCTATAAACAGTATTTAGTCGAGAGTGTGTGATTTGTTTGCTTTTTATGCTTTAAATATTTATACATACATATGTATGTGTGTACTTACTTATGTGTGAATGTATTTCTTCCTTCCGAAACGGAACTAAGGTTTAACTTTATTTAAACTAATTGATACGAACCAACTGAACTACATATACTTACAAACATGCATACAGAGTCTGTATTACAGACTTATGAACATACTTATGTACAATACAATACAATAAAAAGTCTACAGTTAAGAAAACATGAAAGAAAAAAACCAAATTTTGTTAAATGACAGAGACGACGACTTTATTGAAATGCTTAATAAAATTGTGCGGATAAAGGCAGCAGCAAAAAAAACATATAATTGACAGCATTTCCTCAGCCATTGGTGGATAAATTTTTTTGTAGTCTTCTCAATAAGTTTCGGAAAAAAAGTTGAGAGTGTTTTAGTTTTGGTTAGTAGTGTGGTTTGGCTTGTCTATCAAGCTGTCTGTCAGTCTGTCATAAGTCTGAATGTTTTTTTTTTTTTTTTTTTTTTTGCGTAATATTTATTAAGGGTAATCATAAACACATGCTCTATGCAAAAATAAAAAAGAAGTTTATCGCTTTTGCATCAATGTTTAACAATATTGTCATACGCGAAATTATTCAAACAGCCACTGCGAGTAACAATTTCGAGTGTTTAACAGTGTGGCTGAAAAAAGTTGGAAAAAAAAAACGAAGAGTCCAGGTTAAAGTAAATTTATTCATAGAGAATTTCTTTTAAAAAATATAATTTTTTTGAACAAATTGTTCGTGGAAAAAAGGTTGTTTATTTTTTACACCAAAATGAGCGGACAGGTTATTATGCGTGTGAGCTTAAAGTGTAAAACCAAAATAAATGAAAAAATTAATCCCGTACTCTTCCTAAATTATACCGATTCGTATAGTATTACAGTAGACTTGCGGTAACGTGAACTATTAAAAACCTAGCGTGTTCACGTTTGCGAAGTTGTTCATGTTGACGAAGGTGTAACTCTTTAAAATTTCCAAATAAATTAGACATGTATTTTAACTCAAATTCATATACAGTAGACTCGCGGTAACGTGAACTATTAAAAACCGAGAGTGTTCACGTTTGCGAAGTTGTTCATGTTGACGAAGGTGTAACTCTTTAAAATTTTCAAATAAATTACACATGTGATTTAACTCAAATTCATATATTTTTTTGTATTTCGGATTGTTATGTAAATACATATGTTTTGTTAGGAAAAAAGTGCGTTAAAATTAATTAAAAAAAATGTGTTACCTTTTTTGGATTATCTTTTAATATTTAAATTTGAATTGCTGAACAAACTTTTTTTCTCAAAAACGCTAACGGGATATCCTCTTCACAGTCTTCTTCATCTTCTAAAGAGCTAAAAATGTTCAGCCAGCATTTTGCTATTGATTTCTCTTCAAAACATTGCCAAGTTAAATTTAAATAGCCAATAGCGTCCATTAATAGTTTAACCAATTTTTAAAAATGGCAGCTGTCATCCATTACGATTTGGAGCAATTGTAGTCTACAGGAGATTAAAAATTTTTAAAAGAGCAAGGATTTTTTGCCTTTCCAATCACAAAAAGTTTAACTTTAGAATATTGGTAGTTTTTTTGCGACATTTTTCATGAAAAACTTAGATTAGATCATGCTAAATCAGCAGCGCGCACTAAAGTAAACCTGTGCAATAATTTACGGGAATACCCCTTTTCTTAAAAACGATTTGGATAACCGACAAATTTGCTTACGTTATAAGGCTTTCTCACTGTGTTCACGCTACGGAGTAGTCAGTGTAAAAAAAATTATGTTTATGTTATCCGGTGATCACGTAAGACAGTGTTTTTGTTACCGCGAGCCTACAGTAATTTTCGGGTCGAAATTAGCCATGTCTGCTCGTCCGTCGATCTTTCCATGGAAACTTCGTAATCAAAATAATGTTCCCAACTTTGCAAAAATATATTTATTTATTGTGAAATTTGCTGCAAATAATTAGTCGTATAATTTTTTTCTAATTCCCTAAATAACTTCTCTCACTTCATAACTGAAATGAAATTAAATTCAATGAAATCAAATTTTGCATCCACGCAAATGTGCTGGCTTAAATTCACTATAGCCGGTTGATTATAATTCATTCTAATAAAATAAGGCCTAATTTCAATAATAACGTTAAAATTTATAAAACCGTTAAAAATATTGGAACTGAGACAATATAGTATCAGAATCCTTTCCACCGATTTTTGCAAGGCTCGAACCATAATTGACTGACTTTCACTCTAAAAATCACTTAAAGACATACCTACAATTTACCGCAAATAAATTTCACATAAATTCACAAAATTCTATAATAGCTTCCATTTAAGGTCCATACTGTTGTCCCATTGTCGTAGTGTCATAATTTTTTTAAAATTTGTATTTTACTTTGGTGAATATGTTATATAAGTTTAAATTTTAAATATATCAAAATCTTAATCCTCATTATTTAGGTCAAGGTACATAATACGCTTTTACGAGTAAACAATTTTTAGACTTCTGTTAAAAAAAGCTCAATAAGTCTACTTTCAAATGGGAAGGTCCACAAATTAGTTTGAAAGCGCGCAGCACTTTAAACTTATTCACGCGTTGAAACATTTTGACAGCTAATCAACTGACACAAAACATGTGTTAATAAAAAAATTATTTAATTGTTAGTAATATAAATACCAAATAAGGAAATAAATTTCGTATCAGCTGATTGTAAAGAAAATTTTCTCAAGCGCGAAAAGTTTACAAAGCCAACAAAAGCGTTGCCGCTTATACTAGTCAAATCTTCGCATACTTCTTTTAGTCGATTAAAGTACAGTTTTGACTCTTAGCCTTTAGTGCGCTGCTAAGTTTAGTGGGTCTCGCATTACATTGGTCCATTTATGCGGATAGCTAATTTATTATGGCTATTTGTGTTTTGGATATACTAATTAGTTTTAGGATCATGTTTAACAATGACAAATGCAGCGTGTAAATGTAAAAGTTATGAGGTAATGGCTTTTTTAGGCATATGAACTTAAAGCGTTTTATCCTGCTTTATACATTAAATTATTTTTTAAATTCAATTAAATAGAACAATGACTTAAAATCAACTTTTTAACCCCTTTTTTTTAATTCTAAGCGGGATAAAACAAAAAACCCTTTACACATACATAAACCAATTTTTCATGCTTAAAGGAAAATACTGTCTACGCTTGATTTTAACAAAATCAAATTGTTGCTGCTGCTTTCAAATACAATTCAATGTTCGTAAAATGTAATGATAAACTACATGGTGATTCTTTAATTTTAACTTCTTGTATCAATGTTTTCTGACAAATGGAATAAATAAACCCTCAAATAGCATTAAAGCAGTGATCGTTTTAGCCACCAATGGGCGATTATAATCGTAAACGGTCAACGTACATGTACATAATACGAATATCGCTATAACTAACAGCCAAAGCATAAGAAAAAGAAAAATTTCAATTAATTGTATGTCAGCAGGTTGTACCTGCTTTAGTTTATTTATTTTGCTTTTAAAAAAGCAATGTGTTGAAATATTTATAATTACAATGTTATCTGCTATTGGAATATCTTACCAATCACACGATACAATTCCAAGGTTCAATATTCTAATTAATGATCTTGCGCATCTATATATGCGTTAAAATATAAACTAGAAGAACTTAAGAACTTATTGATAACAATTATACCTACGGTCAGTTAAACTTTTAGGTTTTTTTTAGTCATTTGGGTTTATGGTCCTTCGAGCCAAATATTTTGGCGCTACAATAAATGTATTGATACTTTATCAGACTTTGAAAACCATACATTACATTTATAGCCCGTTTAACTTAATGGCGTTAACAGTAAATTATATAGATTGTCCTTTGAAAAAACTATACTTTTGGAAGCATAAACTTGAACATAAAAACCAAACATATGTAGTTACATGTTATTCGCAATTGTGTTTCTAGTATAAATGTTTTGTAAGTGCACTAGCGGTAACGTGAACTAATTAAAATCTAAGGAGTTCATGCTAGTGAAATTGTTTACGTTAGCGATTGAGGAATTTCATGAAAAAAATTTTAAAATTTTCCTGTGTAAAACCTGTGTTTTACATCCTTGAATATGAAGCTATTTTATAAATATTTGTAAAGCGTGATTTTTTAAGAGCTAGAGGAAAGTTAAAAAAAAAAAACATAAAATTCAGAAAAATGCATGAAATCTTTATTTGAATCGATAGTACGGTCCATATAATTTAATGTTTCAAAATTATTTCATGCAAATGTTGACCGTGATTGCGCCTCAAATGGTCCATCCGCTTAGTCCAATTTTGGCATACTCTTTTCATCATTTCGGCCGGTATCTCATGAATAAATGCTTCAATGTTGTCTTCCAATGCGTCAATTGAAGCGGGCATGTGTGTATAGACATGAGCTTTAACATAGCCCCACAAAAAATAGTCTAAAGACGTTAAATCGCACAATCTAGGCGGCCAATTGACCGGTCCCGAACGTGAAATAAAATGTTCACCGAACTCGGCTCTCATAAGTCCATTGTTAAGCGTGCTGTGTGGTATGTGGCACCGTCTTGTTGAAACCACATGTCATGCAAGTCAAGCTCTTGCATTTTGGGAAAAAAAAAGTTGGATATCATCTAACGGTAGCGCTCACCATTCACAGTTACGTTACGATTCGCATCATCTCTGAAGAAGTACGGTCCAATGATGCCACCAGCCCATAACCCGCACCGAACTGTGACTTTTTCTGGATGCATTGGTAGCTCCTGCAATGCTTCTGGCTGATCTTCACTCCAAAATCGAAAATTCTGCTTATTAACGTACCCATTGAGCCAAAAATGAGCTTCGTCGCTGAAAACAATTTTTCGATAAGAAGCGCGCGATGAACTTTCTTAACAGAGCACGCATTTTGATAATTAAATTCAATAATTTGCAAGCGTTGTTCGTTTGTAAGACGATTAATGGTTAAATTATAGACCAAACTGAATATGTCTGACAGTGAAACAAAACACGAAACGTGCGTCAGCTGTTTAAACCAGTGTTACCAAAAAGATAATAGCTAAAAAATCGCTCTTTATTACTGAGATATAAAACTAAAATTATTAATTGAAATTCATTACAAAGTTTATGAGATTTCTTTTTGTAAACTATCTAAAATGTCTGCATTTTCCATTAACTCCAAACATTAAGATCTTTTTACACTCATGCCGCCGATTGATTCAGCTCAGAAAACATACTTTCAATTTCGATGACATACAAAAATACTAAACTTTAAAAATATAAATTAATATATTTCAGTATTGTCCACATGCTCAAAAAACATGCAATTTGTTCACGTTCGAATAACGAACACATTTTTGAGCGCAAATGAATTTGCCTGGTGTGGACCGCTCTGTCGATGTTTTGTTCAAACAGCATTGTCCTAACATTTGTTCGAACAACGATGTCTGATATTAAAAGGCATTTGAAAGAAAGAGACGACACATAAAAATAGCAACAAAATACACTTTATACGTTTTCTCCATATCAAAGAACATGAACAATTTTTTGACAGTTGCTCTGCCGACGTTTTGTTCTAGTCTGGACAAATCGATGGCGAGCGCACTTTTATTTAAATCTTAGATCTAGAAATTTGTTTTCCTCAAAAAAAAAACCCTTTTTCAGTACATACATAGTTAACTTAGTTTGTTTCGAATACCCCTGATAGACATATGGTTTACGTACCATAGTATGTGTGCAACATTTATACAACGTACATTTTCGTAGTATACAAACCAGTTATAAACCGGTTTGTTCGATAGTTTTGTTGTAGTTTGGGTGGGCACCAGGGGTAGCAAACATTATATTTTGATGAACTAAAAGTGGGGTTTCGAATCAATTCGGAAACCTGTTTTAAAAATTTTAAAGTGTAAGTAAATTTAGACAATATCTTTTTTATTCCAATAGTGGTTTTCTCTTTCACTGTAAAATTTTAGAACAAAAAAAAAACATTCATTCATAATTCGGTTTTTATATCTAAAATTTTTTGCTGATACAAATTTATTTATGTTACTTATTTTAAAGTCTTGCCTTGCGAACGGACGCATCAATTCTGCACTGATGACATATATTTTTTTATGTTCGTTTTTAATGTTTGCATAAATACTCACAAATACACGCAATATCAGGCAGACCATTCGACCGTCTGTCTGATCTTATAACTGTGTAGATTATTTAAGCATAAACAAAGGATTTTACTCAATGCCGCTACATAATTGCTAAAACAGTCTTCAAAACCACCAGCACCAGCATCACCATCGTCATCATTTTCCTCATAATAGTAATTATGATGAAGACGAAAATATTAAGTCAGGGGACATTTACAAAAAAAGATGGTAAACTTTTTGGTTGTTATTTTTACTGTTGCCGATTTCGAGAATATGTATCTAAAGCTTTATATGTATTTAACTTTGACATCTCCAACACATACGGTCTTTATAAAATTTTGACTTTATTGAGAAATTTTTATTTTTTTTTTGCTTTGTTTAACAAAAAAATAATCGCACAAGATTTTTTGGTTCAACATTTATGGCCGGCACATGAGTTTAATTTTTGTTTTCTTTTTTTAAATACATATGTATTTAGATTTTTATATTATTTATGAATGAATTTTTCTACAGACTGCAAAAAAAAATAAATAAATAAAAAAAAAAAAGTAAGTGAACGTTGACAAGACGAGTGTGTGAGTGCAGGGCAAACAGTTAAGATGCATCAAAGATCACCATGTTGATGATTAACAAGAAAATCCAAGGAGATCAGCATTATAGTGTGTGGCGAAAAAAAAATAGAAGCGATAAACCCAATCGGCTGATAAGGTTCATTAAAAAAAAAAAAAAAACCGTAATAAAAATTAAAAAAAATAAATTATATTTGTATGCAAAAAACATATTTAAACAGCGCCATCAAATAATCATAAATTGCAAAAAAGAAAAAGTGAGACAAAGTTTTGTTTTTGCTAATTTCAAGCATTCAGGAAGTCATCATTTAATTATTTAGCTATAATTTGTAAAGATTTCTATATATTTTTTGTTTTTTCAAAAGAGAATAAAGTCCACAAAAAAGTTTGTATTAAATAAAAAAATTATATAAAATTAATGTGTTCCTGCTTGAAGTATGATTTTATGGATACTCATAGTACAAATGTTAATCAAAATTCTATGATTTAGACATAAAATACAACATATTTTAAATCACCCCATTAAGGGAGCCAACCACAAAGTACTCGACCAGAAAATATGTCATGCAGTTATTGAACTGTCAAACGGGATATAGGGCATGTCATGTCATGTCATGTCATCATCTAAATAAGGCCTAAAATGTGTGGGTTCTTTGAATTTCTATTACGGCAATTTTGGCAAAGGTAAAATTATAAAAATGTGTTTCATTGTTGATGTTCTTTCAGTGAATTATCTGTTTGCTATACGGTTTTAAGTTATTGTTTCAATTTGTAATTCTGTAAACATGAATACACTGTTTTTTTTAGCGTTTTTGCGCTGTAAACTGCTGAAAACTTTTATTTTTAACCATGACCGAATTAGTTTTTCTGGACTTTCACTTATATTCACACGCACTGCTTCAATATTGGTATTCCGGCTGATATCAACATGACTGCTTAAAACGAAGTTCCAACGCCATACAAAACAGTACACATCCTGTTTTGCAGCATCAAGTTTCTCTCTCACTATCGCATCTTTTGAACAAACACAAATACAGGCAATGTTTTGTAGCTTAATTTATGTAAATTCAATTTAATCGCGCACTCTGAAATCAGCAAAAAATGGTTTCAGTCTATATAGCGATTTTATCTCTATTTTTATACTCGTCACAGAGAGTGTTTAAAGGTATATTAGGTTTGTTATTTCCGACCCCATTAATTATATATTTTCTGAAAGCTGATGATAATGATAGGGTAGTCGATTAAGCATTGCCTTTCTGTCCGTGTGCATGTTGAAATCAGTTATTTTAAGCCTCCTCACCGACATTACTAAGACCCTAGTGTGGTATTGAAATATTTGGTAAAAAATCAGCATAATAAGATATGAGCAAATAAACACGACTGCATTTTTTCCCTTGTCTTCGCCATTAAAATATAAAATTTTTCAGCTTTAGAATATTTTATAGGCACCCTTGTAAATATTTATAAAATAATATGCCTCTAGAGATATTTATGACGAATTTCGGTCAAATTGGACACTAACTAGCAAAGTTATAGGCAAAAAATATTGGAAAAAATATATATTCTTTTTAAATATGTATATCAGCATTTTTTAAACTCCTAAATAATTTTTTAACACGTTTAAGACACCAAATTATAAACCGTGGTCTTGAAAATATTTGCAAGAAAAACTATAAAATCGTTTTTAAATTATCTGAAATATCTGAATGTAAGCACCAAAATATTTACAAACGCTGTAGTGCTTTTCCTAAAATTTACAAACGAAAATAGTTTTTTTTTTCAATTTTTAACTACCAAGACAGCCAATATAAAAGGTCTTCACAGTAAAATGCAAAAAAAAAAACTATGAAAAATTAAAAATCCAAAATGGCGTCCTAGATTAAATATATGAGAGATTAAATATAAAGTAGTTACGGCTTTGTTTCATTTAACCCCCCACAATGTTGGTGTCAAATAAAAGGGCCTCACCAGTAGAATACAGTAAATTATTAAAAAGTGTAAAATCCAAAATGGCGACGATTATTTCGACTAATGCAAATTGTCAAAATGAAAAAAAATGCGACCTTAAAATGCATTCACAGCATGAGCTGTGCGTTCATTCAGTTTCACTGTCCTATTGAAACCACATGCACTCTAGGCCTTGTTTATCAATTTGCGTTAATAAAAGCCTATGGTTATGGCTCGGTGTCGTTCACTGATCACTGTGGCCGTGTAGCGTCCTTGAAAACAGAAGGTTCAATGACATCTCTGGCGTAAAAAGCGTACCATGCAACGAGTTTAGATGGATCTAATAGATAAATGAAATTGATTATGTGGAGCAGCGTCCAAAAAATCTTGAATTTAAAAAAAAAAATTTAAACAAAAACAAGTAAGAGTGCTATATTCGGCCGTGCCGAATCTTATATACCCTTCCCAACGTGTAGTCATGCAATAACAGTAGTTTGTATCACCATTCATCTCATATGAAATACGTACATACATATATAAAAAACATTCATATATAAAAACACCTCATTGTAAAATTAAAAATTTACGTATGTATTAAAAAAAAAAATAAAAAAAAAATATTAAAAAAAAAATTCAAAAAAAAAATTCAAAAAAAAATTCAAAAAATTCAAAAAAAAATAATTAAAATATAAAACAAAAATAAAAAAAATCAAAAAAAAAATTTTTTTTTGGCTCAGTTGTTTATGTACCGATGTTTTTGAATTTCAATACCGATCTACTCCCGAATATTTCTCGTACTTTAATACCTCTCCCGGGACCAAGCGATGTCGGGGGGCTTAAAAAAGTTGATTTCAATATAGACACGGACAGACGGACAGACGGACAGACTGACAGGGCTTAATCGACTCCCCTATTCATAAGCTTTCAGAAAATATATACTTTATGGGGTCGAAAATGAAAACTGTAGAAATTTCACACGGAATGACAAACCTATATATACCCTTTTTCACTGTGTGAAGGGTATAAAAATAAATGTTTTGCTTAGAAATTTATACCAATTTCTACATTTAATCAAAACTAATAATTAACAAAATTTAAGTCGACAAGTTATAATTTAAAACTGTTTGGCACATTACCCAAACAATTTTGTAAGAACTATTTAAATCTTTAAATCTTCTCAAGCATCTTTAGATTTTAGTTTAATAAATCCAAAAAAAAAAACTATAAAATTAAAAAAAAAAAAAAAAATCCAAAGTAGAACATTTGATAAATGAGATTTAATAGGATTTGTTTGTATTTCGATATTTGTTTTCCTTTTGTTGCTTTAAGTTCTCATAAATTTAATAAGAATTTAGTTAAAAGATAAACTGTGTTGTGTATGAGAAATGTTAAGCGAGGAGTGAAGGAATTTCAGAACGCGGTATGGATTCATTTGCTAGGTATGGTGTGATTTGTTTATGAAAAGTTCTCATACGAATTATGTCTTTCTTCTGAAATCTTCTTCAAAAAAAAAAAAAAAGAAAGAAAGAATTAAACATATGTCACACTTAAGTTAAACACAGAAATAATAAAATTTGCAAAAATTAATGTTCATTATAACAACTTTTTAGTGTTTACGCGAGTAACAACCCCATTGTAACCATTCGTGCGCATTAAAAAACCATTGAAGAGACGCCATGGGAAACAATAAGTTTTTCTACTTCTTGGTTGAAAAAAAAATACAAAAAAAAAAATCAAGCAATAAACTCTGGGCAAAACTTTAAAGAAGTTTTAACAACATTTTAAATATCAAGTCATTGAATTTTTTTTTTACACATTCATTCATTTACGTTTAAAACAAAAATTGTTTTTTTACTTCATAAACATTTCAAGCAGATTTTCTGTTTAACATTTAAATATATATTTATTTTTTTTAACAAGACATTTATTAAAAATTTAACTAAACTGTAGCATATACGCAGAGTGTCAAAGAAGTCATAAAATTCTTTGTTTTTTTATTATTCTTTAATTTAGAAAAATTACTTGTGGTTTAGTCAGTTACTTACTTACTTCTTGTAATGGACTTCCGGAGTGTCAACGATAATAAACTTATAAAATTATTAAATCATAAAAAAAGATATTTCTTTGAGAAAGATTACGTCTCCAGAATTAGAAAATGTGATTCATTTTATAATGAGTAACTTTGTGCATAAAATATGGTTCAGGGGTTGCGTTTAATGAAGCCAAAGGGTTAAAGTTTGTTTTTTATTACAACTACAACTTTGTTTTTTTACTACAATACTATTTACTATTTATAAATAAATTTTTTTATTGACAAAAGAGAGCTTTTAGGTAAGGTTAAGGTTTACTAAGGGTTAAGTTATTTCGTTTTGATTATCTGAACAGAACTATTATATTTTAAAGAGATTTAAAAAAAAAACTTAAATATATTTTTAAATCGATAACTATGATCAAAACAATTATTGTTTTTTTTTTACATTTTTGTTTACTGTTTTGGTGGTTTTTTTATTGCCGTGACCACGAAAAAAAAAAAATAATGGAAAATTAAAAACAGCTTTACTGTTTGAAATATACAGTTTTATTATCTTGAAAAAAAAAAAAAAAAATAAATAAAAACACTAGTACAGGGTGGGGCGAAAGTCGCGAAGGGGTTTAAAACAGTCGTAACTTTTTTAATTTTTTATTTTATTTTTTTTTTTTTACAAAATAATAAAATATGATATTGGGAGATTTTTTAAATTTAGGTGTGAAAGATTACGTCACATAAGTGAGCACCATTTTCAGCCTCGTAAAGTTGAGCTCTTTTAATAGCATTTTCCATGACACGAGTCAGAGTATCTGGCTGCAACGCTCTTATTTCGGCTCGAATATTCTCTTTGAGCTGTGCAAGTGTTCTGGGTTTATTGATATACACCTTCTCTTTCAAATATCCCCAAAGGAAATAATCTGGTGCTGTTAAATCCGGCGAAAGGGCAGGCCAATTGAATGCTGAATTTTTGGAAATTAAACGTTCGCCAAAAATCTGCTTTAGGAGCTGCATAGTGGCTCGAGCAGTGTGTGCAGTGGCCCCATCTTGTTGGAACCACATCTCTCGGTTGTCAGAAAGAGCTGGCCTTAAAAAATTTTGGACCACATCTCAGCAGAGCGCCTTCGAGTTGATGTTTCAGGATTCTCCTCAACACTCTCCATAACGCGTTGAATATTTGCTTCATTAATTACATAATGTGGTCTTCCGCTTCGTGGAAGATCCATCACTGAGCCTTGTTCCTGAAAACGTGTCACTAAGCGTCGAATCATTGATTCGGGTGGTGAATTCCGCACATTAAAATGACGACGATAGGCTCGTTGAGTTTGAATTATTGATCGATGATGTTCAAAATAAAGTTCTATGATTTTGGTTCGCTGGATAACGTTGTAACCTTCCATAATTAATCTCCCAGATTTTTTTTACAAGTCCTAAAAAGAAAAATAAAAAAAAATAAATTAGAAAAGTTATTAATTTTTCAAATCCCTTCGCGACTTTTGCCCCACCCTGTACATGTTAACAAAATTTCTATCGAACACCGTCAAATAATCTTTTGCTATATTTCCTTGAATAAAATACTTTAGGTAGATCTCGTTGCAAACTCCGCAGTAGTCTGCTATCATATGTGAGTCCATTTTAAAAAACGCTCTTCCATTGTCCTAATGAAATATTTCACCGAGCTAGCTCCTAACTAAAATCATCCAGATTTTGTGGAAATGGGTCTAAATGAGAGTTTAGGAAGATTTTTTTACTCATGTTGCATCTCCTAGCTGGTCGTCAGACTTTTTTTGCCTAGAAAATTATACATAACTAAAACAAATGAATTTTAAGCTTTGCCTTCGACTTCAGTCATTGATTTGACAAAATTAGTTTATTACACGCGTTGTCTTATCTGCGGCCCATCAAAAATACTAGGCTCCAATTTTTCTATACTTAATCCTGGAAACTTGTGTGAAAGAAAATTTAAATATTCGGCACTTTTGTCAAGCGCCTTTAGCCGAGTTTAATATGAAGTGGAGGTAGTATAATGAGGTCTCGGCTAACTAAAGACATGTTTACAAAATTTTTTGTATTAAGTTTTACCTCTGTGCCGCACTGGCTTAACTTTTTGTAACCAATGGAGTTTATTGTTACGATGGTTCCAGAACTTTTTACTGTCCCCTTGAACTTTATGCTGTCCCCTTGCTGCACTTCTTATTACGTAATCGACCTATAATCTTAAAATCACCATAACCAAGGCCATTGCTAAAATATACCCAGATATAAGCGGCAGATTTATTGAAAAATATTTATATATTTTTCCTTTACTTGCTGCCACTTTTTTAGCACTACATAAGGAGAAAGCATGATTAAGCTGTTCCTGGAAGGCATAAAATTAGTGGATGTTAATTGCAAAAAAGAAACATAAGAAGTGGGACATCGTATAAAAAAATCATTTCTTCTAAAAATGATCTTGAAAATAGGTAAAAACTAACATTTAAGAAGCGCTTTTTGGTAATGAGATCTTTTCGGGAAGTCATACATGGGTCTCTCCAATAGAACACGAATTTTTTTATACTTTGTTTCGTTCTAGAATTTTATTTTTTTTGTGCAATCAATATTAAAGCTTTTAATAAAACCCCTAATAACCTACGCGGCAACGAATTCTAAATACCCGTTGGCGTTGTAAATCCTCTCTCTAGAAAATGTAAACTTTTAGTGCAGAGTGCCAGACAAATGGCAGTCTTATCTTACATAACGTAAAACTGACAGATCATTTTACAACACAACCCGCCTACTGATTTTATTTAAATTATATCTGAAGTTGCAGTGCCCAGTAAGAAAATCAGACAATATCCACAGGTCTTGCCTATCTAAATAGGGATGGGAATTTTTAGATTTGGCTTTGGACAGGCATGTAATTCTTAAAAAAAAAAACGTTCTTGAAAATATTTGAATATAATTGTACATAATTTAGAAAAAAAAAAATATTCAAAATTTCACACTTTCGTTCCACTGTTTTAAAGCAACTTTACATTCCCCATACAAATACGAGTGTGTATATACATAGTTGTGTTGTTTTTTTCTTCTTAAACATCTCAAGACTTTTGAACCAGTTCTTATCTCTTATTTGTTTTAATTTTTGCTAATTTACAAACATTTATTTTTTTAACAAACTATTAATTATTTTGTATTTAACAAAAGTTTATACGCATAGATGATGCGATGATACACACAGATATATATTTTTTTCTGTTCTTTAATGGTATTTTATCCACTTTGATTATTAAATTACTCGCCGTTTTTTGTTTTTGTTTTTTTTTTTCGATTTTAATTTCTATTCTTTTGAATTTAGTTTCTGCCCAAAAACATAAACATTTTTCAAATACATTTAACGACTGACTCAATGGTAAACGAATAAGAATGAATGTTTGCCCAAAACGTCTAGAACTAGAAATCGCGAATTATATTAATACTTGAATAAAAAACCGCCACTACAAACAGCAAATTTTACTTTTTATATTCATACTCATGATAAATAAAGAAATTAAAATAACTTTTTTTTTCTGTTTTGTATTTTAAAATTTGTGTGTTTTCTTTTTGCAAAAAAAAAAAAAAAAAATTCAAGGCCAGTTCGTCTGTCTATAGCATTAATAAAGAACTACGCAATATATCTGTATATTTGCACATTTCTTTTTTACAAAAGCATATTTTTTTAAATATATTTTTGTTGTTGTGATTCATCTGAAAGCTAAAAAGATGATGGAATGTATATAAATAGTTTAAAATTAGAAAGAACAACTCCAAAAATGTTGCTGTTATTCACCAGCAACTTTTTGTTTTATTTTATATTTTTTCATTTTTGTTGTAGATAAAACTAGATTCTAACTTTTACAAATTCACATCTTTCTCTTTAATCTCTTTAATGGGCCATGTGCTGGCAATAAAATTAAATTTTTTTTCTTTTTAACTTTAATAAAAAAAATTATAATGACTTTGAATAAATGTTATCTATAGTTATTGTATAAAGAATAAATTAAATGTTTATAACTAGTTTAATTTCGTTGAACAATAGACCTTTACGATCGTGATAAACTGATTTTTTTTTGTTTTGCCGTGAGATTTCGTAGGGGCGGTCAGTTTTGTTTAACCATAACAAAAGTCTTAAAGACCTTTAAATATCTCAATTAAAATCTATTACAAAGTTTAAATAATTTGCCACATAATTAGTGTAACACTAACATTTGTTTTTTAATGTTAATTAATTAGTTTGATTTATTTAAAATTAAAACGGAAGAAATTAATCAGTGAAAGAGGAATACAGAGAGTTTTTTTTTTTAGTGATAAGGGCGTATAGATGTCGACAGTTTGTGGCGGTAATGTTATTTTGACGTTGTCTTTTAAATTGGTTGTTTGTTTTTTATTACTTTTTTATTACTGTTGCCAAATCATTATGACAAGTTAAAGTGGTAAGATTGAGTAGCACTTATAAATAATTAAATTTCGTTTCATACCCTTGACCTGTGGGTGGTGGCAACGGTATATAAAGCTTCGTCATTCCGTTTGTAATTTCTATAATATTCATTTCTGACCCCATAAAGTATACATATGTATATGTATGTATATTTGATTCATCATTATCCGTCTGTCCATGTGCTGGTTAAAATCAACTTTTAGAAGCAACCAAATGTTGCATACTGCAATGCGTCGATTTTGAAATACAGCACAATGGCCCCCTAACTTTCTGAGATATGAGCAAATTAACACAACTGCCATTGTTTTATTTTCCATATTTTAAGCACAAAACCTATAATTTGTCCACCTTCGGTTAATTTATAGAAACGCTAGCTACAATTTTAAAATATGATATGCCTCTAGAAATATTCGTAAAAATTTTGGGACAAATCGATTACTAACCGTCAAAGTTATAGTCATTAATTAGTTTTAAAACTATCGGCCGTATTTATAACAAAAAGTTAGCCAAAGTTTATACACTACGTACAACGAGCTGCTAATTAGAATGCCGATTAACCTTGGCAGCTTGTTGGCACAGAGTTTATTCATAACAAACTTTTATGCGTCTGCCAATTTTTCATAAATCAACTCTGAAATTGCATAATACTCTTTAAAAATGCAACCATTTTTTATATATCATCCCTGATTTTGATTTTTTTTTTTATTTTTTCATCCATACTAACAATTTTTAAAATTGAAAAATAAATTAAAAGAATATACAAACAGTATAATTAATTGGCAACAGGATGAATAGGTAGGTAAAAAAGAATATTGGTAATGTAAAACAACAACACAGAACAGCTGTTATTCACAAGTTAGCAAACGTTTGGCAGCTCGTTAACAAGAGTTTAGCAAATCGTTAGCCAGAGTTTGGCATGTGTGTAATGAATATACTTTATGCTAACTTTATGCCAACTTTTTGTTATGAATAAGGCCGTATATATTTTATTTAAATATATTTAATTATAATAAATTATATTATAATAAATTATATTATAATAAATTATATTATATTACTTAAGACACCGAACTCCATGCCGTAGTTTCAGAAATTATTCCTGAGATATGCTAACAAATTGGTTTGAAACTTACTAAGATATAATAACCAAATGACAACAGTTTCAGTATTTTTCCCAAAATTTACAAACGAAAATACATTTTTTGCTTCTCGACAACCGATAGAGGTATAAAATAAAAGTGCTTGACAAGCAGAATGTAACACATTAAAAAAAATTAAAATTCCATGATGGCCGCCACTACAAAATGGGGTATAATGAATTTAAATATGGGTCAAATTTAATAGTTAAAAACAAGTAAGAGTGCTATATTCGGCCGTGCCGAATCTTATATACCCTTCACAACGTGTAGTCATGCAATAACAGTAGTTAAAAAAAAAAAAAAATTAAAAAAAAATTAAAAAAAAATTTAAGAAAAAAAATTTTAAAAAAATAATTAATATAAATAATAAATATAAAACAAAAAAAAAATAAAAAATAAAATTAAAAACAAAAAAAAAAAAAATTAAAAAAAAATAAAAATATAAATAAAAATCGAGGTGGTCGTGGTATTTTGCTCATATCTCAGTTGTTTATGTACCGAGGGGCTTCAAAAAGTTGATTTCAACATACACACGGACAGACTGACAGAGCTTAATCGACTCCCCTATTCATAAGCTTTCAGAAAATATATACTTTATGGGGTCGGAAATGAAAATCTTAGAAATTTCACACGGAATGACAAACCTACATATATATACCCTTTTTCACTGTATGAAGGGTATAATGAATATCTCTTCAATATTGGCATCTAATGAAAGGTCAGAATACAGTAAACTATGAAAAAGTAATAATCAAGATGGCGTACTAAATAAAAATGCGAATATGTAAGTCAAATATAGTAGTTACAGCTTTGTCCCTACAAATTCTACAATATTGGTAGCAAATGAAAGGACTTGACCTGTAAAATATAGTGAACTGAGAAAAAGTGTAAAAGCCAAGATGGCGTCTGAAAAAAATGGGTATATTTGCCGCCCATTGAATAGTAGAATACAGCTATCTATATAAAAATTAAAAATCAAATATGGCATCGGAAAAAAATAAAGCAAAATGGTGTATAATATACCTATGAAAATGATGGTGAAGAATATTATCATATTCGGCACGGCTGCATATATTACTCCTACTTCTTTGTATTTAACTCGAAATAGACTAATATTTTGAATTTTTTACAGATACACTAGTTTTATTTTGAAAAATTTTCCTACAATATATAACTCATTATGGCTCAAAATATATCAACCTAACGGATGATTTTCGAACCTTTGCAGATGATGACCACGAGCTTAGATTTTTTATTTGTAAATTAAACAGTTAAACAGGGATAAGCCATGAAATGCTATATATTCTTTAAGATTATGGAATACTTGTGACCATTTATTTTCTTCAATAGTTAGGGTGAATTTATTTATCAACGAGACCCATTTTTCTCTGAAGAAAAAAAAATACAAAATTTAAGTTGAAAGAATGTGGTTTCAATATGACGGTGGTGCGTCTGCGATAATGATTTAAAATAATGCCTGTACATATAGGTCGTCTTATGTCTCTCTTGCAATTGTTTTTTCAATATGTCAATAAGCTATAGACTCTAAAAACTCTTACGGAGAATTTTCGATATGAGTGTGGGAACTTATGGCACCAAGATTTTACCAGAAGAAGAGTCCAAATGGCCATCGACAATAGTAGTGCCTTTTAATCTTTTGAACTTGATCTTTTGAACTTCTCTGTATTAACTGTTTAAAATTCACCATTTACATCCAACTTCACATTTTTTCTTTTTCTCTCTTCCACACCTACTCTCTTACCTACTATTGTAAAATATAAGAGTTTCTAAACCAATTATTTAAATTTCCATTTCACTTCTGTTTTGCTGTTCTTACCACAACTTTTAATTACCATCTTTGTCGATCTTTATATAAATTACAACACTAATTAATTGAAGGTAAACAAGAGATGTTTAACAAAATATACAAGGTGTTGTAAGAATTTTCCACACTACAATAGCCATGTTTTTGATTATAATGACGATCATCTTGCACATCAGGCAGTCATATTAAAGAACACATATCAATAGTGGTATTCATTAAACGATGTCTTTTGTTTTGCAAAATCTGTCAAGCGGTTGTTTTACCTACGCGAAAATTTTTTAATCAAATGAAATGAATTTTAACGTTAGCGCTCCTTTTAATTGTTTTTAATGTCTAAATTTTTTTGTATTTGTTTTTCTAAAAGATGGCGTCAGATTAGTGTAATACTTTTGGCAATAAACTTTGTGTATAACATAAAATGTAAATCACCATATCTTTTGTATTTAATTAATGAGCTGGTGAAAAACAAACTTCTGATATTTTCTGTACTGAACCCTACTAATGTTCGATGTTAAAATTGCACAAATGGAGAAAAAGAACTTCAAACAATATTAAACAAGAGGGGGGACTTGAAACTTTTTTCTTTCAAAAAAAATAAACATGCTATGATGGTATACTATAATGTCATTAAACTTAGAATCATCGAAACGTTTCAAATAAACTCCTTAATTGTGCAAATAATAAGCAACATTCAAATAAAATTAAAAAAAAACCGAATAATTTTTGCTCTGTTACATTGTATGGCCATTTACACCAATAGTTTTTTTATATACTTTTCCGATTGTTGTTTGTGCTGTCTTCTGTGGTGTCTATTCCAAATCAATTATGACCACTAACTGCAATTTTTAACCACATTGTTTTCTGCTTATGTTTTTAATTTGTTTTCTATTTCTTTCTTTCTATTTACTAAATCTTTTGGGCCATAAAAAGTATTTATTTTATTTTATTTATAGAAATGAAATAAAAAGTGTCAGAAAAAACAATTTGCCAAATAGCGTTAAGAAATCAATTTCCTGCTGATGAAATGAAATTTTTCGCCGCTACTTTTTATGTTCTGCTAAGAATAACGTGCTTTTTGTGCACCATTTAAGGTAGTACTAATAAACATTAGTTAGTTGTACTTAACTTCCGAATTGTATGTCTAAAGCTCTTCTCCTTTTTTTTCAAAGCATTTGAAGTTGTATTGACTTCTCTTGCTTAAGAAACTAATTACCAACCTGAGGACAAGTATGCGCTACAAACACATGCCTCGGCTTTAATTCTTTTCGCTTCTTTTTTTTCTGTTTAATTTGTATTTGTTTTTTATATCTTGTATAGTCAGCCAGTCAGCCTTCTTGGGCGTGGAATGGTTTTAAGTGCAATGAAAATTTTAATTGTTTTATATGGCATTTTTTTTTGCCATTTTCCACGTTTAGTTTCATTTCGTTTTATTTTTTTATTTAATATTTTTGCAATTTTCTTGTGCAACTTTTAACTCAAAAAGTATTTAAGTCTTCACTTGTCTATTATTAAGTCATTGAAGTTGAAATAGACACTTGTTGTTTGCTACAGAACTGCAATGGGAAAATTAAACATTTACATTATAAAAATTACTACAGAACTGGGTTTTTTGTTTAATATTGTTGACACAGTGGTTTTTTTGTGGTTTTCGATTTGTAGAAATTTCTACACTTTGTGGGATCCAGTAGATGGAGCTTTCGTCTTTTTTTTCTAGTTTTAAGCAAATTTTGTTCAATCTCTTTATTGAAAAATATATACATGCTGAATTTATAAAAAAAAATTTGAATGTGAATGTGGTGCCCAGGGGTATATGTATATAGCTTTGTCGTACCGTTTGTAATTTTTACAATATTCATTTCCGACCACATAGTTTACATATTTTTTGAAAGCTTATGACTAGGGGAGTTGTTTGAACAGGGTCCATCTGTCCGTGTGTTGGTTGAAGGAGCAACCACACGTGTACAGACCTGTATTATTTTACATACGGGAGTGAATATTGAAATATAGCACAATCGCCACATAACTTTTTGAAATATATAGATAGAATAATTAGTAGACACCTTTGTTACTATTTACAGATATGATATGCTTCTAGAGATATTCTCGAACAAATTTTAGAACAATCGGCAATCGATAAAGTTATGGGCAACATTTAAAAAAAAAAATAAAATAATAAATACCCAAAATTTACAAACCAAAATCGATTTTTTCAGATTCCAGACAATCGAGAGAGTCAGTACGGGTATCAAATTCGAGCGCAATATAATACATTTAGAAACAATTAAAATCCATGGTGGCCACACAACAAAATGGCGGACAATAAATTTATATGGGTCAAACCTGGCATGTTAAAATGTAACTTCTCAAACCTCTCAGTAATGGTTTTAAGTGAAATGGCTTGACCAGTAGAATACAATAAATTATAAAAAAAATGTAAAATCTTTGATGGCGTCTAAATCAGAATTGTAATTTTCTTTTCTTAATCCCATCAATATGGGTACAAATGAAAGGGTTTCTCTGTTCAATATTCTTTTTTTATTTCTCTCTGAATCGGCGCACGGTATAAAGAAAATATATACATTTTACAAATTAAGGATTATTGCAATTAAAATTTATTTTATTTACGCTGAGAGTCTTCTAAACAAAAAAATTCGAAAAAAAAAAATTGTTCGAAGCAATTGTGTGTGTAAATTCAGTTTTAACCTTTCTGTTTCTAGAAATGTTTAAGAATATTTTCGGACTTATTCATAACAAAAAGTTTGCCAAAGTTTATACACTACGTACAACGAGCTGCCAATTAGAATGGCGAAAAACCTTGGCAGCTTGTTGGCACAGAGTTTATTCATAACAAACTTTTAACCGTCTGCTAACTTTTAAAAAATCAACTCTGTAATTGCATGATCAAAAATGCAACCATTTTTTGTATATCAACCAATATTTTGACATTTTTTTGTTTTTCCATCCATACTAACACTTATTAAAATTTAAAAATAAATTAAAAAAATAAACGAACAATATAATTTTCGTGCACAAAAATTTTTATTCTTTTCTTTATAATTTTTTTTTTTAACAGAACAGCTGTTTTTCACAAGTTGGCAAACACTTAGCAGAGTTTGACATGTGTGTTATGAATAAACTTTATGCTAACTTTTTGTTATGAATAAGGCCGTTTGTTCTTTGACATTTTTTTAAGTTACTATTATTTTAGAATATTTTCGATAAATATTCTGCTTTCGATTTTTTAAAAATTATTTAAAAATTGTTTTCATAAATTTTTTTGTTTATTCACAAAAACACGTATTTTATTGCCTCAGAACCACTGTAGCTCTTCAGCTGATATGAGTTGTTTGTATGTATGTATGTGGTGTGTTGTAATCAACATCGTGCAACATTTGTTATGTGTTAATGACTTTGGTTGCCACAAGCATGTGTGTGTCTTTGTTTTGGGAGGATTCCCAGCATCATAAGACAAACAAAACTAGGACAGACATGGAAACAGTAATAGATGTACATACGACAGACATACAGAGAGATAAACAAACAGACACCGAGCAAATGATTCCTATGTAATGAGAAGAAAACCTCTATTGTTGTCTTGCCAAACAAAAAAATATTATATAGAATTTTAACACTTAAACTGCAAATTGAAAAAATAAACAAAAAAAAAAAAAAAAAACAAAAATCTTGCAAACTTCCGCTATTTTTAAGGCATATTTTTGCAGGTAATTTTAAAAAGAACAAATCTCAACCGTTATTTCTATTTGTAATTAACATTTCAGGTCTGTGCAGAAGAGAAATGCCAAGAAGAAGTTGTACTCTTGGCCCTCAATTATATGGATCGCTTTTTGTCAACGAAAACGGTGCGTAAAACCCAATTACAAATCTTAGCCGCCGCCTGTCTCCTGCTTGCCTCCAAACTACGTGAACCCAGTTGTCGTGCCTTATCAGCTGAACTATTAGTGTTTTACACCGACAATAGCATTCATAAATCCGATTTAATCGTAAGTACAAACACAGTCCATAATAGTAATTTTCTAAAATTACCTTTACGAGTGTACGAGTGCCTATACTTACTACACATTTAATATCTAGGTAAATATTGAATATTTATTAAAGAAAAGAGGAGTTCGAAATAAAAATAAACCAACTTGTTGGGTCAAAAGTATGGACGTGCAAACATCAATTGTAAAGACTTTATGCACCTTTTTTCAAAATATTTATTGTTGCTGTAGTTAGTGCTGCCCGCTGTTGATATTTGCTGTTTGCTGTTGATTTTTGTATTCTTTTAATACTTTGTTGCAACAAATATTTTGTTATGTATTTACTTTAAATGTGTTCGTTGCTTTAAAGTATTTTAGCCTTTAAAAGCGGCTGGTTGAACTTGTTGCTGTTTCCCTTTCAGTATGCAAACAGTAACAATGTACGTGCCATTTCGTTTGCCCAATCTTCTTCTATCTCTTCAATGAAATTGCTTAATGTATCTTTAGAATTGTGTCTAAAAATTTTCTGACAAACGTGATACATTTTTTTTTCTTGTGGTTGGTTATATTGATGTATTTTCCTTTTATGCATTAGGGACATTCCGTAATGCAAGTAATGTTTATAATCATGCTTGTCATGACCTTAATCAGCTTGCATTTTTGTTAAGGTGCTTTAGGGCACTTGCCTAAGCGTGCTTGTTTACACGATTAACGTATCTTACAGGGATATTTAGGAAGTTTAATACATTGAAAATTTATTTGTTAATTTTTTAGGCTGTTAGTTGATCATTTATATTTATAATTTTAAATTTGCATAAGGTGGTTGCTAAGTGACTTGAAGTTTCTAATTAGCCAATCAGTAATTTGTATTGGTTTCTAATTAGAAATATTTATAAACTGCAACATCATATAAGATGGTATTTCTTGTTTTATTTTAGTGTTTTTTTTTTGGCTCGAAGGACCAAATTGAGGTTTTTCGATGTGTTGACTTTCAATTACCATTTTGACTTTTGACATAAGTCAACCAAAGCTTTAATAGATTTTAAATCGCTTTTTTAGTGTTTAGATAGGATAGGAGCTAAAACCAGTAATGGGCCAAAAATGGCGAAACAAGAAATTTATTTAGGAAAGGAAAGGATTTTGAATAGTTTTCCTTAAATTTATTTTAATTTTTTTTAATAAGTTATAAACAATAAACACCAATTCTATTGGAACTTTGGTAAAAAGAGGTGATTTGCATTCAATCGATTCAAGAAGTTGTGTATACGAATTCGATGACAATAAGAAAAGGAATTGGAGCCGTTTTCATCTACGATGGTGTAGTGTATAAAAAAAAAAATTAAAAACTATTGTGAAAAACTTTCCTTAAAGTGTATAAAACTTAATCTCAGACAAGAGTAGTTAAGATTTTAAGAAAGCAAAAATATATGTATTCAAATTTTATTTAATATTTTATTTATACCCTTTTGCTTAATTTCTATTTTTTTATGGTTTATTGTTTAATTTTATTTATATTAATTATAGATGAATTTTAATTAAATAAAATTTTACCATCTTTTTAATATGAAAATATTGAACTCAATTTACCTACACTTTTCCTAATCAGAATCCAATAAAAAAACTGCTGTTTTTTTGTAAGACATTGACTTCCGGATATTTTCATAGAATTTCCGAACTGACATTTGAACATTTTGTAGCAATGGTGTGGTATCCTGGTAGTTAATTTTCCATTTTTATTTTTCTCAATTTTAAGTTAAAAATTCCGCAAGTTGGGTTGGTTGCCTTTGCTTGACATTTCTTTAAACAGTTCACAATATTTCGTAGTGTATTTTACCCGAAATTCGCAAAATTTTTACATGAACATGTGCGATCTTAACTCGTTTCATCACAACTTTGTCGCGTAACGCTAAATTTCTAACAGACTCGTGCAAAACATTTAGTTGAAAGCAATTTTTCTGTTACTATTCCTTTTCAAATCTTTTTTATGTTTAAATTTTTCCTTAATTTTTACGTCCGTTCATGACTAAAAAACATGAAAAATGTTCGTTATAAAATTTTTCAAAACGTATTGTTTTTGTTTTGAAAATTTTTTATTCAGCCTACTATGATTGATATTTCATCAGTAGAAAAATAAATCGTTCGAAAAAACTTTTAAATATGGTAAATGAAGTAGAGAAGTCTGAAGCTATATTTAATTTAATTTAATACAAATTACTTAAAAGACTTAAAGCTTAACAATTAAAGTAATTAATTATTATTTTAATTAATAATTATTTGTTATTTTAATCAATTATTAATTATTATTTTAATTAATTATTATTTAAATTAATGATTAATTATCATTATTTTTAATACCTATTATTAGACATTGCTCAGTCCTTAGACGTTGTACAACTGGTTTAGTATAGTATCTCACCTTCAGCTAATGGCATACGTCCCTTCGCATACTTGTTTTAGTTAATAAATATTTAAAATATTTTATTGATGTCCTTGTTTTGTTAGAACCACATTTTTGTTGAGTTTAAAAAATATTTAGCAACCGTCATATAATATTTCCATAGTTGTATCAACAGACAGACAACAGACACAACACATATCTTTAATAGTCGACAAAAAAAAAAGAATTCTATGCAATGAAAGGAAAATGAAGTAAGACAAAAATTAAAATTGAAAACAATCATAAAAAAAAGAAGTTTCTATGAGAAGACAAAACAAAATCTGACTAGAAGGCAACTATTACATCTAAACGAAACTCACCCAGTCGGCATCTTTTATCTAGTGCTCTCTCATTGTAAGCTTCTTGCCAGGCTTTGCAAATAAACGCAACAATATTACAATCGCACAGACTGTGAATACAACCTACGTAGGTTGAAATTTTTTTATGCCTTATTTGTATATGAGACATTATAAGGATATATAAGCCAAGTTTGCTGAAAAAAAAAATAAAAATAAACTACTGCTGCTGATGATGTCGATGTTGTTGACGACGACAACGTTAAAGATTTCACTTAATGTGCCGAGTTTGGTTGGTTGGTTGCTTTATGCTATGGATAAACAAGAATCGTGTCTAAACATATACTCGCCTCGACACCTTTAGCCATATAAAGAACTATAGTTCTTAAAGCCAGCGAATGTGTCTGTCAGTCGTTCTGTTTGTCCGTCTGTTCGTTCATCCATATGAGACACAAATTTTAAATGGAATATTACAAAAACACACATTCACTCCTTGTGGTTGGAGTATGCTCAAGGTATTTCATACATAATCATTTTCACTTCCACTTTTATTTAAAACTAGCTTTACAAAATTGGATTTTGTAAAGCGAAAAAACATACGCGAAAAAAGAACGGAAAACAAGACGTCTTTTTTTTTACTAGCAACAAAAACAAGAATGAGCTCTATTCATTCGTATTTAGCCTTTTTGGAATTCCTTAGTCGTATGAAGAAGAATTTTAAGTCTATTCCTTTTTTTGTCAGCCTGTCTGTCTATCTATCGGATTGTTTGCTTGTGAGTGCTATAGAACTGCGCCAGACACGGTGTCCGTTTGAGCTTTTTTAAATTTGTTTCCCAGGCTTTAACTTTATTGCATTCATACACACACATTCATATTCTAGTATTCCTTGTATGGTTACTTTTCAAGAACCGTCTGTCTGTACTGTCTTTATTGAAGATTGCTTTTAGCTATTGTGGCACACTCCTGCTTCGTTCAACAGCGGGAGGTAAAAATGCAACATAATATTTATTTTCATTTTAATTCTTACATTCATGTTTAAGATTTTCGTTTAAGTTGTGTGTGGACAAAAAAGCAAACAAACAAACAGACAAGTAAATAAAATTAAATGAAAAAAATTATAAACTGAAATCCTTTAAGTTTATTACATTCTGTGAGCGCGTGTATGTATGTGAGTGTTACGTATGACAAAGTATTTTTGGCTCAGATTCCTTAGGCTAATTTTATCTTTGTGTGCTTGCAACAGTGTCCGTTTACAAACAAACGTTGTAAGCGATAATACAATGCCCTATACACACCTATACACCTATACACAGGTTACACTTGAAATTCACGTACTAGACAAAGGCGTAGGATGGTTAGAATTTTCTAAAAAAAAAACATTCTTACACTTTTTAATTTTTAAATGATAGTATGTGGTATATGTTACCAGTTTTTTTTTTTGGGTAATATATCTTAGCTATTTGAAAATTAACCCGTTAAAAAACTACAAACTGTTAAGATCTAAAGTAATTAAAATCCTTGAAAGCTTCTATGTGTGTATAAATTATATTTTGTTAGCATTTCCGATTGCAAAGGAATTTTCTTTTTGGCGTAACATTTTTTTTATTTATATATTTATTGTTTATTTTTTTGTTATTTAGATATTTATTAATTTTTTTTATTTATTTTCCATTTGTTTATTTTTATTAATTTATTTTTATTTAATTTTTTATTTATTTATTTATTTAATTTTTTATTTATTTATTTGTTCTTTTTTTTAATATTTTTTTTTATTATTTTTCAAATATCATGTAAATGTCTTCGATCTTTTTTTAAATCAATATATATATGTGACAGCGCATAGAGAAAGGGACCTAAGGGGTAAAAAAAAACAATTTCCACTTTTTTTTTTTTTTTTTGATGTGGACAACATCTGAGCATCGAATAAGACCGACCCCATGCCCCAAAAGTGTTTCCTCCCAGAGATATGCGCGTTTTATAAAAGTGAAGTCGACGATTCTAAGCGCAAATAGAAAGGGACCTAACAGTAAAATTTATTTATTTTCATTTTTTCCCTACTAAATTAACAAAATAACTTGATTTTACGAAACTACAAAAAAAATTTTTTTCCTTATGAATAATTTAAAAAAATAGAAAAATCATTTAATCTTTAAAATGGCTCTCCTGAACAAAACCTGTTTTTACCGTTACGTCCCTTCCTCTATGCGCTGTCACATATGGTCCTATTTTCCAAACTTGAGATCCGTTTTTTAATTAAAAATTATTATATTTTTATTTTTTTAATTTGTTTTATATTTTCTTAAATTTATTTTATATTTTTTAAAGTTTGTTTTTTATTTTTTTAAAATTTATTTTATATTTTTTTGGATTTATTTATTTATTTTATATTTTTTAAATATTTTATATATATTTTATAAATTTTATATATACATATATATTATAGATATTTTTTTAATTTATTTTATGTTTCTTAACCTTTCACACAGTGAAAAAAACTCAATTTTGAAATTTTTGCAGAGAGGTTATTAGGTCTTTAAGATGACGAAAATCTTGAATGGAAGACTAAGAATTTTTTGTTATTTAAATCTGTTGTAGGAAAGGTTAGTACCCCTTTCGCAGCATTGAACAGACAAAGAAAAAGGACTGCATGAAATAAAATTAACATGTTAGATTTAGTATTTTGAAAGTTTTAAACTTTTAAAGTTGTTACTAACACAAATGTATGTACATACACGCAAAGAAAAACCATGGTTACAACTTGATCACGACGGTCATATTATATTCACTTTAACAATATTTGGTTGTCGAAAACAAGGAATAGTTATTTGTTGTTTCATTTCATCATAAATATATTTTGTCACGATAATCAAGCATTTGCTTGAATTGTATCGTTTAATGTTTACTTTTCGTAAAAACTTCGACATCGTTGTTGTTTCAAAATAGTATGATTTAAGAAAATTAATGCGACAAAAATAACATTATATTCAAAAGCATTAAAAATTACAAATAATTATTAATACAACTCTTGCAGCTCAAATCAATTAAATAAATATGGCGTTCATTTTCAAGTCCGTTAATACCAAATAAATTCTCCTGCTACATTTTCATTTATTCACATGGAAAAAATGTTTTTATTATTCTCCCAGTTCAATACCTTTAATTGCTCTTCAGTTTTATTTTGCAACAATGTAACTAAAATTGTAATTAAAAATGTTTTGAAATTGCAAACAACTCACCCAATAAGGAGCCGTCACATAATGGGTTAAATTTATGCATGAACTTCTTAAAAGGAGTCTCAATTAAAATTTTCTTTAGTTTCATGTATGCGAGAAGAAGAATAGACAACAAATCGTAAATTAAAAAAAAAAAATAAATAAATAAATAAAACAAACAATGAATTTTCATGCCTTTGTCGTTGTTGTCCTCATCGACTGTTCTCTAGTATTTGCAATTTTCAAGGAAAAAAACTTGATTTTTATCATTATTAAATCGTTCGTGTTGGACTTCCGACATGTCACCCCTTCTTTTGCAAGGTCGTTGTGGTAAAGAATTGAACAGACGACACACATACATATAAACATGCGGACATAACGAGACAAAAAAATATTTCCTTTTAGACCAACCATAGACACAACATGAAATATTGAATGGAGAGTGAGAGGATAATGATGATGATGATACGAGTATACAATCGATACTTTTGTTTATAACGATGGATGATGCTGTGTTAGCAAGTATTTTTGTAGACTTTTTGTTGTTGTTTTTATTTAAGGTCATATGATACTTGTATTCGAGTAGTTAAAAACAACCACCGACGTTGTCGTCTACTAGTTGTTTTTTTTTTATAAATCTGAATCTATATCTCTAAAAAATATCGTCATTTTAGTGGAATTCCTTAATTTCAAGTACTAGAAGATGATTCTTCTCAACTCTTTCCATAAGATGCGTTAATATTGTATTATTATTAATTTTTTTATTAAACAAATAACAAAAATTATTTGTTATTTTTAACATACCCTGCATTAAACCAACAGAAGCAAGTCGTTCTTGTTTTGTTGTACATAAATTCAAAAAATAAAAGAGATTTTTTAAAAAATATTTTATTAAAAAAAATTAAAAAAACTTCTATTTTAAAAACGATCTTTTCAAGTTTAATTTTTTAAAGCAAACGTTCGATAAATTCTGCAGTTGTAGAATGTGTGAAAAATTGTTTTTTTAATTTCTTAAACATTTTCTTTTAATAAAATATAATCATTTTGTATAAAATTTTTATCTGCAAATTTTTTTTAATAAAATTTTTGATTTTCTGGCTAGTTTTGTTTAAAATTTTTATTTTTTAAAATTTCCTTTTATTATTAAAAGATGTAAAAATGCACTTTTTAAATTTAGTATAATTTTTTTGTGCAAATGGCAACTCTGAAATTTGGCAGCTGTGAAATATGGCAAATTTTTTTGGTACATAAAATTTTTTCAGCATCATAATGTGAAACGAATGCCCGTTAAGGTGGACTCCCCAAAGCTCGATGAATAAATCCGAGAGGACTGGTTTAATAAACGATCATACATTCGTTAATGTGTACGTATGTCAAACAAACATTAAATACTTTCAAAATTGCTATCAGCACCACCTAAAGATAAAAAAATCAAGAACAATTTTTAATAAAAGCAATGTATAAAGAATACACGAAGCAGTAACAATAACTGTTTGAACTCAATAATAAAAAACATTAATTAATTATTAACATTATCTAGAGCAAAAAAATCTACAAATCATGTTAAAATAGTGAAAAAATTATATTTACAACAAACACTTGTAGTTCCAAAAATGAAATTCATTCTTCTAATGACGGGGAACAAATTTTTTAATAGTATTATTTCATTAATCCTTTGAACTTCTAGCATATTAGAACGTTGCCTGCTTCTGTAAACCTACGGCAGTCCATTTCTCGCTGAGCAAAAGAACTCGTCCAGAACACACCCAGCTCATAGGCTGACAGCACCGTTTGTTTGCTAATTGTGCTTCAGAGTATTTAAAATAGGAAAATAGGATTGAAAAAAAGCTGCAAAGCTTCTTCCTAGTTAACAACCTTAATTATCGCTTTACAGGCAGGGTTGTGTTAGGTTGTGTTAAGCTTAGTCTAGACGGTATGATGAATCAGCATATGTCTGCTAATATTTATTTGCTTTAAAATAACAGCAAATGTCTCTGTTATCATATTGAATATGATGGTCGTTTACACGATATGCTGAAAGTACCAAATTTTTTTAATTCATCATACGCCAACAAATGATATTTTAACACATGAGTTATCATACAATTTTTGTGTATACACGATATGTTGAATTTAGTTTAATTATGTATGTTAATTCGTATTAACATTTGTTCATATATTTGTATATGCCAAATAAATTTGACAATACCCTTTTTTGCGGCAATTATATTTATATGTATGTATGTGATAATTAAAAGAATAATTTGAAAAAGTATATCTTTTATTATTACAACTAAATTTTATATAAAGAGAAAAAAATTCTAATTAAACTCAAACCTGAGTAAAATTTAAAAATACTAATTTAGAACAAGAAATTTAACAATTAAAAATTAGGAATTACAAAATACAAGAACACGGAACACGGAACATAACATCATGCTTTGTTGTTCAACCAACATTCTGTTGAATACTGACCAAACCAAAAATAAACAAATGGTTATAAGAAACAGCGCTGTCAACTTATTAGTTTTATCAATGTTTTAGTGCTTTTTTATCGCAAAAAAATTTTGACATTCAGGTGTTTTGTTTTTTCTAAATAATAAATTTTAAAAAAAATATCGCAAGTAGAAATTACGAAAATAATAAGGATTGATAGTAAACAATGTTTATGTTATTGCAGATTGTTAGCTTATTATTGTTTTAAACCAAAACCCATAATAAACAATAGTTATACATTATATATTTTTTATATATTTTATGTTATTTATTATTATTTAATTCCCATACTTATTTCTTGATATCGTATATGGTTTATAAGAGAAATGAAACTAAAAAATATATCAATATGCAAAAACTTTTTAATTTAAAATTTTACAAAATAAAAATTGACAGCATGATGTAGTTAGTATTCTCATAAGTAATCATATAGTAATGTTTATATTGATAGCATTATAATTCAAAGGGTTATATAGAATTTTATGAAATAAATAATATAAAAAGTAAAAAATTTTGAAAATAACGCGTTTTAAAATGTTTTAATGCTTTTCGAAATTTTATAGTTGACACCAATCTAAACAATAATTGTGAAACAGTCATCTATTGCTTTTGCTATCTTGCTGATGGCTAGAGCAGGCCAAAACTAGTAATAATATAAAAGATAATAACAAACAAAAAAGGGGTTGCTGTTGGTAAAATTTTAGTGTAACTCGTTGTGGTAAGAATATATGATATGGGAAACTAACTTATCGTATTTAATTATCTAAAAGCCAAGGTGTTTAATAAATTATATTTACATCTAATACTTTATCACCGATCAAAGAGTGATCAAAAATTCACATCAACCATTTTGCCTAAATAACTAATGTATAACTTATAAATTCTAGCAAAGAATATAACAAATAAGGCAACACTGCAACAATTCTAATTGATACTACATTTGCCATATGATGAAAAGCTGAAATACGCTTTTCAACAAAAAACAAATCTGCCTTCATACGTAGGAAATTTGTCCAGCATTAAAAATATGCTGTTTACACGATATGTTGAAATCGTCGACATACATTTGATGGCCTTGTTAAAAAAGTATTAGCAAATGATGTTAATCATACGTATGATGAAAAAATTTTGCGTTTACACGATATGATGACACTTGTAACAAATTTTTAAGCACAAATTTGCTGATTCAACATATCGTCTAGACTAAGCTTTAGGCAGCTGTTTTGCATTTGATTCATCACATTGATACTTGTAAGAGAAAAGAAAAATTGGTTTTTAGTACGGAAAATAATAGTAACAAGGATTGATATGAGTGAAGTCGTTATCTATAATGCAATTCACTAACATATTTGAACGATAATCGTATCGTTTTATAAGTTAACCACAATTTTATCGATTTCGGTATTTAGTAACATATTTTAACGACGACACCAATAATTCGATCGATTTCGGTATTCAGTAACATATTTTAACGACATCTAAACAACAATAATTTTATTGTTTTTTATTTTATCGACAAAAAGTTGAAGTTTATACCCGACTCAAAAATCACTTGTTTAAGTTTCGGCTATGGCGCGACTACCTGTGTGAGGGATGTTAGTGGTGAATTTATTTAGACACTTTTTATGACAAAGATGCCACTTTAATGTAACAGTTGTCAAGTATCGTAAAAAGGTATTTACTGAATCACAAAATCGATCGTGCAAACAATAACAAGTGTCGACAAACGTTAGTGAATCCCACCACTGGTTCGTCAAACGCTTTGAGAGAAGTTGTCCTAGGCGACAATTTCCCCAATTCTGGTTTGGTTCAGGAAACCACTCAGGCTGCTTTAAAAAGGTAGAAATTTCAGCAAGACTTAGCGTAGCTACTTCCGACAGCTGGAACATGGCGTTCATTGTCGACCAAGATACTGCTAATGACCTGCTTACCCATATTGTGTAGGTTGTTTTTTTACGGATCCTTGCAAAGAAACCGAAATGGACGGATATCCTCAATGTCCACTTATCTATGCGTCAGAATTGTTGAAATCAGATTTTTCCAATTTTTAATTCGTTCTGCCTTTTCATTTTACTCCAACTCCAAAAATACAGATTCATTTACAATATTTTATGTTTAAAATCAACATTTAAACAATATGTACTTGTTTGCTGATGATGATGGTATTCATTTCTACCAACAATTTGCGCATTGCTTTAATTTTCCTTTTTTTTCAATTTAGTATTATGCATTGATGTTGTTGTTGCCACTATCCTTTTACCACATAAAATTCCTATAGATCATGACACAAACGAAAACAGATCGCACAAAAAAGAAATCGTCCTAAAATATTAAAGCAGTGCCAGCCAATATCATGATCATCATTATCGTCATCAGTTTGGAAGATCTTAAGTAAAATGTAGCAAGAAGTAGGCAATTGTATAAGTAAATGTGTCGATGTGCATAAATGTTGCAGCCACCGACTGATGACGGTAGTAGTAGACGAACAATTTTAAAGAGTATCGTTTAAAATTGCTGATCGTGCAATTTTAAAATCATCATGAGGATGATGTAGACAAAATGATAATGATGATGATGATAATAATGTTGTTGGTGTTGGTGGCAGAGTACGTGTAGTAAATAAAATGTTGTTGATTGTTTGCTTACTGCTTGTTGTTGGTGGTGCTTGCATATCCCTTGAATGCTGATGCTGCTGTTGTTGCATTTGCCTGGTTTAATTGCACTTTTGTGCATGTGTGTGTTCATATGCATTTCTTGCCTTTTTAGCAAAATTGAAATTAATTCTTATATTGTTTCAAGGACTCTTTGTTGCTGTGTTTTTTTTTTGTTTGTTTGTTTGTTTGTTTCACTATACCGTAGTGGAACATTAAAAGCATTTTTTCCGCTTAAATATTTTGCTGTTTTGTTTTTTCAACAATATGCCAACAATGTTAAAAATTTGTTTTTGTTTTCATGCCTCCTCCTCGTCTCCACTTTATACTTCACTTAATGTACATATTCATTGTATGTTTAATTTTTTTGAAAGCTGGAATGTTTTCATTGTTCATAATAAATGTTTTTTTTCAATTTTTTTTTGTAATACTATGTATCAACAAAATATAGACGGTTCTCAAGGATTTTTTTCGTAGATATGTATGTATGTGTACACACATATGTACATATGTATGTAAGTAAGTATGTGAAAATAAAAAATGTTTATTTATAAATGGCGAGAAAAATGAAACCTGACAAAAACTCAAGTTTACTATTTTTAATGTGATCTTAATTGAGCTCCGTGTTAAGTTAGTTAAAAGGATTGTAAAGGGTAGAGTATAATCATGTGGACAGGAACTTTAGCGTTGTCTATAAAAAGTTGTACTTTTTAAACAAAAATAGTTAAAGTTTTATGAAGGTTCCATTAGGAATTTGAAAAATATTTTGCAGAGGCATGAAAACTAAATAATTTTATTTTAACCTTTTTCATTACATAACTTGTTTGAAATAACAGCTCTTTGATTTGATTTTATTCGAAAAATTTCGATAATTAAATTTTTATATAGGGTACACGAATTCCACTGAATTCGCTTCCTTCCTACAATTTGAAGTTCATAAAATAATATTTAAAAGCAAATTCATATATTTTTTTTGATATGCCGACTGAATTCGCCACTTGGTATACCATGTTACGTAAATCCTATTTTTTACGTTAAAAAATACATTAAATAAAATAATTAAATTATTAGTTCATTAATATAAATAAAAACTTTAAAAAAATATCTATGTACTATGTAGTTTATATATTCTAGTACCTAAATGCTTATTTACTCCTTTTACGTAAGCCAAGGTCAATTTTTGAAATCTTAGATATTAAAAAGAAGCAAAAAAAATGTTTATATAACCTTTAAAAACGAAAAAGAATCGTTAAAATATGACAAAATAACATAGAGCATTGACTTTAGTTATGTATGTGTCTATATGACGATCTAACAAAAAAAAAAAAAAACCCCAAGAGTTGTTGGCTAAACCATTTGACAAGTTTACACGCATGCGCGTTTAGTTTTGTTTTAGTAAATTTGTTCAATCACAACCCCTCATTGTATTTTGTATCTTCTATTACAATACAGTTTTAGTTTTTTTTTTAACTTGTGAACACAATTTCTGTTGTATGGTTTGTATATTGTACTGTACTGTTAAACGTCAGGCAAATACAAAAATCACAAGTGGAAAAGTTGATAAAATTTTACTTTTGCAGAGTTACAAAAGGTGGGTTTTGAAAAATTTTTAAGCAAAGTTTAAACAGTGTCCACAAAACAACAACAGTATATACTGCATTTATAATCTTTTGTTTTTGCAAAATATTTCAATTTTCCATCTCGGTGTGACTGCAATATAACATTTTAAAAGCACATGAATTTAAAATATAGTTTTACGCAAAATGTTTGAATATAAATTTGCCAACAACAA